>OZ024825.1:44540803-45030803 GCA_964016985.1 Anodontia alba | reverse complement strand
ATGAAATATATATGTTGTGTGTACTCATTCGAATCGTCTCATCGAGGAGATTCTAATGAGTCCACTCAACATACCATTATTGTATAGAAGAGCGAAAAGACTTCGCTAAGCTATCACCATTTGCTTCCTGACTTGGCGTCAAGATTAACCCTCAGTGGCTCCAACTATCCATGCCTTAAATAAATTTTCATGGTCCATAAGATGTTCAAGCCATTGAGTTTTTTTTTGTTTGTTTTTTTTTACTTTTTGACTTTTAATTTACTCTACTGTAGCTATCAGTAGAGCCCATCCTGGTTATTTTGAAAATCGAATACCGCTTAAGCCGGCGCTAGGGGGCGTAGGCAGCCTCGCAAACTACAGTGTTGCATATGAAGAGACTCAGTCAAACCGAATCTCTGATTTTCGTGATTTTGTGTGTTCTTTGTTTCCAAAGGCAAATCGTTTTTACTTTTATTTTACTGTACAAGTAAAATACAAATGAAGCTCCCCAGAAAAGTCACAATCCCGATGCCTTCCTGAGGCATCGTAGAAAGAAATGAGGAACAAACAACGACAAAACAAGACTGTGTATTAGCACTAACCGATGTACGATCAAAAAGAACTCAACAGAGAAACCCCATTGGAGCGTTTATCAGAAACAACTACTCGGGGGCTTAACTTAGATTTTCTCGAAGAAACCTAGTCAATTGTTTTCCTGCAGCTCCAAAATGCAACTTAAATATATGTTCGGTCCACTAAAAGGTCCTTTACCTCATCAGATCGAAAAACACTTCCCTAAAGTATCGTCATTTGGTTCCTGACCTGGCGCATGATTAGCCCTCAGTGGCTCGAACTACCCGTATCTCGAACAAATTTCCATGGTCCCAAAGATGTTCGAGCCATTGAGGGTCGACTATATAATAAAACATAAAGCAACGGGCTCAGCGGCGAGCAGCAACCAGAGCAGAAAAAAAAAGAAAAAGAAAAAAAAAAAAGAGAAAGAAACACAGCAACAACACAAGGCCATAGACATCGATAGTCAAGCGTTAACCTTCTGAAGCAGATTGAGGAAATAGTTTACCCTCATTCTATAGCCTGACTCACTGCCATGCAGTCAAAGAGGGATGCAAAGGGGTGGTGTGAACCATGTTTGGTAGACTCATGTTTGGTAGTTTGGCATCCTGCAAATGAACATGTAGTGAAATAGACTTGTTCACATTTTAAGACAAGTTTGATACGGAGTTAAGGTATCTAAACATTAAGAGAAAATACGGTGCTGTTGTTTTCCTGAAGGTCAGTATCATATATCTGAAATACTCTTTTCGCATGATATTACTAAATACGTAGATTTCCCTGTTCAATAAATGTACGCACTCTGTAATCTGATTGGTGCAAATGATCCATTTGCACCAATCAGATTATAGAGTGCGCACATTTTATACGTACCATATTTACCTTAAATAGTCAGGTACCTTACATCCATTAAATCATATTTGTCATATAATTTAAACAAGTCCATTTTACTACCTGTTAATATAGCTTAAAAACTGGTGGGTGACTGGCAAGCAGAATAGGCCCTGAGAAGACTGATCTTGGACCTCACTATTTGCTCAGGCATGTCTGTCGGAATACTTAGAGTAAATGTGGTAATAAAATCTGATAATGCCATGTCATCAGAAAACCTGGTGTTTCTCTATTCTTCCTACAGCGAATGCCCGGACCAGAATGTGTATGTTGCGATATGTCCAGGGCTTTCACCTTTCACCCTTCACGAACATGCTGTACAGCTTTCTACGCAGCGAGCAGCAAAACTAGTCTGGCGCATGCGTGGTCCTGGCTCTTAACAGTTCGTGTATGGGAAAATGTTACATTTACCCACGGTGTGCTTTAATTTTAACGATTGTTTTCAAGTGAAAGTAAAAGCTTAAGTTTCCATTAATCACGCATAATTAATCATAGTTAGTCCCAGCAGTGCCATTAACTGATTAGCAGCGCAACCAGGGTCCATATCATTAAACACATTACGTGTCCTGCCTCACATACATTTAAAACCCTTGTCCTGCTGAACCCGAATATGCCCTGCCTTTGCAAACAGTGTAGATCCAGATCAGTTGGTTTCTGAAGAAGCCAATTGATCTGAATCTGCACCGTTGCCAGTAAGTATGTGAATTTATATCAACAATCTGGATCAAGTAATCTGATTGGCTGAAAATTATAAATGGGCGTGGTGTCTTAATTTATTCAGCATGACAAAGGATAACACTCTATAGGCTAAATGGACAGCGAAGACTGATCAGACTGGGCGGATGGCCAGGTTGATCTGAGTCTTCGCTGGGCGCATGGCTCATTTATAAAGAAGTAAAGGGTTGATAGGAATAAAAACGAATTAAAAGATCGTTTACAAAATGCAAACCTCAAAAGGAATAGGCTGATGTTTTCCCCTGCATACCCCGTATCACTATATATTATGGGAAACCGTAGGATATACATTACACAGACGTATCAGCATAATGTTTTTCTAACTAAACGATTCCCATGAAATGTCAAATCATATTTCTGGGAAAGTCAGAAAACTGATAGTCATTTGTTGTTGTGTCATTTTGTCACCAGTGAATTAAAGTTCAAAACGTCTGCCTTTCTTATGATAATAAAAGGTTCTAAAGAAAGAATTATAACTGATTTACAAGATAAGAACTTTAGTGGTGACTTTATGATATTAAGTTTTCAGTGTGATCACCATTTGAAATAAACTGCGAAAATAAAAATGATAAATAAAAACAACTCCATTTTAGCTCAAATTCTCGGTGAGATAATCAGCCAAACAAACTGTGAAAAGTACTAAAACATCCTTTGTACTTCAAACTTTCAGTGAGATAATCAGTCAAAACGAACTACGTAAGGAAATGAAGTTAATGATGTAGGTACACTGGATCCTGTCTTCGCGGCACTGCAGCGTTAATATCTATAGCAAAATTATCTTCTTATTTTTACAGGTTTGGTATGAAATAAACCTTCCTTTTAGTAGTATATTTTTATCCATTAGTGAATTGTAAATTCGAAAGAAATGAAACCTTTCCTTTTATAAAGATGCCAGCTTTGCCCTTAGGGTAGGAGTTCTCGTCCTAAATAACAGATATTAGAGGCAATAATTTCTACGCAGCTGCTCAAAGCCATTGCTTCCTCTATTTGATACCGACATTATTTACAGTTCACTAATTTATATTCTGTCTGTCTTGGAAATTATACTTTGCCCGCAGGAGATTTACTGATACTGTTTAATTCAAGTCTAGAAGTCTAGAAAAAAATCAAGGTGATACCGATTTGGTACAATGTTGTAGACCAGCCAGAGTTAAAGGGACTGATTAAACTTTGTAGCTCATCCGCCATTTTTACAAGGCTTGTTTGACTTCATGTTTGTTTTCATGAAATCAAAATATTCTTTCTGAAAATAGATCTACTATCGACGAAAAGAACTTGCTACCGCTTTGAGTTAAATCTTTCCTTTTTTCAGATGGGCGGCAAAATTATTTGAGTCAGCGCATGATAAAACCAACAAAATGGTATGTGCGCCTAACGAAGACTCAGATCCGCCTAGGCACCCGCCCAGTCTGATCAGAGTCTTCGCTGTACGTTCAATAGGTAGCTAAGGACCCAAGCTTTCGTTCCTCTGAAAAGACTGGGCGAATGCCCAGGCTGATCTGAGTCTTCACTAAGCGAAGATGCCATTTTGTTGGTTTTGTCATGCGCTTGTTCATATGATAGAATTGCCTTCCTGAAACTGGATGTATTCGTGTTCACAGAAAGATGTGCATATATGGTGTAGCATTTTTACTTGAGAGCTCACTCAGCAAACCTGGCACCAAGAGGAGCTGTTGTGATTACTCACCGTCCGACGGTCACCCAGGTGACACATTTGAGCCACTTCACTGACACACCTGTGCCAATGTTTAGCAAACATCACATGACCCTTCTATGGGTGGGGATGCGCGAATCGAAATATATTGAAATAGTCATTATCCGTTCATAATTAGGACTGCAATGCCTATATGATAAAGCATTTAGTTACCTTATCCAGTGCAAAGAAAGGTTTCGGGTTGAACCTTGGTACAGTGTATACAGCGTTTGGGATTGGAGGTTATTCAAATGATCATCATAGGCTTAGCTTTGACCATTTTAAACGTCATGGTTAGATTTGCTGCTCTATATTTGAATGTCAGTTTCTCGAAATGTATTAATAATCAACGGGAGAATCTTAAAGCATATAATGAAAGAAATAAACTCTCTCATGTATGATCAAAAGTTTATCCCGTCCCTTGGTTTAATACAAGTTTAAACTCATGGAGTTATAGTCTTTAAGGTACCGTTCTCTAAAACCGCCAAAAGAATTTTCAAACGAAATTTATTTGTAGCCTTGAACGGGATTGAAAATGTTCTCAAATGGTCATGGTCGATTGACTGAGATCGGCGCCTTGTCCATATATGGTAAATTATTTACAAATCCTTTTTTCTAGAAACAAGAAAGCTTTGAGGCTGAATCTTGGTATAGAGTATCGGGAAATGGAGAGTTACGAAATATGCTCCAAATATGAATCTGCGTTGACATTTGACCTTTTTACGGCAACGTCATATATACAGTCGACTCTCGTTATCTCGAATTCCAAGGGACTCACTAAGTCACTTCGAAATAACCGTACCTCGACATATCAGAGGTGAAGGAGTGAGGAAAACAATAAATTGAACATCCACATTTAACAAATGAATATGTAATTTGACTCCTGAAGTTAGAAATATATATATAAAATAATGTGGAAAAGAGGAGAAATTGCTCCTTAGGAGCAATTTCTCCTCTTTTCCACATTATTTTGTTACCTGTTGTCATAGTTTCATGTTAAAACAGGGATAAGGTTTTCACTTCGAGATAAGCGGTAATTCGGTAATTCGAAATAAGCGAGTTCGAGATAACGAGGTTCGAGTGTACACCTTTACATTTTTCAAGGAGGAACTATTCTCAGAATGATTTAAAGACTAACGGAATGAACTTGAAGAGTGTGATGAAAGTAGCACAGCCTCTTAAGCCTGATTTCAGTTGTATACACATCCCCGCTTTGTCTCAGCGCCCCTTCCTCACGGCTATATACATTAATAAAATCATGAACTCTTTAAACGACTTCTTTGCGAAAACAATTGGACCAGTGTCCACCAAATAGCATTCGAACCCTAACCTCAAACCTGGATTTAAAATTTGGATCAAATGTTCATGGATGATTGACCAGGATGGCCGGCATGCCCTATATAATGTAATACGTCTATAAGTCTTCAGAAACAAAAAAAGCTTTGAGGCTGAATCCTGGAATCAAGCACTGGATATCTTACTTCAAAGATGGATTTAAAATTTTGTTCAAATGGTCATGGATCATTGGCCAAGATGGCCGGTATGCCTAGTATAATGTAATACGTCTTCAAGTCTTTAGAAACAAGAAAGCTTTGAGGCTGAATCCTTGAATCGAGCATTGGAGATCCGCGGTTACAAAATTTATTTGAAGAATGATTCGATCCTAGCTTTCCCATTCGTCCTTTTTAAAGGTTATGGATACATTTAATATATTTTTGTATCTTCCTGTTTGCTTTCCTGCACCACTTTTGGAAACGACTCTACTCTAAACGAAACCACAATGCACCCACAGGAAGTGGATTCTTTATTTTTAGTTAGATCATTTTTCAGGAGGACGGCAAACCAACTTTGACAAATTTCTCTTCCCTGAAAGTAAAACGCCTGAAAGATATTTCCCAAAACATATATAAAAATATTCCGATATACATGTAAGGATACTTTAGAAGTAAAGAACAAATCAAACGTAGAGGTAGCAGACTCAGTTTGATTGTGTTTGTTCAAAGACTTGGGGAAGTATCTAAAAATATGCGATAGAAATTGTGAGCAAAACCTGTCATTAACCATTTTATATTTGATGAATGGCTGACTTTTCGGATTTGACAGAATTGCTTTATTGTGCAATAACACTCAAAATACACTGAAAAGGGCGGCCGTAATGTGCATCTGGCCTCGCCCCAAAGGGTCGTGTAGGTCCATTCCGGGGCTATATGCATGTCTGAAATCATAGAATAATAAGAACCTGAGGCCAAAATGAAGACTTGGAGCTATTGTCTAAGCGGGTGTTAGGCTGATGGTAAGTATTTGCTATATTTGCAGCAGGTGGGGGAAGGTCATGTTAGAATTTCTTCTTTTTCTGCACCTTCATTTGCTTTTTCCTTTATCCTTTTCTGTTTCTTTTTTTTTCTCTCTTGTTGTCCTTCTTCTAGCTATTCTGTCAATTTTCTCACTTCCTCCGAGAGATGACACAAAACTGCTCACAAGGGTTGACATGTCTCTAACCCATTGTAGTCGGGAGACCCGAAAAAGGGTAATTAGCAAACAGTGCTGACCCAGATCAGACGCCGCAGAACGCGGCGTCTGATCTGGGTCTGCACTGTTTGCAAATAGTTAAACCATTTTTCTCTACAATATATAAATGTCATAGGCGGACATACCTAAAATTCAAATTGGACTCCTCCAACATATAGTGTAGAAGAGTCTATTCAGTCTACAATGGGTTAAAGAAGAAAAGTAGTATAGAAGATGTTAAGAAAGAGCAACAATCACAGAACATAGACTACCAATGACACAGCAAACGATGACAAACAGTACATAAGGTACAAGTCAAAGAAAAGCAAAGTAACCAGTTCGATCTTCCCCAACGAGACGACAGCCCTCACTGTTAACACTTAAACCATTTTTTCTTGAAACTTTCATTGACAGTTTGGGAGAGGAGTGTGGCGGGCGAGGAGTATGTGTGTGTTTGGGGGGGGGGGGGGGGGGGGAGAGGGGAGGGGTTGCTGCATTAGCCCTGAGTAACATATTTCCTGCCCTATGGAAATATATATTTTGTCCTTGTCAGGTTTGAAAGAATTATCATTGAAGCCATACATTTGAAGCTTTACTTTAGAGGTTACGGGGAAATGGGCTTTGCCAGAGCGTCCGTGTTTTATATAGCCTCAGAACCTGGCATTCTGGAGCACATGTCAACAAATGTCAATTAAGCAAAAAACAAACATACATTGTATTTACCCTAAATATTGAAACATCTTAAATCCATACCATACTTGTCCTATAAATGTTTAACCTTTGTCCTGCTGAATAAATTTAAAATGCCACACCCACTTCTAATTGTCAGCCAATCAGATTTCTTGATCCAGATTGTTGATGTAAATTCACATACTGAAAGGCAGACAGTGTGATCCAGATCAGATGGCTTCTTCAGAAGCTAGTTGATCTGGATGTACACTGTTTACAAAGGAAGGGTATATCCGGGCTCAGCAGGACGAGGATTAACAAGTCCATTTTACTACCCATTGATGTGTCTCAAAACTTGTAAATAAGTGGCAAACAGTGTAGACCCTGATCAGAGGCTCAAACTTATTTCCCGTGCAAAATATAAGTCTGATAAATAAATATTTGTGTTGCATTCTGTTTGCTTTGTACTTGTCATTGTTCTGTCTTGTTTGGCTTTATGATCATCACATTTGAGTAAACGGTAGCTGGTCGCTTGGCTAGTTGTTTAGTCATATGCTCCAACTGTGGATATTCTTGTTCTTTCACTCTTCCTCTCTATATCGCAGGTGGCTTGCTACTTGCAGTTGTGACATTGCATGAACATCTTTATTAACCCATTGTAAACTGAATAGACTCTCCCAAGACTATATATTTGAAGTCCAATTTCAATTTCAGGTATGCCGGCTATGAGATTAGATATTCCTAGAGAAAAAGTGGCTAAATTATTTGCGGACAGTGGAGACTCTGGTCAGATGCCGCATTCTGCGGCGTCTGACCTGAGCCTGCACTTTTCGCCAATTACCATTTTAGGGGTCTCCAGTCTTCAGTGAGTTAATTATTTTTGATTTCTAAATATTTTGACATGGAATTGTCAGCATGATGAGACGGACGCTTAGCAATATTTTACGGGGTATATACGAGGGTGAGTCAATAAGTAACCAGCCTAACTTATATCCGATGGACCGAGACGGTCACAGTTTTCATGCTTTGTTTCTATATATGTTTTATACATGGGTACAAAATTGCACACGTATCGAGTCATTCTTTAATAAGATATTGAATGTCAAACATGGCTAGTGATGCAAAGGCATGCTTTTCATTTAAAGTTGAGTACCATGCTGTAATTCGGTACTTGTA
The DNA here is from genome assembly GCA_964016985.1 of Anodontia alba. Classification (NCBI taxonomy): domain Eukaryota; kingdom Metazoa; phylum Mollusca; class Bivalvia; order Lucinida; family Lucinidae; genus Anodontia; species Anodontia alba. The sequence goes on along the minus strand of OZ024825.1, from coordinate 45,022,579 downwards.
TTTAAAAGGTAAAACAGGCAAGGAAATACACATCGAGTTAGCCGATGTTTAGGGGTCTTCTGCACCATCTTATGCTCAGGTTAAATTCTGGGTAGGAGAATTCAAACGCGGTAAAATGTCTTTAGAAGATGAAGCCAGGTCTGGACGCCTACTGGATGCCACCGACGAAGAAATGTGTAAGAAAGTTCGGGATCTGGTATACTCTGATAGGCGAATTCAGGTGGAAGAAATAGCGCAGGCATTAGGCATTTCACATGGTGATCGTTTAGGAATGCGCAAGCTAACAGCCCGTTGCGTCCCCAAATCCCTTAGCGATGAGCAAATGACAACCAGAGCATCAGTATACAGCGCCTTGTTGAAGCGTTTTAGGTCAAAAGATGATTTTCTTTTGCGTCTGCTGACTGTAGATGAGACTTGGGCTCATTATTATAAGGCAGAGAATAAAGCTCAGAGTCGTCAGTGGGTAGGGCCTGGGTCCCCGAGGCCAAAGAAGTTCAAGACGCAACCATCTGCTGGCAAGGTGATGGCCACAGTATTTTGGGACGCAACAGGCGTTATTATGTTGGACGTTTTACCCAAGAGAAGTACAATAACTGGAGTGTACTATGCAAACTTGTTAGACCAGCTGAGAACCGCCATCCGTGAAAAACGCCGAGATAAGCTCTCTAAAGATGTTTTGCTGCAACAGGACAACGCGAGAGTCCACACTTGCAAAGTTGCAATGGATGCTGTAGAGCGAAACGGGTATGAATTAATACCACATCCTGCCTATTCGCCTGACCTAGCTCCGAGCGACTTCTTCCTATTCCCAAACTTGAAAAAGGATATCCGTGGACTTCATTTTCCGGTCTGATGAAGAAGTCGTGACGGTCAATGGAAAGGACCCTGCCTTTTTCAGTTCTGGGCTGCTGGCACTTGAACACCGTTGGTCTAAGTGCATCATACTAGAGCGCAATTACATCAAAAAAGGAGAGGTGGATCTCAACCGGAAATAAGTTAGGCTGGTTACTTATTGACTCACCCTCGTATCTAGCGAGCTGCAAGAAGCTTTCTGTTTGTCTGAGTGGCATTGTTTAGAGTTTAGTTGTTACATTCTTCCTAAGTATTTGATATGGCATGAGGCTGATGCTTAGCAAATTATTACGAGGTAAAGATAGTGTGCTATATAAAAGGCTTTCTGGTTGTCAAAGTGATAGACAGGTATTTACACGATTACATCCGGTGTAAGTGTACTTTATACTCCAATGACTTCCTGGTTTTGATTTGCAGAGAAACCACGAAGACACTGTGGTACAGTTTGCCCATATCTGCTGGTACACATCCTGATCAGAACTGGCCTAAAAGCTCTGAGGAAAAATAAAATCTTTGAAACCAATTTTATTTTAGAACAATATCCGAGGTTCTGTCTGACCGGTGTCATGTGATAAATAGAATCGTTTTAGAAAATAAACTTTGACGATTCATGCAAATTGTCTCTTAATGAACTAACAAATCCTGTTTTCCGGAAAATCATCAATTTGTCATCTGCTGAATTAACCCAGAGTGTGGTAATGGTTAATTAGAAATCCAATTCCTACTGTAGTAAGCATTATGGGATATCAGTTCTCTTGGGAAAGACTTTGTCGTAAGAAAATGTGTTAAGAACGTTTTTTTTTTTAACTTTAGGTAATGTAATTGGTTTACCATACTTTCCTTAAGTATTCAAACATGCAGGCCTGAGCAAACGTTGTAGTCTCTGATCAGACTGGACATTTCATTCAAATTGTCTCCGAATGTTGACAGTTTGAATGAAATGTCAAAATTTATTTTCTGATAATATAAAAAAAATCACTTATTTTATCTGCTGATTTAGCCTTTAAAGTGCTTAAACGCTTAAACTATTTATGAGACTGAACACACAATAATATTAGCTAAGGGTTAGGCTAGACTCACCAAGTGTCATACTGACAGTCGCTTTGATTAACCTTTACCACTGTCTGGGCTAATTCAGCAGACGATAAACTGGTAATATTTTTATTAGTTTTCAAGGAAACATGATTTGACATTCATGTAAACTGTCTCCAATGGAGACAATTTGCATGAAATGTCAAAACCTGTTTTCTTCGAAAAATAAGTAAAATATTTTAAAATGTTGTCTTCTGAAAACTTTATTCACAGTGCTAAGCCTTAAGAAAAGTCAAATACGTCATTTATCCTTATCTGTCCAAGACATTATTGTCCTGTAGAGCAGTCCATATTCAATACCAATTAGATATAATGCAATCTTTATTCACAAAGAACGACGTTTGAGTGAGTTCACCATGACTACTGAAATTACTTTAAGTATTCGGACACCCTAATTACTTACCATGCCTATCCTAGTATCGAACAATCCTATTTAATAATCTGTTGTGTTGTCTTAAATTACTGGAGGAGATGCAAGCAGTATAGACCCTGATCTTAACTCCTTACATGTACCATAGTTTTCAAAACGAACCAACAAGTCACTACATTGACTAAAATGTGGCTAAAACGCTTGATGAGCGGTAAACAGTGTAGACTCTGATGAGACGCCGCAGAATGCGGCGTCTGATCAGAGTCTACACTGTTTGCTCAGACCTGTTCGATCCGAAAACTTAGGGTCAATACGCCAAAAAGTATATTGCTTGTATCGCATTGTATAAATGACGTAATAAATACAGCCCTTTGATGGAAGGATTAGAGTGTATTGATGATGAGCAGTGAATATTAATGGATAATGGGACGGAAGGAGTGTCTTCATATTTAGGTTTATTACGTGTATTCTGTGACAAGAGAATATTCCGTTTGCTTGGCTCATTAAATTTCATCTTGATTCTTTATTGCTTGTCATCATTATAAAACAGCTGAACATTACGTTAAGAAGTCCCCTTTCCCCTATAATACACCTATATAACAGTCGAGCTTCAATTGCTAGGACATCTGTGGAACCAAGGAAATTGGTTCTAGACAGGGGTAATTCAGACCATTGAATAATAGCGACAGGTCAGGAGACAAATGGGGATAACTTAGGGATGTCCTTTTTATCTTCTATAAAATAATGGTATATTGAGTGGGCTTTTAGGATCTTATAAATATACAGACCATTTTTTTTCCTGATAAAATAAGAAAAAAAAAATCCCTAAAATATCCCTAAATATATTTGTCTCCAGCTCTCGCAAGATTTTCCTAGGGACTCAATAACGAGTTCGAATGAGCCATCAGTGTTGGAATCAATGCAGTTTTACTGTAGTAGTGAGATACGCTCGTATGGGAAGGTTATATATTATTAGGCGAAGTTTCAGAAAGTTTCACTTTTTATCACTTTTTATGCCCCGTCACACGATGGTGGCCGGGTATTATGGTTTCACTCTGGACGTCCGTGTGTCTTTCCATCCGTCAGCCCGTCCGTCCATCCGTCAGTGTTACGTTTCTGAATGATAACTTGAGTAAATATCAATGGATTTTCACCAAATTTGGTATGTGCATTGATATTGTGGAGATCTGATTGGGATTTGTAATGGGCAAATTTCGTCAAATTTTGACGGAGTTATATGCCTGAGACACGCCCATGTATTCGTTTCCGGACGACAACTTAAGCAAATGTCAAGGGATTATAACCAAACTTGGTACTTGCATTGATATTAAGGAGATCCGGTTTGTGATTGCTAATGGGCAAATTTTTTTCATTTTTTGACAAAGTTATTTTACCGCGAAACGATATTGGCGGGGTATTATCGTTTTACGTTTTTATTACACCTGATTTCAGTTTTTTTATTTCTAATAATCTTTCGTCTTAAGGTATTTTATAGCTAAAATGATTTCCTGTTCTCCATTTTATATAGTAGAAATACCATGGCTTATATATATATGTAGCTGTAGATAAGAATTATATCTAGATAATTTCTTATTTCACCACTAAACATACGATGTGTATACTCATTTGAAGTGCTTGCGAGGCACTTCCAATGAGTACCCGCAGCGTATGTTTCTATGGAGCAAAAAAAAAAAAAAAAAAAAAAAATATCATTTTGTTATGGTAAAAAGAGGACTTATGTATAACAATGGTTTACATGTAAATAACACATAGATATGTTAGGATTGTGTGTACTTATACCTCCTGTCCCCGAAATAAGGCTTCGAAAACAGATTATGTCATTTGCTGTACTTCGTTTGTTTGTTTTGCTTCCAGGTCAGACAAGACAACTATGTCAAAATTGCTTTTTTTCTCATTTCTCTGTAAAAGAAAATTATTGTGCAGGAAAGCAAGCGGGAAGACGCATGTATCAATTTTAAGGTTAACTGATGCTTTCTACTGAATATTTCCCGTAGTCCTCAATAGTAACATTTTGCACACTCTTTCAAAAAACTATATAGAAATTTACCCAACTCTCTGTTGTAGATAAAACAACTCTTTCTCATCACTTTTCAAAAACAAAATCAACATGAAGCCAATCGCAGTCGAGAGACAGATGTGGCTGTATTTGTTTACATGCAGGTCCGCATTAGGTTTAAACGTATATTTGTTCATTAGGGTAGCCGAATAAAATTATTCCGTAACAGTGTTCGCTTCGTAGATGTAAATCTGAAACATACTTTTGACTTCTTATATTGAAATAAGTTGAATATATGACCAATAGAAATCACTCTAGGTTTTCTTCTCGATTAAATATTCGACCCAAAAGAGGTGGAGTCACGCCTCATGAATTCCCAAAAGAGGCGGAGTCATGCCTCATAACTGTTTAGTGGAATGCTCCCTAATGGACACCATTGGAGGCAAATTTTATGACTACCTGGTTACATTTGTACAGAACCAACATGTTCTGGAAAGGAGTGTACTGTACAAAAAGGAGAGCAATTTTTTTCTGTTTCGAGAAGACTACTTTACAGAATGGAGACACTCTAATTTTGATAGAGATACCTCACCTGAAAGTGTATACTTTCCGAATAAGTAAATCAATTCATTCAGCACAGACCTAAAAACAATAACACTGACTCGAAGTAATCACCCTTGTTTACTGCCTATACATGTACAGTCGACTCTCGTTATCTCGATTTCGCTTATCTCGAATAATCGCTTATCTCGAAGTGAAAATCTGGTCCCGGTTTTAACATTGAAATCTAACAACAGGTAATTAAATATTGTGGAAAAGTGTGTGTGTGTGTGTGGGGGGGGGGGGGGGACTTCAGAAGTCAAATTACATTTTAATTTGTAAATTAGGGTTGTTCGATATATTGTTTTAATCAACTCTGCAAATTTCATATGTCGAGATACGGATACTCGAAGTATTTCAAAGAGTCCCGTTGACTTCGGGATAACAAGAGTAGACTGTATATCGAACTTCAAGTACTTGTGTCCTACATGTACACGTATATGTAAGTCCCACAGTAAAAGACATACCTTTATCTTAGCGCACAAAGTCAAGAACTTATTAATTTTAATATTTTTTAGTTTTTTTGCGCTAAGGTGACGATACAATCATCTTTCTTTATGTTTTATCGTTGCAGAATGCAAGGCATTGAACTGTTCCCAGTTGTGTGATCGCAACCAAGATGGTGAGGCCGTATGTCTGTGTATGGATGGCTACAAAATGGACATGGGCAATGGAACATGTATTCCAATAGGTATCGTATTAAAACTAAACATCGTGCTTACTTGTGACATTAAATTTGTTTCTTGTGAATGTGAAACATATAACCAACACGGTAGCTAACACTAACTATTCCAATGGCGCAGGTGTCAATCGCATACTTAAACTGACGCCTAGACACAGCTTAATCTTTATTTTTTTTACATCGATTTTTAAAAATAGAAAATGTTTTTCTCCACATGTTACACGTACATGTATTGTAAGGTTATTTCATTCAGATTACCTTTTTTTGGGTCCGTTATCTGGTAATATCTAGGTGTTACACTTTAGTGCAAGTTTATAAAGCGAATGAACTCGTAAGTCTTTTTAAACGACGCAACTCTTTCAAAATTGGTTTGCTGAATTGTAAAAAGTTGTTTGCTCTAAAGGAATGAATGTGCTCCCTTTGGAACAAACTCATTTCGTTTAGAGCAAGCACCTTTTAGGGGATTGGTCTTCAGGAAAACAAGCATGAAGTCACAAACGTTGCCTCGCTTGTAAAATATGGATGTCAATCTACCAAAAGTATGCCGCCCCTTAACTCGTCATAGTTGGCAATATCGGGCAAGATTTCAACCATCTTGCAGGTCCTGTTAATTGATCAATGAGCTTCTGACGAGACTGTTAGTATGAGCAGATGGTATGAGCCCTCTAGTTAGGATGAGAAAACATTTATCTGGAGAGCCCTCGCAAACTGTGTAGCTACTTTTTACTGGCAAATTCTTGGCAAGTTTCCCAGAATTGCCATCAAATACTCCTCCACAACAACTCATCTGGTAAGCATAGACGGCTGGTGGACATGAGATATTTAGCGGTTACTTCCCCACCCTCTTCCCATCACATGTTTTAAACTTGCTGGAGTTGAAAAACAACGAATCAGTTATCCGATTTTTTTCAATGCAAGACGAATGGGTGGTAACGCCCACGTTTTTGCCCAAGATAAAATATCAACCACAATGGCCTAATTGTCACCCAAAACACAGGGGATTGCACCTCATGTCTGTTTGTCTAAATCAATCGAAATATGCCAATGTTTGTTTCTGTTCACGACCATGGAAGTGTTACAGATATTGTATTACTAATACAGAAGATTCGTAGTGAAGTACATACCACATTTACCTTAAATTTTGGGACACATTAACTCCAAAAAAGGTAAGAGAAAAGTCCATGGAGTGCCACAATCACAAGCCGCAGCCCATCCCAGACACGAAGAGGAAGAGGAAACAGATAAAACCAAAACAGCGCAAATCGAACAAACGCACGAAAAACACCAAGATTAGCTTTCTTTTTCCCAAACGAGGTAATCGCAATGCTAAAAGGACTGAAAAATAAAATAAAATAACTCAAGGCAAGACTCAAAACAAATCGCCTCGTAGAATAAACCACAAAGCAACAAAAAGTAAGACTAACACTGGGACACAAACCACAGTTATCCTACAGTTTGAAGAAGTCCATTTTATTATGATCTGATGTGTCTAAAAACTGCTGGACAAAAAGTTCCAGCTCCAGATTAATTATAGATTTTCCTCTAAGCAGATGAAGGAAGTTTAATTTTACAAAATCCAGCTTTGTTTTCTCAAAGTCTGCCTCTACCGACACTGAGTCTGCCAGTCATACCATTGTGAAAGAAGCAATTAAAAAGCGTGCTTGACAGGGGTGTCAATGGTGTTATCGTACTGAAGGATTGTTTAAAATGTTGCCAAGAAAACGAAACCAGGATTGTTTTATATCTTAACCGCTCAATGTTTTCGGGATATAGTTGTGATTTGTTAACTTTGCAAAAAAAAAAAAAAAAAAAAAAATGTCCAGCAACGAAGTTGTAGAAGCAATGTCCATGAATTTCTCCTGGCTGTCCCAGCTCCCGAGGTCTTGTAGTGTTTGCTGTATTAAGACTGATAAAAGAATCTAACTCTAACTGTTTTTGGTATTTTGACTGAATCTAACTGAAACATGTACTGTTCAATGTGTCAGCAGTCAATGTATTTTCAGTGGGTCGTTACAAAAGAATATACGGAGAATTTAAACTTTAGTAGCGGACAGTATATAACAGGCATTTCCATATTTTCCATTAATATTCAAAAACGAAGAGTGTCATGTTTTCTTCTGTTTTCTTTAAGGAAATGATCTCCTGATTGGATGCAGAAATTTAAGGACGTTGGGTTGGGCTGAGCGGGAAGGGAAATGATGCCGTCTCATCCTTGTTTTCCGTTCTTTCACTGTTCAATGTGCATTTCTAGTCCTATCAGTTCACGAACGCAAACATTCAGTTCACACGTTCGGGAGAGACATTCCTATTAATAATGCTTCTTCCTGAACATCTTGTAATAATGTTTTTTTTCTGACATAATTTGACCAATTATTTATTATTTTAAAGCTGCTGTGCGTGTAAGTTCTAGTTTGTGACTGCGAAATTACATACAAACTGGGATGGTCATATTCTATCACTTTAAGAACTATAAGGGCTACATGTGCTAAAACGAGGAGTATTTGTGGAATTTGCGGGTAAAGTATATAAAAAGTTTTAAGGGGAAATGATGCACGTGGTACCTTTTCCGCCGTTTGGTACAAGTCAGCACATTGTTCTGACTTCTTGTTTGCTTTCTGCAAATAAGTCCCCTTCCGAAAAAGGCCTACTTTACAATAAAATAATTTGCTCCCCAGGAAGCAAATTCTTACCTTTTGGCCTCTTTGTGTTGAATCCGATCAAAGATAGACAATCATGTGACTTTTAAAGACTCACAGTTGATATTTTGGGCACATGTCAGAAATTACATTTGAGCCAGTGCAGGACAAAACCAAGAAAATGGCATATGCGCCCAGCGAAGACTCAGATCAGCCTGGGCATCCGCCCAGTCTAATCAGAGTCTTCGCTGTCCGCATGAAGAATCCCAGGGTTCTTAGCTGCCTACTGAGCGCCAAGCAAAGACTCTGATCAGACTGGGCGGATGCCAAGGCTGATCTGAGACTTCGCTGGGCGCATTTGCCACTTTGTTGATTTTGTCATGCGCCGGCTAATTTAACAGATGACCTTATGTCCTTCCTTTAATTACGAAGTAACTTACGTTTTAATGGCTCTTGTTTCAGCTCGCTATCGCATGGACGTAACGTTAAAGATGGCGTCATTCGTTCATGTTCCAGATGCTGACTATGTAAGACAGATTAACACAGCTAGACAAACCGTAAGTTATGCTTACTTGTTTGCTACAGTTTCTTCTTGTTCATTCCGCTCTCTCTCTCTCTCTGTCTCTCTCTCACTTTCCATAACTTTCTCTCTCTTTCCCTAACCCCCTCCTTCCCTCTCTCTCTCTTTCTCTCTCTCTCTCTCTCTCTCTCTATCTCTCTCTCTCTCTCTCTCTCTACCAACATACCTTTGTAACAATTTACCTAGTTTACATGTCTTTATTAACCGCGTAAATTTCTGTACATGAACAAATTTTTTTGCATTCGACATATTATAGTTATTTTCTTTGTTTGGATACCTATTAAGATATGGTAAAGCTATGACCATGCAGTGGTGTATATTATTAAGCGAATGTCAAGAGCCTTTCGATTTTTTAATGTGATTTCAATTTGTTTTATTCCTATCATTTTTTTAAATTGCATAAATATGTCTTAATTGTACGTGACAACTCAAATTTTCTCCATATTATAAAGTAGAAATGCCATGGCGTACATAGGTCTATACTCGAGGACTATTAAGTTAAATATTTTCTTATTTTGCCTCCGTATGGAAACAAATGTTGTGGGTACTCATTAGAAGTGCCATCCTTTCTTGGATGAATGAAAATAAATTGCGATTGTTACAAACGTACCTTAAAAGCATATTTATTACATACACTTATTATCAAAATGACTAATATTAGGTAATCTGTATCTATATGCCTGTGTTTTAGATTCTGAAAACCGTAGAACATAATGGAGTATCAACAGTGTCTAGGTTTGGGATAAAGGGACTCAGGTAACTGATGATTTTATACTGTTTACAGAACTCAAATCGCCCCACCATTTGTATTTGGTTTTCGGGGCATATGCGAACAGCGAAGACCTAGCTAAGCTTACTTGTTTTCGCGATCTGGTCAAGGTCTACGAAATACACTTACGGAAACATTGGATATAGTAGAATGCGTATGAGTCTTATTACATGAAAATGACACATAACTACTCAGTCTGATCAGGTTTACTGTTGCCCGCGAAAATAAGCATTAGTCTCTGTAGAAATGCGACAGGGCTATGTTGTTATACTTATTAGGAGGGCAGCAGGTACTTAACAATATCACATAAAATTGTGTCTTGAACACTTCCGCGGTACCGACAGTATCAACACTTTCTATTATATCCTTCCTAGAACAGCTCTCATACCTATATAAACATTATTACGAGCTCCAATATAAGAAAACTGCTAACCCTACAATCCGAAGCCGGCCCCGGTGGCTCAGTTGGATGCGCCGTCCGGCTGGAGACCAGGAGGTCGCGGGTTCAACCCCCGCCGAGGTCGGCAACATTCTTTCGTGGAGATTGATCATGAAATGTTTTCTACGGTCATTCTCTCCCTTCCGCTGATTCAAGAAGGGCAGTTGTCAGTTTCTGGCGAAAGAATGTGCACAATACTGGTTAACCGCTTAGAGGACTAAGCCTGCCCAGTAAATGTGTGGTTAGGTAAACTGACCGCGCTCGACATGACCCCATTGGGTTGACTGGGCCGTAAAACCTCAACGCAAACAAAACAAACAATCCGAAAGATATACATTTTTTTCATATTGTAAGACCATTTGGACAATAGCATGCAATGCTTAGAGTGGTTTAGTATCAGGCAATACCAAGGCTTTATATACATAAAATTAGCAGTATATCTTTCCGATAGTAGGATTGCGTTGTTTGCAAGATACGCTCGTACGATAAATGAGAAACCTGACTATTTACTAAATATATAGCCACGTTTACTATAGTAATGTGATCTGACGACCTGTATCACGTCCAGTGGATGTTATAAAATCACATGATCACCCGAGATGCTTGCGTCGTGTATGATTCGGAGATCTGGAAACACCCACGGGATATGGATCAAATTACGTTACTGTATTATAATGTAATCATTATAACAGCAGCAAAGGACATTATAAACTCTTAATTTTTCCGACATATTTTTTTATATTTAACCCATGTAATCCTGGTGTCCCATAAAGAGACATTAACAAACAGTGCAGACCCAGACCAGACGCCACAGAACGCGTCGTCTGATCAGGGTCTTTACTGTTTGCATTAGGTTCAGAAATTTCTACAAATCATGATAATAATATAAATTAACCAGGCACCCCTTATATAGGAAATGGACCTGTCCAACGATTTAAGGTGGAATAATCCATTTGGCATAAATGGGCGAATTAGAACATCCGGCTTTACCTTTTGATGTAAAGATGATGTTAGCAACTTTCAGAAATAATAATTTAAACACCCGTATAAAACATTTGATAAAGGCAGCATCACAACTTAAAAATGTTCGTTAACCCTTCAGCCCCGTAAACCAAGGCAACCACTTTTGCGAACAGTGTAGATCCAGATGAGACGGCTCATCATGAGCCGTCTCATCAGGATCTACACCGTTTGCTGTTCTTGATTTACAAGTGTCATTCTTCTTGCTGCAATGACACTTATTGTCAAAATGCATGGATGGAAGAGACTATTTCAGAAACTCTTAGTTGAAAGGGTTAATGTAAAAGTCCTCATATATAAAAACATATAAATGTATCATTACAGAAATACATCCATGACAACGGTACTAGACTTCTTCTTCTACTGCAAGGTATCCGAGGTTGACCAAGTGGACGGGGCGCTTAAGGCTGTAGTCAACCTTGGGGAGATCGGCGTATTCACACTGAATAGTACAGTTTATGAGAAAAGTCCAGGTTAGTGACACATTCTTAATTTAATGACCCTTGCGACTAATACATACAAGCGCTTCAATGAAAATAGCTGCAGTGTCGAAGGTTTCTGGACCAGACTAGCTAGTTTCGGCTAATTAGACGTCATCAATGTGACCCTCATAAAAATATTCAAATTGTCCGGAATAATTTCAGTGATCACAAGGACCAACAAATTTTATCTACACTGTAGTGAAGCATGGGAAGACATTTACGGAATCACCCAGCCCTAACCCAAGCTGTAGCGAAATATACTCTTACAAGAATAATCCATGCAGGCAATGTTCAGTTATTTATGTACCCGCATGGACACTGCTCTCGCCACAGCCCACCACTCTCTCGCACGAGACTTTCTGTCTTATTTTCCATGGAAAATAATTTAAAAAATAGGATGTAGTCTGCTACCATTTTGCTTAGCATTTTAAACATCAAAGCGTGTTAACTTTTAAAGACACATTTTTTCCTTCTTTGGATAGACCCCGCCTCTTATGATCAGCTGTAATATACAGTCCTGATAATAGAGCGCACATCAAAGGAATATCTTATCTAAGTGATAAAGTGGTCATTATAAGGATGTTAAGTCTCCATAGATGGGGCCTATAAGGGGTAATTCATATGATTGAGAAGTATTCAATATGTTACTTTAGAACCAAATAAATTCATTTGCAAATTTTGCATTTAATTTGTTGATGTGTCTTTTAATTATTTATTTATTTATTTATTTATTTACTTTTTGATAGCTTTTTCTAAAATATAAAAGTGATGTTTTTTTTTTCTTGCATTGTGAAAAAATACAAATAAACTGAAATAGAAACATAAAATAGAATGTTTTATTTATTTACTTATTTATCTATTTATTTATTTATTTATTTTCTAAAGTAAATAAGAGCACTTCGCAAACTGAATCCTTATACTACTGATGGAGCACTATATAATAAATCTTGTAGGAAATTCAAAAAATAATGGTATCCAAAAATCTGAACATTTATTTTCTGCAATCACACCAACTGAATTTTCTGAAACACAGTTATTTCTACAAACTAGTATGTATGCTTAGTGAAGATTCAGATCAGCCTGCACACCTGTACAGTCTGATCATTCTTGACCACACGCTCTATATGCTGCTTCTTCGCCCAGCTGATCAGGCTGCGGAGATGCGCAGGCTGATCCGAGTCTTCACTGAGCGTACATGTTATTTTTGCAGAAATTAATGTCATTTCTTTCTTTAGTACCTGTCAAAAACTGTGAAATTCTTTTTCCGTTGTATATTGCGTTTTTATGATGACAAAATATGTTTTCCAGTACTTTCAATAATCAATCATTATTTACTAAAAGCAGAAGGGCATTATTATTACACTTTGAACTGCTGGGAAAGAAAGAGGAATAAAGAAATATTTTTCTTATTTTTCCCGGAAAATAGAATTTGACATTTTATGCAAATTGTCTCCCTTGGAGACCGATCGCATGAAATGTCAAATCCTATTTTACTGAGATCATATGTTGTAATGTTCATTAGAATCGATGTGATTTTGATAAGTAGGCGATTCTAATGAGTATCCAAAAGTTGTATTGTCATACAGAAAAAATATAATGTCAAGTGTTCTTGGCTGACAAAACAGTCGACTTTTTTTGAGCTTTGAAGCCTTTGAAATCGACTTTCCAATATACATTAATTGTCTATCAACTGCTCGAAGCAAGTCAGCCTACCGCGCAGCCCATTAATTCAGCTGAATGTATCACGGAAAGTGAATGGACTCAAAAAAGTCAAATGAAATAGATTTATAATATCTGTTTGAGACTACTAATTGTGTCACTAGACAGACGGCAAATGAAGCCGTAATTTGAACCGCGCCAACCGAAAAGGTGTCTTCGATCATATCATCACGAAAACATACCTATATAATTTTGACCCCCTTAAACCCCACTTTTATATGGTAAAACTGGGGTTTACAGGGGTATACATTAGTTTTCTTATTTCTGCTCAAAAACATAGATTGTGGGGACTCGTTAGAACCGCCTCGGCGAGGCGGTTCTAACGAGTACCCACAATCTATGTTTTGAGCAGAAATATGAAAATTATCAGAATTTTTCATCTGAAAATTTTCATATTTTGGTGGTAAAATTTCAGTATATTTGAATAGGCATGTTTTCGTAATGTCATAGCTTATTTCCGCATCAAAGTTTTGATATTTTCTTATTCGTCTCCACGAAAACTTGTGCTATGGGAACTCATAAAAGTGCCCATCTTATGTTTTAATGTAGAAATAGGAAAATGTCTTATTTGGAGTTATGTCATATGGGAAATACATGGTTCTTGAACCCCCTACGCTTCTGGTCGTTGGCATCCGGAGGTTTTTCTACAGTATGCGATGCATTTGTCGGCGGGCATCAAAAGTCCTGGGCCCGGTTGTTCAAAGTTATTTGGAGTTATGTCATATGGGAAATACATGGTTCTTGAACCTCCTACGCTTCTGGTCGTTGGCATCCGGAGGTTTTTCTACAGTATGCGATGCATTTGTCGGCGGGTGCAAAAGCTACTCACATTTTTTCAGCAAAAAATTTCAGCATATTTGCATATCACTCGATGTAAATTTTAACGGATCGTTAACTAACGATGTCCTTAGCTTTGAACAACTGGGCCCTGATCAGACTTTAAGAATGCGCAGTCTGATCAGGGTTGTCCGTGTCCACGTGTGTCTGAACACCTTTTAGCCAGATGTTACTCACGGATTTAAGATGTGATTTTATAATAATAGTTCGTTTGTCATTACTGACAATGACCAGTCTTAATCACATGAGAGAAATGCTACTGTTTGTGTGTTCTAAGAAGGCTGATTAGACCGATTCTATCTCTAAACTGTCTGTTGCAGATTGAACAACAGAGGTCAGAGCAAGACTGCTCTATTGGTGATGCCTTAGCTCTGACGTTGCGCTGTGCACGTTTCTGCTCGTCTTCTCTGACTTTTTTAGCCTCATATTCACTAGCACCTCTTCTGATGAGGCTCGCCACTTTGCTCGGTCCTATACAATATGTTCCCATGACTTTGTGATGTTATAAGGGACTGCGTGCATGTTCAGGTGTGGTACATTAAGCTGTCAAATTGGTTTTGGCACCCTTCTGAAAAGTCTACTCTAAAAGGAAAGAATTTCCTTCCTTCAAGAATAGACCCCTTTCCTGAAGGGTGTAACCGAGAGCTAACAGGAAGTCCTAAAAAATGTCTCATTGTAAGAAACGGCTGAGAGTCTATAAAGTGTATCAAGTCACCTTAATGCATTACGAAAACAAGTCTATTTAAATATACTGAAAATTTTACCACCAAAAAATTAAAATTTTCAGATAAAAAAATCTGGTATTTTTCATGTTTCTGCTCAAAACATCGATTGTGGATACTTGTTAGAACCGCCTCGACGAGGCGGTTCTAACGAGTATCCACAATCTATGTCTTGAGCAGAAATAAGAAAAATCATGTTTACCCCTATAAACCTCAGTTTTACTATATAAAAGTGGGGTTTAAGGGGTCAAAATTATATAGGCATTTTTTCGTGATGTGTAAGATTGTTAATGAGATAGCGATACGGTGCACAGATGCACAGTTAAATCAATATTTATAGCTCTTAGAATGAGGCACTAAATTAATCTTTTGCCAAGCACCTCTTGGGAAATGCAGGCTGTAACATGCACTGTAGGTGCTTGATATATGCGCCCATAGCGCATGCCTATACGAATTTGTGCTTTCGATTATCGCTGGCAGATTATAGAACACTGATCAGACGGCACCAGTGCAAAGGCTGATCGTGATTACCCGTATTTTTGTCATATTCGTTGTTATAGTTTGCAGGACATCGCCCATTTTCACCTTTGCGACATTCTAAGCAAATTCAGCAGATGACTAATTGAGGATATGTTTCTTATTTTGCCCAGAAAATAGACTTTGACTTTGTATGCAACTTGTCTCCTAAGGAGACAAAATGCATAAAATGTCAAAACCTACTTATTTAGAAAAAAATAAGAAAGATATTTCAAAATGTCATTTGCTGAAATCTTAAGCCAGCATGTTAAGCGTTAATGACCCCTACACGGTGAGAAAATGTGTCTTCAGAGTATAAGCAAACGGTAAATGTCCAGTATTTTGGGCTCATGTAGGTTAAAAACGCAAATAGAAAGTATATAAGTGATTTCTGGAACTGATACGATCAAATTTATATTAGGTTCTCAAGATCAAGGGAAAAAAAGACAAGTAGAATTAAACAACCACAAAAAGAACAGATGGGAATCATAGCTGGCAACCTTTACCCAAAAAGGTGGCAACTCTGATACCCAAACTTAACTATATATATATATATATATATATATATATATATATATATATATATATATATATATATATATATATATATATATATATATATATATATATATTTAATTGTTGAAAGAAAAAATTGTAAGTGAAACACTTGGAACATTTAACAAAAATACCACAATGAAAGTACCGCCTTCGAACGGTCAGTAATGAATTACTCGGGGGCTTCAGCTATCCCAACCCTCGCCCTCAGCTAGTAAACAGCTTTGAAGCTTCTGTACTGGTTTTTCAGAACTACATCTTGTCGAAGTTACAAACTATGACCCACATCCTGCTCTCCAAGGCAAACTGCTTACACTTGTGTGTGCCGCACGCGGATCGAAGAATATGACGTTTCAATGGTATAGAAATGGATACGAAGTTAATACATTGCTAACACAGCGAAATGCCTGGGAGACAAAGATACCCCATACGGTGCAGGGGATGCAGCTTTCTGTGCTGAACATCGATAATGTCAGTCCTTTTGATAAAGGTAGGATAATGTTTTGTTGTTACCTATGTATCATGTTTGTTCATAACTTAAGTTGGTTGCGCGCCTTAATCTAGAATTTAGCTGAATAAAGAAAACCTTGACGGGTCATTTATGAGAAAAATATTAAAAGATTAAAATGTGCGATAAAAGCCGAGGAGCTAGCGTGCCGATATCACACACTTAATCGATATTGCACATTTACTTGGATGTCTTCTCATATTACCGTTACATTACTTTGCTTTTGATGGCATTGTAATGCAGTGACGTCGCGCCAAACCTTGTCACGCGCATTAGTAGAATTCACATTTTAGTTATTAAAACAGCGTTTTAAAGGTTACAAACCCCGGGAAACGAAATAAATATTTATAGCTATATAATAAAAGGGTTATTACACTGATATTGGTGAATATTGTCCCTCGTTGGCGTTGGGATATCGAAGGACGCGAGCAAGATATATATATATATATATATATATATATATATATATATATCACGAAAATATGCCTATATAAATTTGACCCCCTTAAACCCCCTTTCATATAGTAAAACTGGGGTTTACAGGGATATATATTATTTTTCTTATTTCTGCTCAAAAACATAGATTGTGGGTACGCGTTAGAACCGCCTCGCCGAGGCGGTTCTAACGCATACCCACAATCTATGTTTTGAGCAGAAATTTGAAGAATATCAGAATTTTTTATCTGAAAATTTTCATTTTTGGTGGTAAAATTTTCAGTATATATTTGAATAGGCATATATATATATATATATATATATATATATATATATATATATATATATATATATATATATATATATATATATATATATATATATATATATAGAGAGAGAGAGAGAGAGAGAGAGAGAGAGAGAGAGAGAGAGAGAGGGGATATCTAGGAATAGCCACAATCACAGAACACGGCCTACAGATGACATCAAGAGGAAGAACAAACAAACCCCTACAGACCGCACACATGCAACAAACCAAAGAAAAGCAAAGCAACCAGCCCACTCTTCCCCAACCTCTTCCCCAACAAGGTAATCATTTTGCCAGACATATCCACCAAATACAACAAAACGACAATACACAAGACAAAAGATGAAAAAGGATCCACAGCGAGAAGCCACAAAGCCACACATAGAATAAACAAGTATCATAAGACCTGCATGTCAGGAAAAAAATGTTCTGAGTGTGTTCATTTCTTTCAAGGGGCATTGCTTTTAGAATCTAACTATCCTAGTGATTGTATCAAATGATGCTGATATGGTTTCATAGGCTGCCATATTTATGTTAAATAGCTGGACACACTTTGTCTTTGCTATGCTTGCCATAAACTGAAAACTTCCCTTTTTACTACCTGTTACTAGACCAGAAACTGCCGGGTGTATGGCAAAGAGTGTAGAACCTGATCAGACGCTGCATTCTGCAGCGTCTTATCTAGGTCTTCATTGTTTGCCTGGGCCTGTTTTTTCAAAATATTTTGTGTAAGTCCGGTATTTTTCTGAGAGAAATGGTGAAATTATGACTATTATTAGAAACATATTGTCATCCGCACAGCCTAATGTTTCATTTATATGTAAGGTAATAACAGGAGTGCCATTATTGCCAGTAATGTCAGCCATAAATCAGCTGTGTTCAGAACAGAGTAATTGTTCATTGCCTCATTATTGTTTTCAGGTACGTTCACGTGTGAGGTGACTGATTTTAATGCCACCCAGTTCGGGAACGTTGAGGTAGAAGTGAAACATTACCCACAGGTTGATCTGGGACCAATGTCTGCTAGCATAAAACAGGGCATGCAGGTCAGCATAAAGTGTATCTCTCCAGATGACAGCTGGCAACAGTTTATTTACCAATGGTTTAAGGTAAGTGTTATAGGTGAATGAGCTTCAACTTCGGACATGTGCGCCCAGGGAAGACTCAGGTCAGCCTGTGCATCCGCGCAGTCTGATTAGAATCTTGGCTGGGCGCTCTTTGGACAGCCAAGGCATAGTCTGGCAGACAATGAAAGTTGGCAAGAGTTTATTAGACCGGTCGTAGTGCGCACATGTCTGAACGTACATTTTTCCATTTGTGGGTACGTATCAGACCAGCTACTAGTGTGATTATAAGTCTGATGATTTTAAAATTGAGAAAGGAGACTAGACTGTCTAAAATATTATACTGTTCATTTAATGCATATAGATGGCTTTGTTTCAATATTATTCAGGTTAACGCCTAGTGGCTAAGCTTCGTATGCATTTGAAGCATTCCGACCCCACGCTTCTGATAAGTAAATTACATTCCTGATAATTTAAGAAAAAATCCGGTACTTTTTCTTTTTTTTTTTCTTATTTGAAGACACATTATCGGGAGCCTATAACCCATATCGGTTAAATGTTAACACAATTCAAGAAAAATGGGTAAGATGAAGTAGGGTTTTTATTAAGTTTTAAGAAATTTATAGAATATAGACCGTCTGTTGTTGTTTGCTGATAGATAGATAGATAGATAGATAGATAGATAGATAGATAGATAGATAGATAGGTAGGTACGTACAGAGAGAGAGAGAGAGAGAGAGAGAGAGAGAGAAAGAGAGAGAGAGAGAGAATGAAAAAGTCACGGCACAAGATGTGAAATTTACATAATAAGAATAACGGCTTCACATGCCACACATGGTTTATTCTAAAGATTTTACCAAATTCGTTTCGCCATACATCTGTTCATTGTGTAACAATGAAACGTTGCTGATGTTGTTGCGTAGTAATTATATCACGTGACGAGTTTTAGCGTAATACTTCATAATAATTGTTTAAGATGAATGTAATGCGTTTTCCAACAAAAATACTTTTTACCGGTAAAAAGCGGTTTTTAAATAAAACTGGTAACTTCTCTCGGATGTTAAGAAAAACAAAAAAAATGCAGGACATTGAAATTATTATGAAAGTCAATGTGGTTACTAATGTGATGTTGAGATTTTAAAATGAAATTATAATGACTCTTATTTTACGTAGTTATGAACTCGAAATTCCCTTAAAACATATACAAGAAAGAAAATATTATTTTGAAAATAAAGGGTATGTGAAACAGCTTTAATTTTAAATTGAAAAGGTATACATCACGAAAACATACCTATATAATTTTGACCCCCTGCAACCCCACTTTTAAATAGTAAAACTGGGGTTTACAGGGGTATACATTATTTTTCTTATTTCTGCTCAAAAACATAGATTGTGGTACTCGTTAAAACCGCCTCGTCGAGGCGGTTCTAACGAGTACCCACAATCTATGTTTTGAGCAGAAATAAGAAAAATATCAGAGTTTTTTTTATCTTAAAGTTTTCAGTTTTTGGAGGTGAAATTTTCTATATATTTGAACAGGCGTGTTCTCGTAATGTGTCTTAGGAAACGAACGCACTAGTGCTTGCGCAGAGCTTATGCGTCAAACTTAACATTTTGTTTTTATAAATGGAATCTTGTTACTATTTTAGTACGTCATAATTAGTGTTAAACTTAAAGTAATGCATTTAAATCGGGGTTGAAAGAGTTGATAAAATACTTTTTCTTCCGACAACCTAGCTGTTACACGTTCATTTTTTTTAATGGGAACATTTAAAATGTTTGGTTTTCTGAACATACGTGTCCAAATGTCCACTCAGTGGAATTTGTCTTGTGAACGGACCCTTTATCTGTTGCGCGTTAATATTTCCCCTGTCTGACTTAACGTCACATAGCATAGACTGATTGACATTTTTCTTACCTTTGAAATTGTAGCTGTTGCCTTCTGTTATGTGCTGACATAATCTCAAAGTTGACCTTTTAAATTTGGTCACTTTATGCTCCATTATATGCAAAGCTATTACTTTTAAATTCTGGTTAAGTCAAAAACCTTTCAAATTTTGGGGCTGGCGTTTACGTTTTATAATTTTCTTATTCTTCAGAATCTCTCATTACGTTATCTGCTAGAATTGGTAGAGTGTTGGAAATAATGTTACAATCTTGATTTTGGAGTTTTGGATAGAAACATATGATACTGTTTCTTTTTCAGGGTTTATCTTATTTTAAAAAGCAGTTCTACCCTTGGAATTGCTTTAGCTTTGCTTGTTACAACATTAATTAATGTTTTAGGACAATCGTGTTTAATCAAGGATTTTCGAAGTTCTTGCAAGCGAATATGTCTCTTTAGTGGATCCGATACCATCGTACAAAACCTTCTTACCATTTATACGGGATAAACCTAATATAAATACCTACCGATTTCCTTCACATTACGTCGGTAAGTAGAGTGTAACTTACGCAACCACACCCCCAATAATATATGTCGAAAACCCGGGTATGCATGAGCATATATTAATGTTTGAGTGTTCTGTTAAATAAATTTAATTTGTTTTATTTATATATATACTAGCGTTTGGCATTTCATAGATATGCATTTGAATACACTTAAAATTCAAAGTTTCTTTACATTTTTCCACTTTTATAGACGGAAAAGGTCACGAAAAGAGCATATTTACATAGACACAGTTACGTAATTAAATATCGATCATTAATGGACTTCATTTTCTTATCCTCGACAAACAAATACACAGTGTAATATAACGTATATAATTAACTTAACCAAACAGGAATGACTGCCGTTTTCAGTTGTTCAGAGCCGAAGTCGGGGGATAAGCTTTTGTGATCACTTTCCGTCGTTTTACACACACACACAAACACAAAAACAAACAAGTTTACATCAAAACATGTAGTCTTCTTTCACATGATGGTTGAAAGCTTGATCAAACTATTGGGTTTCGTTTCCAAAAATGGCCATTGTTAGTTCAAATAAAAGAAAACCTGATCTAAAATCTTTTGTGAAGTGATGGTAACACTTCACTGTCATGATTGATAATGGCTCCCGATCGAAAACAAAAATAAATATCGGGAAAATTCAATAATTTTGTTCAGCGCGTTTGGTTTGGCGTAAAGTATGGCTAAAAAGAACAATACACATTTTTTTCTGTTTTCTGAATGATTGAAACCACAGCAAGCAACCACTATAGAACATCCGAATGACACTGAACATTTGTTCCCAGAGTGCATATAACCCCGCCTCATAGATTATACACATGTACAAAACAAAAAAAGTTTTCGATGGACTGTGTATTGCATCTCTCTAATAAACACAGCCAGTCAATTCATACATTAACTCCAACCCCCTATCTCCCCTCTCTATCCAGCTTTGCTCTAGAAGTCACGTATTATGTGCCCCCGACCTCAGGTGAGAGGGACATATTGTTTTTGGTGTGGCTGCCTTTGGCGTCGGCGTTGGCGTCTGCGTCGACGTCACAGTTTCTTGTCTGCACAATATCTTGTGAGCCAGTGGTTGGATTGTAACCAAATTTGCATGTATATATAATTGGGACATAACAAAGAACTAATTAGATGTTTGTGACCTTGACCTAATTTGCAAGGTCACGGCAGTAGAAAAACTGAAAATTCTATAACACTTTCATGCCTGCACAATAACTTTTGAGCCAGTGGTTTGGATTCTTACCAAATTTTCGTGAATATATAACTGGGACATAACAAAGAACTGATTAAATTTGAAGCTCTTACTTTTAAGGTCACAACCGAGAAAAGCTTAGAATTCACGTTGGGGGAATCTTTTTAGCCTGAAAACACTGTTTCTAGTATTTATTTTAAATTATTTACCCGTTTATTTTATTGTTTTTTCTTATCTTTTCTTTCGTCTTATTAGTTTATGCTCCTTAATAAGCTAATTCCGAGCAGGCATACAACGTTGAAACAACGTCGATTCAACGTCAGGACGTCAAGACGTTGAATCAACATTAAATCGACGTTGTTTCAACGTTGTGCGCCCGCTGGTATAGGATTTCCTTCCATCATTCATTTATTTTGTGTTTCTTTTAAACCGTTTGATTTCTTAAATTTATCTGGTATTATCTTGTATTTTGTCTTATTTTAGGTTTTTTATCTATACATTATAATTTAATATATTCATTGTGCTCTAGTTTAATTTTATAAGCTAAGATAACATATATTTGGACATACAGTTAGGAACGTATATTTTACCATTCAGTATTGACACTCAAACTATTACAGAAGAACTAAATACGCTTTTGCTTGGTTCTAATCCTGATAAATTAGCTTATGACACTTTTATGTTGTATGAAGTAGTTGTGGTCATGATACCCAAGCAGTAATCCAAGCTCATAAATCTGTAAACGGATAACAAATCAGAATGTTCAGACCAACAGACATGGGCCCCAGAATAAAGAGTGTAATCAGGCGTCCGAGGATAGTAAGCATTACTTGGTAAGCAAGCTTCACCCACCATGCCCATAGGCCTGAACGAAGGAAATGTAAGTAGAAGCGTATGTCCGGGATTTTGGAAGTCCACTTATGGCTCGTCATTGCCAAAAACATCAGAAACAGTTCTGAAAACTGCCACATTGTAGGGATTGCCCAGATCATGATGTCTCCCATAGAACTTCTTAAGTGTTGCTACCAGTTTGGTTTTTTGATACCCCTGGCTCAACAACTTTGTAGTGAGCACTTTCCCACGCTCCATGAAATCCTGATTATTTGAACAGGCTCTGGCATAACGGATAAATGTGATACGTAAACGCCGTACGCTGGTGCAGAAAGGATATTAATGTTCAGGAATGAAAATTTAACAATGGGAAAATTGAAGTCATCCCGTTTGTCGAAAAGCCTAGTGGTAAGCTTTCCACTGTCAATGTAGAGATAACAATCCAAGTATGAGGAGGAGGCTGCAGTCTCCGTTGTTTCCTTTATTTCAAGTTCACGTGGATAGATGAAGTCCAAATACTCTACAAATTTCGTGTAGTTTAGAGACAATACATCATCTGTATATCTGTAAGTGAAATTGAATTGTTGTGCAAGGTGTTTCTTGCCGGCTTGGAGGAGACTTTGTACAAACTCCGCCTCATACGAGTATAAATACAAGTCGGCAAGCAACAGTGCACAGTTAGTACCCATCGGTATACCGATTGTTTGCTGAAATGTCTATGAACACATTTTCGAAATAAACCAATGTTAAAATGTATAAAGTCAGCTGTCAGACATAAAATTGAAGTAACCAAGGAAACCGGACTCTAGAGCGCAATCGATAGTGCGTCTGATTGCAGATCCAGGCGTCCCAAGTTCGAATACCAGCTCGGTCATATAACTTTCGTCGAGATTGATCATAAAATGGTTTCTGCTGCATCCCCCCCCACCCTCACGTCCACTGGTGGCCAGTTTCTGGCGAAAGTTTGTGCGCACAAAAACTGGTTAATCGCTTAGAGAACTGCCTGCCCAAGCAAAGTACGAATAGGTTTATTGACCGGCTCGACATGACATTAACAGTGTTGATTGGGTCATAAATCTCTTGATTAAATCAAATAAAAAACACGTTACCCAGGGAAGTGCACTGTCCTGTCACGAATCACAGCCTTCCCGAGGCACCAAAAGAAGAATAGATGTCCTTGGGCCACTCAGCAGAGATATATCCAGTAAGCATTCTACATAAATCTTTAGCGAGCCGTTATCGGCCCGTCAGGGTAGCTGACGGGCCGATAACGGCCCGCTGTAGATTTATAAAGAATGCTAGCTGGGATACATACAACAAACGGCAAACTGAATAAATGACAATCACTTGAAACCGTATTTTATTTTTATTTTTTTTATTTTATTTTTTTTTTGTTTCTTTTTTTTTAATGCGTAGCGGATAAAGGTTTTCATTGAGCATTATGCCCTTCCACTCTGCGGTCCATAAATCCCTGCCGTTAGTCTATACATATAGGACTGTATAATCCCATATGAAAGCAGGACTGGAAGCAATATTCTCGAATCTTTTCATGCTAAGTTCTGTAATTTTGGCTCTTCCTAGACGTCTTCTTTATTGTTTTGTACATACTTGGCACGTTTGAATGGTATAAAAAAAAGGTAAGAGAAAAGTCCAGGGAGTGCCACAATCACAAACCGCAGCCCTTCCCAGACCCCAAGAGGAAGAGGAAACTGACAAATCCAAACAAGCACAAACCGAACAAACGTACGAAAAGCACTAAGATTAGCTCTCTCTTCCCCAAGCGAGGTAATCGGAATACTAAAAGGACTGAAAAACACAAGAACAAAATGACACATTGAAAGACATACAACAAATCGCCTCGTAGAATAAACCACAAAGCAACAAAGAGTAAGACTAACACCGGGACCACCGCCTTAGAACGGTCAGTAGAGCAAACCACCGTGTGGTTTATAGCACTTTTACAGCTAACTAACTTCACCCTGGGTCCCGATGCTACTCTTAATACAGAAACACATAAAAATTCGGTTCGCATAAAGGCTCCCAACTCAGTCAATGCATCAAAGCGAAAACATAAAAATCAAATTAATCACTATAATAAACAAAGACGAGTACTCATGGCTAATTCTACTGTATGCCAGAGTAAATGAATAAAGCCCTAAGGGTTTTGTTTGCTCATCAGAATGCGTTACTCCTGGACACACATAGACCACCTTACAACGCGGGCCATATATTTTTCAAAAACAAGAAGGAAACTCATACAACGCCCGGAAGCAAATTATTAGGAGCAGATGCTTTCCCTTAAGAATGGACCCCTTTTCAGAAGAACGACAAAAAGAGTTCAGAAGAATTATCTGCCCTGAGAGTCTAGACATTTCTCTAAACAAAATCCAGCTGCGATAATTCGCGTTATTAGATTCTGAAAATGTCACTATATAGGAGAACACTACTCAGGATTTGTAGAACATCTGTTCAAAATTTGCGTTAATGATTACTATATAACGGCTTTACTTATATTCAGAATTGGTCACCTGCAGCACATGAATCCCTTTCCATTAGAATAATTTATGTAATGTAAACCTCTTTTCCCCATAATATAGTGCGAAAACTTGTGTGAGCGCAAGTACTATTAGGTGATTTGTAACGCTGATTTACCTGAGGCTTGATTCTATTTGTTTGTCATTTCTAAAATCTTCCTGTACTACAAAATTCAGCTGCGATAATTCGCGTCATTAGATTCTGAAAATGTCACTATATAGGAGAACACGACTTGCGTAGGTGTATTAACATCATTCTGTCACGAGGCTATATACATCATGTCAAACCAATCGGTCCGTCTTTAAAGGCCAGCTGCTGTTTTGCTTAGTTGTCATTGTAGCAATACATGTAATGGGAAATAGCTACGTGGCATCTACAGATACATGTATGCCATTGATGTTTCATTTTTGTGAGCAAGTTATGGCCCGTAGAAATAATAAATAAAAATATCTGGGAAATACCACTATCACAAAGCAAAGAGTTCCATAGGCACCGATAGAATTAGAGTTAAGGAAATACAATGTCTAAATACCGAAACATATTAAATCTTGTTCTATCTATCTATCTATCTATCTATCTTGGCGGACAATCTTGGACATGATCTATAATTTAGAGAGTATTGCTTTCTAACCCATTGTGTTAGCACAACTATGTCAAAATGTATTTCTAGTCTAGATAAGACACTCGATATATATTTATTTCTCCACACAATCACATTCGGTGGGTACTCATTAGAAGGGCATCGGTGAGGCGCTTCTAGTGAGTACCCACAACATATGCTTGCTTAGAGAAGTAGGCAATATATCTGTCTAGATACCCCTTTACCTTGAGCTATGTAAGCGTTGTCAGTTTCACCATATAATATGGACGGTAAGGACGCTTTGGTTATCAAGCACATAAACATACTTATGCAGTATAGACTGCTGTGAGTAACAGACATAGATTAGTGGACCGGGTTCGATCTTCGATCGGGGGAACTTTGTGATTTGCATTCTTTAACCTTTGGCGCCCACCGTAAAGTTGCTTGGAGAACTAAGAAATATATCTGTCTAGATACCATTTCATCTTGAGCTTTGTTAACGTTATCATTTTCACCATATAATATTGGAGGAAAGGACGATTTTGGTTACTTAGAACTTAAAGACAGACTTGTGCAGTAAAGACTGTTGTGAGCAACAAACATATTGGAAAGCTGGTTTGAAAAATAGCTAAGTAATGAAACTATCCTCTTGCGGTGCAAACCGGCTTTTTAAGCGACGCGATAGAGCGCAGGGCTTTAAATCCAGTAGACCGGGTTCGATCTCCAATCGGGGAAAATGTGATTTGCATTTTTCCACCTGTTACTTTTGGCGCCCACCGTAAATAACCCACATGTGTGCATAAAACACATTTAGTCTCATTTTACGTGATTCTCGGACTCTAAGACATTCAGGAACAAATTTCAAGTTGGAGAGGGAGAATATACCCGGGTATATAACACACTTGTACTGTTTTGCGTTCAAGCCAGCTTTTATAGTGACGCGGTAGAGTGCAAAACTTTGAGTCCAGCGGACCAGGTTCGATCCCCGGTCGGGTAGAAGTGTGATTTGCAGGTTTCCACCTGTTACACTGCAAACTATAAGTAAAGATACCTATTAACTAATAGTTCTTCTGATTTCATTACAGAACGGGATAAAAATTGATCCTGCTAGCCGTGAGGAGTATGCCGAAGATATGTTTCCTACGGGAGTACGGTTAGTGGTACCATCAGTAAAAACTTACGCCGAGTATACTTGCAGGGTTACAAACGAAGCAGGATCAGCTAATGTTACTGCTTACATATACGCTGTCTCTGGTAAGCACTTTTAACTCTTAAAACACTTAGCAAAATTGTAACAAATGCCATTTTATCTTTTTTATTATTTGTCAGACCAAATAAGACTACGAATTGCCTGACATGTAAAATTAAAATCTATAAGGTCGTCTTTTAATAACAAGGAACACAAACATTAGTTAACGTATCGTTAAAACTTTGATCATCAAATACGACGAATACGTTAATATTTTTGCTGAAAAAATGTCACATTTGTTTCAGCAAAAATACCTGTGAATTAGATATTGTACTTACTAGAACAGTTAACATTTTGACCACTAACGAGCTCGTTAAGCTAACGACGCTTTGAACAACTGGGCCCTGTTTTAATAAAAAATACCGGTTTGTCGTCTTCTGAATTTGCCCACAGTGGTAATGGTGAAACTGTCTAACTAATGTCTAAAAGATTCAAATGAAACATCAGCGCACAGCTTTTATTTAACTATGAAGCTAATATGAGCAATATCATAAACAGTAATGCCTCCAAGTGATATGTAGAGCAGACATGGCCCGAAGATACCATATTTTAACTCTTGTCATCCTGAATAAATTAAGATGCCACGCCCACTTCTAACTTTCAGCAATTCAGATAACTTCATCCAAGTTGTTCATACAAATTAAAATATTTAATCACAAATAGAGCAGATCCAGATCAGTTTGCTTCTCCAGAAGCCAAATGATCTGGATCTACACGGTTTGCAAAGGTAGTGTATATCCGGGTTCAGCAGGACTAGGATTTACTTAAATTTTGGACACCATAATTACTTACCATACTTGTCCTAAAAGTTGAGTAGGTCAAATGTACTACCTGCTGTTCTATCTTAACATAGCTAGATGGGTGGCAAACAGTGAAGACCACGGATTAGACCGCCATACTATTACCATGCCAATGTGTAAAATGAAAATCGGGGCATGGGAAGCTCTTCAAAATGAGGCAATATTTCGCAATTTTGGCGTTTTTGTGTTGCATAAAATTTGTTTGCGATTTTCACAAGCTTTTTGCAGTCCACAGTTTATCATCACGAAAACATACCTATATAATTTTGACCCCCGTAAATCCCACTTTTATATAGTAAAACTGGGGTTTACGGAGCTATACATTATTTTCCTTATTTCTGCTCAAAAACATTTTTGTGGGTACTCGTTAAAACCGCCTCACCGAGGCGGTTCTAACGAGTACTGACAATCTATGTTTTGAGCTGAAATATAAAAAATATCAGATATTTTTATCTGAAAATTTTAAGTTTTTGGAGGTGAGATTTTTCTATATATTTGAATAGGCGTGTTTTCGTAGTGGGTATAAATTATCATGTACCAATTATACATCGGAAAGGCCATGTATTAGAAAAAACATAATTTTCATAGATGTCATAACATAATGGCGTTCTGTGTCGTCTGATATCAGGGCTACACTATTTGCTCAGGCATGTTTGCCAATACCAGGGGTAAATACGGTGGTATTTTCATGATATGGATCATATATACAAAACTATCTGCTAATTTTTAATTATGGCAGGGCAAGTGTATGGTAAATGGATACATGTCAAGGGCAGAGCATTCAAATCTTAAACGTTCGCCTAAATATTTCCAACAGAACTAATTTCACTGCCCTTGTAAATGAATCATTCCGCTTCTCATTGGATCTACTCTTAAATGATAAATTGGAGTGAAAAGCCCCGTTCAAAAATGGGCTGAATAGTTAATGGTCAGTCTAATGTCCACTTGAGGCAAATTTGCAACACTGTCCTAGATATTTGTAAACCTTAGCTCTTTACCGTACTTATATTAAATTTTGGATAAGTCGATTTTACTACGTTTTGATCAGGCTATAAGCCATTGAGTGAGTAGCAAATAGGTAGTACAGTGTCAGAATGGCTGAACTTGGTCTAAGGCAAGTGTGTCTCAATACGTAGAGTACATCAAAGGGACACTTATTTTCTGCGCTCTTTACAATGACTTTCCTATTTCTTTCAAGCGCACAAGCCCCTTCTTAAAAGGGGCCTGCTCTAAAAGAAAAGAATTGGCTCCCAAGAGGAGCAATGTTTTTACTTTTAAGAAGAAGTCCCTTTTCAGAAGGGAGAGAATGTAATTTTGACAGTGTTGACTCTGTGTCCATTCCCCTAAAGAATTGTCAAAAGTTATATTTCTGGAATAATGATGAAAATGTCAGCCGAATTTGTCAACATTTCATCTCAGTCTGGCGTTACTGATTTACATGTTTCTGTTGAGAATAAGGTAGAGGTGAGGACGATAGAAGTGCACAAGAAATACTATACTAACTGCAGTATCACAGTGCATTGTTCAGTACCATATTATTGTTCTAGCTTCACCCTTTACCACTCCCTGAGCTGATTCAGCGGACGACAAACTGATGATATGTTTTCTTATTTTTCCCAGACAACATGGTTTGACGTTTAGTGCACAATTCGCATGACATTTCGAAACCTGCTTTCTGGAAAAGCATTAGAAAATATTTCTATATGCGGTCTACTGATTTTTTTTATCGAGCATGCTAAGCGTTAACTGGCTTTATGCTTATCTGTGAAAACATCAGCTTTAAAACCCTTATATGAAAGGTATACCACTTAGCCACAGCTTTCAATAAGCCAATAGTTTAAATAAAAGTAGTAATATTTTCCCATTCCTCCACAAAAACAAACGTTACTCATTAGAACCGCCTCGCGGACGTTTCTAATAGGTAACTATGACATTTGATTGTGTGGAGGAATAAGAAAAAATATTTATTTCATACATATCCCTCTTATGTAGCCTAGAGCCATCTAAGCCATAAGATTCCACCTAATGATATGAAGAATGGGAAGATTTTGTCTGTTAACCCTTGCCTTGCTGAATAAATTAAGATTCTAATTTCTAGCCAATCAGGTTACTTGATCCTGGTTTTTGATAAAAATTCACATATTTATTGACAAACAGTGCAGATCCAGATCAGTTGGCTTCTTCAGAATCCAACTGATCTGGATCTACACGGTTTTCTAAGACAGGGCATGTCGTGTTCAGCAAGAGAAGTGTTAAGCACATTTAGACACATGTTTGGAGTACCAAATTTGCTATTATGTAACAAGTTCATTGAAAATCTGGTTTAAAATTGCAAAGTTCTGAAAAGTCGCCAATATTGAAGTCCCCACCATATGCCTTGTTTACAATATATTATATGGGAAAATGTAGGTATACATTCCGGAATATGTAATGTGTATCTACAAATTAATTACATTACGGACACTGTATATTACGGTATGCTTGTTGTGAAATTTATCAATCATATATGCATATTTTAATAGATAACGAAACCAGTTTATTTTGTCCGAAAAACTACACGGGACAAGTGATGTGGCAGCCAACTTCAGGTGGACACTTCGACATCCAGAACTGTCCAACAGAGCAAGGAGGTGAGTCAGCTTTCTTTTGTCTTTTTTGGATAGACGTTGGCCTCGATAAAGTAACAGGATTTCTGGAATGTGCGAGGATTTAAAGCCCAGCTCACTCTGGACAGGGTGATCATGATTACACAGAGTCTCTGGGTATTATTGCCGTCCAAAGCGCAAATGGTTTCCTTTGTTCCAAAATAAAGATTTTATGATTATAGGGATCAAACATGGTTTTTCATGCATTAACATTCGCCGGGTCCCGTGGGAGGTGTTGAAAACAGAGGCCGAAGGCCGCGGTTCTCAACACCTCCCAAGGGACTTGGCGAATGTTAATGCATTGAAAAAGCATGCTCGATCGCTATTATTGCATAAAAACTGAAAACATTTGCTACATTTCGCGTTATTTCTTGCACTATTTTGATTCGCCTTTTCACCGATGTCCCGCGAACGAAATTTCCACTGACTATGCTCCTTCTACGGCCGGCAAGTACACATCTCGTGAGGGCAGCAAATTTGTGGCCCCGGTACGATCATATTGAAAGTTGCGTAGCCGTGCATTAACAGCGCGTGAAT
The DNA here is from genome assembly GCA_964016985.1 of Anodontia alba. NCBI lineage: Eukaryota > Metazoa > Mollusca > Bivalvia > Lucinida > Lucinidae > Anodontia > Anodontia alba. Next base: position 44,991,557 of record OZ024825.1, on the reverse strand, counting down.
TGCCTTGTTAATACACGGCTTTTCGCCGGTTAATGCACGACTGTTAATAACGTGCGGCACTGCTTTTTATGCAATAATATATATTACAGTATAGGGAACCACTGTTATCAGAGAAAAGTTATCCCCAAGTATATCTAGTAATACCACCTGTTGTGAACAGACTCATCAGTGTAGGAGAGTTGAAAAGGGCAGTAGCATTATCAGTTGAGCATGATTTTTTTGCCATTTTTTTCTAACAGAAAAACTTGTCACGGGAAACTGCGAAATGGTGTCTTCTCTGTGTTGACGAGACAACATATAGCTCATATGCGGTATTATCAAACATTATTGCAAAAAAAAGCAGTGTCGCACGTTACTAACAGCCGAGCATTAACCGGCGAAAAGCCTTGTATTAACAAGGCAATTCACGCGCCATTTTTTTCTAACAGAAAACTTGTGATGGGAAATTGCGATATGTTGTCTTCTCTGTGTTCACGAGACAACATCAGTGTAGATAGTTGAAAAGGGCAGTAGCCATACAACATCTGGTTACATTATCAGTTGAGCATGATTGTTTTGCCATTTTTTTTTCTAAGAAAAAAACTTGTCATGGGAAACTGCGATATGTTGTCTCCACTGTGTTCACGAGACAACATATAGCTTACAGGCGGTATTATCAAATATTATTGCATAAAAAAGCAGTGTCGTACGTTATTAACAGCCGTGCATTAACCGGCGAAAGGCAATTCACGCGCTATTAATTCACGGCTACGCAATTTTCAATGTGATCGTACCGGGGCCACAGATTTTCTGCCTCGCGAGATGCGTACTCCCGGCCCTAGAACGAGCATAGTTCGTGAAAATTGCGTTCGCGAGATATCGGTGAAAAGGCGAAACAAAATAGTGCAAGAAAAAACGCGAAATGTAGTAAATATTTTCAGTTTTTATGCAATAATTGCGATCGAACATGGATTTTCAATGCATTAACATTCGCCAGGTTCCTTGGAAGGTGATGAAAACCGCGGCCTTCGGCCTCGGTTTTCAACACCTCTTACGGGACCTGGTAAATGTTAATGCATGAAAAACCATGTTTAATCCCCATATTAAAACAAATGAGGATTAGTCTAAGATAAATTGACATGACATGATGGAAAATATATTTTGTAATCAATGCCAACAAGAACGTTGTTTTTTCCTTAAAAACAGTAACATCAACGTGTTAGATCTAAAAGGCTTTGAAGAAAAAAGCTTTATAAACAATAGGCATCTATTCCTTGCCGAACTGACTCTGATGTCCATTTATCATCAGAATAAAAGTTTTATTTTTACGAGTCAGATTTAATATGCGTGTAAAGAGGCAATGAAGCAAATTGTTGTAATTTTCAGAGTTACGTGTTCATGAATATATTTATTTCATCAGGGTAGTCACTTTTAAAGACAGAGCAGCTTTAAATATTAAATATGGAACCACAATGAATCCGAATCAGTCATCAATTTGAGAGACTGTCTTCAGTGAACAAGAATAAATTGTCATCCATAAAGTGCAAGAGCATTTCCCCGGAGACAAAGCAACATTGAAACGATATTGCCATGAATATACAGACTAGGGGAAAAAGGAGGCATTGGTATCTTTGTTATTGAGTCTGTTATTTGGGGATAGTTTCCAAACAGTAGAACCTTCATCTTAGAGCGGTCGACAATGAAGTAAATACTTCCGTGCGATGGGCGAAGGGCGGGGCGGCAAGTTGGCTGGGGCTGAGGCCTGATAATCGATTGAAAAGACATACGCCATCCTGATTCAGTGCGCTATTGCACAGTCGATTGATCTGTGCAGGCTTTCATACATAAAAAAAACTTTAATTTTGTATAACCGAAAATGAAAAGGCCCTGACATGGATGTGCGAATGTTGGTATGGGCCTCCTGTGTTTACATCTGCCAAAAAGGCCATCTTTAATGAAGTTACCAGTTTCAAGCTGCTGTGGTTCTGTCCTAAACGGACCGCTTTAGTCAAAGTTCGTGCATTTAAGTTTATATGCTCAAATTGGCATGTACATTTTACTTATAGCGTTTTTATGTGTATTCAGATGATAAATTGATGCTGTCTTGCTTAGTTATCACATAAAAAATAGGTTGATATTTCGAGCAAACAGTTGCAAATATCGAAGAAACCAGTTCGCATGAGCTGTCAAATCTAAGTTTCTGGGTAAACATACAGAAGTTATTTCAGAATCTCATCTGATGAAATGTATACGTGATGATATATGTGTGCTTAGCATCAAAACATTCTTAGAAACAATGTCAGTTTGTCTTCATTTCAGTGCAAAACGGTATAAATACCTGGTCTGTATTCGAAATTAAGATACAGACGGGAGATGATCGATATGGAAATGTCATAGAATTTTATGAAAAGCCTCAGAAAATATCTAGAAGTAATATGTCTCATTCTGTTGGCAGTGGATGCCACAATTTCTTAATTTCTTCCTCTTAGGCAGCATGCCATATCACTAATAGCTGTAAGACCAGAATAATACTTATTATATAACAAGCAATTAGATTTCGTCCTTCTGCTGCTGAGTATGTTCGAGGATCCTGCTATTTGTCGTGCTGATAATACTGTGGGTTTACATGTTAATGAATTTTAATCTGAACCGAAACGTCAGAAAACGTACCTCCGGATATGTGCGCCAAGCGGAGATTCAGAGCAGACTGCGCATGCGCTATGTTATCAGAATCTTGACTAGGCTCAGTTTGGATAACCAAGAGTGCAACATTTCTTCATGCGGGCAGACGACGGAGACTATAAGCAGTCTGTGTAGATGCGCAGGCAGATTTGATGCTTTGTATGGGGTAGGGGGAGGGGTGCGGGGCACATGTCAGAAGTTGTATTTTCTCACGTTGTTGCTCATTAGCTCACCGGGACTATGTCCCTGGAGAGCTTATGTTGTCACCAAATTGTTGGCGTCCGCGTCCGCGTTAGCACAATGTTTAAGTTTTCAAAGGTGTGCATAGTTTTTAACCGTTTAAGGTACTGCTTTCATATTTGGCCTACAGCTACCTTAGGGTATGACCTTTCAATAGCATACATCACCATTCCAAAGTTAGACCTTTAATGTAGGTCAAGGTCAGTTCTTACTTTGTCATTTACACTCATGTTTAAGTTTTGTGTTTAAGATTTGAAAAGTGTACATAACTGCTGAAGTATTCAAGATAGAGCTTTAATATTTGGCCCACACAAACCTTAAGGTTAGGCCTTTTAAAAGCACACACCTTTTTTTCAGTTTGACCTTCTGCCTAGGTCAAGGTCAGGTCATACTTTGTCATTTGAACCCAAGTTCGAGTTCTGCGTTTAAGTTTTGAAAACTGTTTGTAACTGCTGAAGTATTCAAAATACCGCTTTGATATTTGACACACACTTACCTTAGGGTAAGACCTTTCAATAGTACAAACCCCTTCCTGAGTTTGACCTTCTGCCTAGGTCAAGGTCAGGTCATACTTTGTCATTTACAGATGTGTTTAAGTTTTAAAAAGTGCACATGACTTAAAAAAGGGTACATGCCTGCTGAAGTTTGTAAGGTATAGCTTTCATATTTTGTCCACATCAACGTAAGGTATTCAGCATGTAAGATATAGCTTTCATATTTTCTCCACACCAACCTAAGAGAAGATGTTTCAATGGCATACACCCTATCCCTCAGTTTGACATTCTTCCGTCATCATAGTCAGGTCATCCTCTGTCATTTACAGGTATGTTTAAGTTCTGCATTTAATATTTCATATTTAAAGATTGTTTTCTTATCCGATCAGCTCTTTCCAGCGAGCTGCGTTGTCTTCTAACAACTATTGTTCGTTTTGTTGCTCGTATACAAATTGTATAGGCTTACAGCAGACCACTATATATTTTATGTCCCAATTAATAAATGTCTTGTTATTTTTGTTATGTCTGTTTTAAAGGAAAGACTGGGGATGGAGAAATATATATTATCAGCTCTGTTGTTATCTCCAAATATGTACTGTTTCTTTTGTTCTAAATGTCTGTTACCTCTTAATATGTTTCCTGTTTTTTCCAGCTTTCAGCAACTACGCACCTGTAAATGTTGGTAAGGGTTTGGAACACATCTGATTTGGTTGAAGATTTTATTTCAGTTCAGCATTCTTTACACTTGTCTAGTCATTCTTTGTTGGCTCTCAGTAGGTGGTTTCAATGTAAACGGAGAAACGATTTCAGACTTGGCTTACGACGTATTACAACCCATTAATGCCTGATGTCTTGTAAATGATGCTTTTCAAACAGTACAGACCAAACATCCCAGTTAACATTCTGCTAAAATCTGTGTTGAACAATTATCGGCCCGACTGGAAATCTATCTGCCCGACAACGATCCTGTATAGATTTAAGCAGAATGCTAGCTGCGATCAGACCACGCTGAATGCGGCAGCTAATCAGTATATGCAGTAGTTGACATGCAATTAGAAACATATAATAACAGGCTGTATCAGGGTATTTTTTGTATAACACCATCTTTAACAGTAGACCCTAATAATGCACGGCAGAGTCGTCCATTGAAGATAACTTGGCATTGATTGGGTAAGCTTAGGGTGTATTTTGATGGGTTACGATTAGGCAGTATTTCTGCGAAGATATTTTAATGTTGCTTTTATCAAAGAGAAGTAAATTCAGCAGGAGAATATGCTTTCCCTAGTCCATGAATTTCTCCACAGAGTTTTATACTCTTAACCAATTTTAGTCTGGCTATTCCTAATCGCGTAATTGGTAAACAATGCAGAGCCAGATCAGACGCAGTAATGAATACGGCGTCTGATAAGGGTCTTCACTGTATGCATATAGTTTAACTATTTTTCTCTTGGAATATCTCAATCATATAGCCTGACATTCCTAAAATTATATTTTGACTGATCTCTTCTGGAAATGTGCCAGTTTGTCTGAATAAATTTAATTACCATCTCGTTGAAAGACAAACTGTTATTTATTTGAAACCATCTACTGACGCATTGCTTCTGCATCTGCATTTACAACTTTAACTATATATTGGTAGTTCTAAATAGAAATTTAGAGCCATCATACGAGCATGCGCACTGTGTTTGTTTGGTAGCGCGTATCTGTTAATGAATTTCACGTCACTCATAGTAGGTGACAGCTGATTATAATGGTTAACGCTAAAGTATTTGCGGCAAAATAAGTGGGCATAACTTTCACTTCGACATGTTAGCAATATTTTCAGGTGTTTAACTTAGCCTGGATACATGAATATATATGTATATGGATATTCTGACAAAGTAATTTACTAATTTTCCCTAATTGTCGACAATTACTGGCTGAAGATGTATTAAAGTATTTGCTGTTACTTTTTGCATATACATACATACATACATACGTACATACATACATACATACATACATACATACATACATACATACATACGTATGTACATACAGATATACATAAAACTGCTTAATCGCTTTGCGGCTTTGCGCATGTTTAAATTCATTTTGTGAACAGAGTTGATCTAGTCGAGCTTTCAGTGAAACGAATGTGCTTGTCAGTGATTCTACGTTCTATAATATCTATACGGTGACAATGACGTCTTAACCAAAGCGCTGCAGATTTTCTAAAATCATTTGTATCAAAACCATTGCGTGCAAAAAGCTATTGAAATCAGTTAAAGGATTTATGTAAAAAAATACATTCTGCCCGGCAAAACCTTTATGATTATTTGTGTTCATTTATTTATTCGTTTCGAAACTTGTTTTATATTATTCCATTTACGTTGAATGTTTTCCTTTTTTTCTGATCCTGTAGCAAACGCTTTGTAAAATGTTTAAATGTGTACTGAAAATAAATTTCTAGTATTCAATATCAGAAACACAAATGTTGAAAGGAGAACGTGGTCATTACTTAAATCAATTATGCCCCCAACTTCGAAGACACGTTTTTAGAAGCATAGCATAACTTTAGAAACGTGCATGCTACTTTTTTAAACTTTCTTGTACGGGTTCCTCATGGAAAAACAGCTGACATGTATTTTGTTTCTCGACAGGATTATGCCTCTTTCCTGAGTTAAGGCCCTTTGAAAAAATATGGATGAAATATTGTCAGCAAAATATCTCAAAAACTATTACAGCTAGAGCCTTGAAACTTATCAGATAGATTGGTAGTGATGAGAAAACGACCCTATTAACTTCTGAATAAATTTCGAAAAAATACTTCATGAGTTATAGCCCTTTGTATTTTTTTGGCATTTTTACCTTGTCAGCAAACTATCCCAAAAACCGTTAGAGCTAGAGCCTTGAAACTTAGTGACTTGATTGGTAATGTTAAGTAAATGAACTGATTATCTTTTGAATAAATTTTGAAACTATTTCATGAGTAATTGCCCTTTGTAAATTTGGGGCATTTTTCCCTTGTCAGCAAAATATCTCAAACACTGTAGGGGCTAGAGCCTCATTACTTGATGCATAGATTGGTAGTGATAAGAAAATGACTTGATTGACTTTTGTATAAATTCTGAAAAATACATCACGGGCGATAGGCCTTTGTAAATTGGCGCGTTTGTGGTGATTAAGTATTACGGTCATATCATGTTTAAAGGAAAGGGTATGTTTGTGGGCATAGTGTTTTACAAACCAATTTTCTAGTTTTAAAACCTTTTTTCTATATGAAAACATAGCATACCTGTCATACTATGACTGTAATGTTTTGCTGAAAGGTATAGCCGTTTCTTTATCATGCTTGGGAATGGGATTGGATATTTAACTCGATGGTTTATTCAATATTTAAAGACACAATTTGGAATGCATAACACCCGAATGACTCTTAGCAGATTAAGGTAAGAAATTCTTGGTGACTTAGGCCACCCTTACAGGTAGGGACCTGACGAAAGGTAATCAGATTAGGTATAAGCAAAGTATGTTGAAGACATGGAAAAAGATAAGTGGGTAATTTGGTGATAATTTGATATTTTTCTCTGTATTCAATAAAATATATCTGGTTGTATTGCCTCTCCAAGGCAGTTTTAATGAATTATCACAACACGTTTTATGGAGAAATACAGATACTTATGCATTTATGCTAATTTATTATCAAATGCCCTCTTTATCTGCTTCTTTGCATCAAATACAGAAAATTGGTAAGATAGTATATTACTTATTAATTTATTTGTTTTAAATAAATCCAGGGTGAAGTTAGCTAGCTGTAAAAGGGCTTTAAACCCCCTGTGGTTTGCTCAACCGACCGTTCTAAGGCGGTGGTCCCGGTGTTAGTCTTACTCTTTGTTGCTTTGTGGTTTATTCTACGAGGCGATTTGTTGTATGTCTTTCCGTGTGTCATTTCGTTCTTGTGTTTTCAGTCCTTTTAGTATTTCGATTACCTCGCTTGGGGAAGAGCGAGCTAATCTTAGTGCTTTTTGTACGTTTGTTCGGTTCGTGCTTGTTTGGATTTGTCGGCTTCCTCTTCCTCTTGGGGTCTGGGAAGGGCTGCGGTTTGTGATTGTGGCACTCCTTGGACTTTTCTCTTACCTTTTTTTAAAGGAAAAGCTTTTTCGCATTAAATACACTTTCTAAATTGTCTAAGATTTTTCTGACACATTCCATAATGTTTTGTTTTACTGAAGTTAAACTATTTAGTTTTAAGGCAACTATGGAATAAGTTTGAAGTGTGCTTATTTACTATAACAAAAAAGTAATAAAAAAAAATCACTTTTATATTTTAAGTTCAGTTTATTTGTAGTTTTTTCACAGTGCTAGAAACAAAAAAAAACCTTTGTATTTTAGAAAACTATCAATAAGTGAATAAATAAATAAATAAAGTGATACAATGCAAATCAACAAATTAAATGCAAACTTTACAAATGCATTTACAGTCGAACCTCAATGGCTCGAACATCTTTGGTACCATGGAAATTCGTTCGAGACATGGGTAGTTCAAGCCACTGAGTGTTTATCATGGCACCAGTTCAGGAAACAAATAGCGATAATTTAGGGAATTTTTTTCGATTTTCTACACAGTGATTGTGAAAAGGCGATTCTAATGAGTACACACAACATATAATTTCACGATAAATAAGAAAATTTCCTTAAACATCTGTTTTCTTGAGCTATTTGAAGAATTTTGTAGGGACTAAAAAACGAGTTCGAATTAGCCATGGTAAACGAGCCATCCGTGTTCGAGCCATCGAGGTTCGACTGTATTTGGTTCTAAAGTAACATATTGAATACTTCTCAATTATATGAATTATCCCTTATAGGGCTCCACCTAGAGAGACTTAACATTCTTATAATATCACTTCCTAACATAATGACTTAGATAATATAAGCCTTTGATGTGCACTCTGTTATCAGGACTGTATATTGGGTCTGATCATGAGAGGGGGATCTAGCCAAAGAAGGAAAAAAAATGTGTCTTTAAAAACATGGACGCCATTGATAGGAATTAACCTGTGTGGTGTTTTTTTCTAATTATTAAAGAAAATGTGCTGCCATTTATCAAAAGGGAGACGATTTTTATGACTTCCTTTTTGCCTCGCAACACATCAGTTCTCTTCTGAAAAGGTGAAAAGGAGTCTACTATTAAAGGAAAGAGCTAGCTTCATGTTGGAGCTAATTCTTTTCTTTAATAATAGACTCATATTTAGTAGAGGACAAAAGAATTTTGACAGAGCGGCTCCTCTAAAAGTTTATCAGTCCGCTTGAAAGTAGAACGTTTATTTAATGGCGGTTAGGTTGTAAGACATACAAAATCATATTATGTGTTTTGCATTTTAGTTTTATTATACGTGCTTTTTATTTGAGTGATTTATGTTCATTTCGCTTTAGTGTTTATTTTCGCTCAATAGTTGAACCATTGTTGCTTCTAAACACGTATATAGCAACCGGCCTTAGAAGTGAACCTACACGATGCGATTTCATTTACCGTAAAGCGCGTATGTACTATTTTCAACGTATGACTTTTGTATGTTTTCAGCTTTCGATTTAGTGCTTCATAGCGTACACGTATATTTCAGCTAGTTTTGTAGATCCGTTAAAAAAGAATGCTTTTGAAATCACATTTGCATGTACATTACATTTCAGACAATATAGCACCAAACACGAAAGCTGTACCTGACGTCGTGAAATTTTAATGACTTCAGTTTTTGCTTAGACTTGATGGCGAAATAGAAAACACACACACACACACACACAGAGAGAGAGAGAGAGAGAGAGAGAGAGAGAGAGAGAGAGAGAGAGAGTACTATGCATATAGGATGTTGGACATGATCTGTTCTCTTAGAAGTCCCATTTGCATTATGCAGCTGTAACTGACGTCGTGAAATTTTAATGACTTCAGTTTTTGCTTAGACATGATGGCGAAATAGAAAACACACTCAAACACACACACACACACACACAAACAGAGAGAGAGAGAGAGAGAGAGTACTGTGCATATAGGATGTTGGCCATGATCTGTTCTCTTAGAAGTCCCATATGCATTGAAACCTGACAAATTCGAAGAGACAGCAATAATGAGCAGTCGGATCTAGTGCGTTGTTCATGTATGGGAAGTTAGATAAAGGCCCCATTACATAATATAGCGGATTTCTCTTATTATCAGCATGGTATTATTACATATTTGCTCTTCATAGCTCCAAATAAGGCACTTTTCAACCAAAATGTGATATTTTTCTCAATTCTCAACCGAACATACGCTGTTGGTACTCGTTAGAAGCGCTTCTACTGAGTACCTACAACAAATGTCTTTCTGTAGAAATAAGAAAATACTTTCTTAATACTCTTACCAGTAGAACTGCATTTCTGTAATCATAAACGTTAAAATCAACCAGCGCACGAGAAAACCTAAAATGAGACTTGTGCAACCAGCGAAGACTCAGATCAGCCTGCGCGTCCGCGCAGTCTGATCAGAGTCTTTGCTGATGCATTTGCCTTTTGCAGCCTTCAGGCAATACAAAGAGAAAAACGAACTCTAGCTATACTGAATTGATGTGCAGGCTGACCAGGGTCTTTGCTGGTCTTATATGGGTTATTGGTGATTTTGTCATGCGCTGGCCCAAATTCTAACTGAGCTGCAAAGTGAGGAAATGTTCCTCGATTGGCCTGCGCATCCTCGCAGTCTGATAAGTGCCTTCGCATTACGATAACATGCCAATTCAAATTTATTGAAAATTTTACAACCAAAAAATGAAAATTTTCAGCTAAAAAATTCTGATATTTTTCATATTCCTGCTCAAAACATAGATTGTTGGTACTCAATAGAACCGCCGGGACAAGGCGGTTCTAAACAGTACCCACAATTTAAGTTTTTCAGCAGAAATAAGTAAAATAATGTTTACCACTGTAAACCCCATTTTTGCTATATAAAAGTGGGGTTTAAGGGGGTCAAACTTATATAGGTATGTTTTCGTGATGGTGTGTTCTGTCCATATTTGAGGATTCTAGACTTCTTCATATAGACAGTGTCTGTGATCAGACTGTATGCGTGTGCCGGCTATTTCGCTGGCCGCACATTTCCTCGCAGACTCAATTATCTTTATATCTCTGAACGAATTCGATTACCAGTATTACGCTAACTCCACAGTGATCACACATAATATGTGCCGTGAGAAACTGAATCTTTGGGGTATATGCGAAATCCTGCTCATCGGCATTCGATCAAGGATGGAGCTGTTAATCAATATTTACTGCCATGTCATGTGATGTCAGTAGACAGAAACGCCCGGGTCAGACGGGTTGATTTAGGTCTTTCAAATTTGAATATGTGCCCAAGACCAAATATTTTCTAATACATCTAATATACTAATATAGTTTGTCCCTAGCATAGAAAGGGTATAGTTTCCCTAGACCTTAAACTTATTACACACGTCTAACCATCACGAAAACACGCCTATATAATTTTGACCCTCTTAAACCCAACTTTTATATAGTAAAACTGGGGTTTACAGGGGTATACATTATTTTTCTTATTTCTGCTCAAAAACATATATTGTGGGTACTCGTTAGAACCGCCTCGACGAGGCGGTTCTAACGAGTACCCACAATCCATCTTTTGAGCAGAAATGTGAAATATATCAGAATGTTTTATCTGAAAATTTGTCATTTTTTGGAAGTAAAATTTTCAGTGTATTTGAATAGGCTTGTTTTCGTAATGTTTTCTTAATTTTCTTACTACACATTTAATGCATCCAAACTGAATAATAGACTGAAATTGTATGAACCAGCTGCTTCAGTAGAATATTGTTGCCACGTGGTGGTAATTGTAGTTCTGCTTATTATTTAAAAGTAGTAGCTTATTTTGTCAAATGACACACAGAAGGGACGTAATAAAATTTTGCTCAATGATTAAATATATAGATACTATGATGTTAAAACTATCAACGTTTTATAATTTTGATAAACCAAAAACAAAAAAAAAAAAAACAAAAAAAAAAACTAAATGCAAGTTATATGTGGGTTCATAATTTGACAGTTTTTTTTAATCTGAAATAATTGTATAAATGAGCGAACAGTCATTTGTTAATATTGCTTTTTTGTGTTGCACTTTACCTGGATCCTTTTAGATCAGTAATAGCTTATTACTTTTATTATTACATTTTATTAAGTGTCTAATATTGTAAATATTAATGACATTTTCTCTTCCTTTTTGCAATAAATAAACTCGGTCTGTTCTGTATTATACCTGTACCTTTTAAAAAGGGATCTACTGTAAAACTGTTTTCGGAAGAAAAAATTTCCGATCTGCAGAAAAGCTACAGAGGACTTGTTAAGCAGGAGTATTTTGTGATAATTATGGGATAATTTTTCTTATTTCTCCATGCCGAGGCGCTTCTAATGAGTACCCACAACATATGTTTTTATGGAGAAATGGAGAAAATTATCTCAGAATTATCACCAAATACTCCTCCTTAACAAGTCCTCTGTAATATATATGATTAATTTCAGGTTATGCAAGACGTAAATGTAGGTGTGATGAAGCCACTGGTAAATGTTCCTGGACGCAGCCAAACTTCGCCAAGTGCCAGTCTCTTCGACTTGTAAACATATATGATGAGGTATATAGTCGATTCTCGTTATCTCGAACTCGTTTATCTCGAATAACCGCTTAACCACTTATCTCAAAGTGAAAATCTGTTCCCTGTTTTAACACAGAGCTCTACCAACAGGCAACAAAATATTGTGAAAAAGAGGAAAAATTGCTCCTTAGGAGCAATTTCCCCTCTTTCCCACAATATTTTAAATATATCTCTAATTTAGGAGTCAAATTTAAGATTCATTCTGGTAAAGGTGGTTGTTCGATTAATCGTTTTCCTCGGTTCCGCAAATCTGATATGTCGAAGTACGGATATCTCGAAGTGTTACATAGTCCCTTGGATTTCGGGATAACGAGAGTCGACTGTAATTGGTTCTCTGAAATTTAATATCAACCAGTCAGTGCTTCGCGTCTCCGAAATTGGACTTTTGCCATAGCACTAGTTAAGGGGCTTTTTTCAATCCAAAAGTATTGATACTTTTCTTATTGCTCCACGAAAACATGTTGTGGGTACTCATTAGAAGCGAATTTTACCGGACACCCTCCCTTATCTAGACCTGTGTTTTTGCAATTAGCGTACTTCCTTATCATCCACCACAGAAAACGACGTCTGATCAGTGCTGCACTAATAGCCATGACTGTAGCAATGTACAGTTGTAAATAAAACTAACAAAAATGGATACAGTTGATAAATATTTCGACATTTTATACAACGGAGACAATTTTTTTGACTCCCGGCTTACGTTTGTGCGCACTCAAACTCTCTCGTAAAGGGCCTACTCTAAAATGAAAGTTTTGTTTGTTTGTTTCTTTGTGTTGAGATTTTACGGCCCAGTCAACCCAATGGGGTCATGTCGAGCGCGTTCAGTTTACCTAACCACACGTTTACTGGGCAGGCTTAGTCCTCTAAGCAGTTAACCAGTATTGTACAGAAACTGACAACTGATCTTCTTGAATGACCGTAGAAAATATTTCATGATCAATCTCCACGAAAGAATGTTACCGACCTCGGCGGGGGTTGAACCCGCGACCTCCTGGTCTCCAGTCGGACGGCGCATCCAACTGAGCCACCGAGGCCGGCCATAAAATGAAAGCATCATGAAAATACGCCTATATAATTTTGACTCCTTAAACCCCACTTTTATATAGTAAAACTGGGGTTTACAGGGGTATACATTATTTTTCTTATTAATGCTCAAAAACAAAGATTGTAGTACTCGTTAGAACCGCCTCGGCGAGGCGGTTCTAACGAGTACCCACAATCTATGTTTCGAGCAGAAATATGAAGAAAAAAAAAACATCATAATTTTTTTTTATCTGAAAATTTTCAGTTTTTGGAGGTGAAATTTTGTATATATTGGAATAGGCGTGTTTTCGTAAAAAATATGCTCCCTACCCTTTTGAAACGGCAACTACCCAAAACTGATAGAATTATCAGATTATTTTCTTTTAAAAGAACACCCCTTTTCAGAAGGGCGGCATAAGCAATTTGACAGAGTTGACTTCCCTGATGTATATCGATTCCACTAAATAATGTATATGCATAATATCCATATACAGCAAATCTGAAACTTTCATTTTTCGTGACGATCTATCTAATGTAAAACAAAACATATTATATACTCTATGTGGAGAACCCTTCTGTCTCCGATTTTCGTTCCTTTGTGTGTGTGTGTGTGTGTGTGTGTGTGTGTGTGTGTGTGTGTTTCAAAGGCAGCTATTCAGGTTTTCATTCTGTATTTGTAGGTTTTCTAAGAATTACTATCATATCATATTCTAATGTGGAAGACATCCAAGCCGCAGCATAAAATAATGTACCTTCGGACTGTTGCGCCAACTAAAGTCAGATCCAGGCAGTTCTTTGGACAGTTGCTTCTAACGGATTCCGGATATTCTGATCGGATTGTGCTGATGCACAAGCATATCTTAGTCTCACCTGGCGCTCTTGGTCGAAGATACATTTTCTCAGACAGCGGTTGTCTTCTGTATTAATGGAGCCAGTAGGCAGCTTAATGAGAAAAAATATCCTAATGCGTAATGCGAAACGCCAATATGTAGGCGTCATCAAGGCTTCCCCTGTGTGAAATTTATATGTCAAACCCATCGCTCTAGATAAGGCACTTAATCATAATATAGGGATAAAACATGTTTTTCATGCATAATTATTCGCCAAATTCCGAGGGAGGTGTTAAAACCCGAAGCCGCATACCAAGGTTTTCAACACCTTCCGAGTTCCTGAGCTCTTATTTACTTTTAATAAAAATCTGAAAGGTGTTGGAAAGAAATAACACATTACAGATAGAAACTGTGAATCTCGGTTTAATCGAAACTCTTCATAAGGAGCAATAAAGTTTGAAACACTGCTTACTCCCTATAGCGTATACATAAGTAGAGCTCCATTTTCAAAGATATCACAGTAGGCTTAATGATCCCAAAGGAAATAAAACTACATAAACAAAAGTAAGACGACTACAACCCTTGTTTTCATTTTACAGTATGTCGTTGGGATATATAAACTTGTTAACGTAATGTGTTCTCTGCATGAGCGATAAGTGCACTTTTCATGCACTGAGGTTCATATACTGTATTGCATTTTCATCTCTATAACTATTTTATCTAACTAGACCCAGTTGTTCAAAGCCTCGTTAGCTTATCGAGCCCGTTAATGGTCAAAATATTAACTTTTCTAGTAAGTACATTATCTGATTCACAGGTATTTTGCGAAAATGTGAGTCTACTCACATTTTTCAGCAAAAATATTAGCATATATGCCATAGTAAATGATCAAAGTTTTAAAAATACGTTAACTAACGACATCGTTAGTTTTGAACAACTGGGCCCTGGTAACTGAGAATAATGGATATATTTCTACGGAAAGTAACTCTGTCTAACTTGCTTTGTCTCCTTCTGAAACACAGATCTAGCCAAACTGAAAGAAGTTGCTTTGCTTGGCGTGGCTTGTCTGAATATTTAGAGTAAATACGAATGTTAAGTGATAATTATTTATTTTGCCTATGTACGGTTACGATTATATTATCTGAAATTAACACATTAATGCCTAGCGTCCCAGAAGAGGGATATTTGCAAGCAGAGTCGGTCTAGGTCAGTCTCCACAGAACGCGGACTTTGATCAAGGTTTGTGTAGTTCGCCTTAACATCAGTTAATATCAATAGGGACTGGATACACTTGATAGATTATCCTACATGTTTACAAAGGAGACAACTCGTATGACATGACTTCCTGTTTGCTTGCATGCACATTAGGTCATTTCCGAAAAGTGATCTACTCCTACATGGAGCAAGTTCTTTCCTTTTAGAGTAGTCCACTTTCAGGAGGCAAAACAATTGACTGCGTTGCCTTCCATGAAAGTGTGTACATGCCCCTTAAGTTTATCAGTTCACACCAAGAAAGGCAATTAAGACGAATCCTACATACCACCCCTAGAATAAACCGTATACTCTTCTAAATCACAGAATTGAACACTACATGGCAGATACCCAGTCTTTTATGGGTAAGATTATAGTTTCATTTCCTGTGGGATCAATGAGGCCATATTAGTTGCATTTAAAATTACATACCACTTTAGGCGGTGCTTAAGTGCGCTGGAGGGAGTGGAGGGCGTATACAGCCTCGTAAACGACATAGCTGTATATGAAGAGACTTAATAAAATCGAATCGATTTTCATTCCTTTGTGTGTTCTTTCTTTTCAAAGGCAAATGTTCAAAATGATTTAATTGTATTTTAATCACAAATAATTTGTTTTTTAGCTTGAGTTACTGAGGCTTGGTTATCAACAAACAACCTTGACGAAAGTTTTCCACAAACTGTTCATGTTTGTCCTACCAAGTACGCCAATGATCCTATACTCTGGCGATATAGATATGGTATCTGGAATACTTAAAGAACTGCTCGTCCATATGAAAAACTTTCCAGAACTTGTTGCCGAAGATGATAAAATTTCCGGCTTGGTAAGTCCTGTTATAAAGTAATATGTGTCTTTGTATCCGTTTATTTATTGTAACCTGGAGCATACTTCGCCCTTATCTTATTTTGCACCATCTCACTGATTTTCAGATAATGTAATGTTTGCATATGTCCTACTGGTATTAAGTATTTTCATATCTGATGAATGTACAAATGGATATCTTCAGAGGCACCATTAAAGCTACATTCAGTGTTTGTACTATCTGCAAAAGTCATAGAATGTCATATGATTTCATGCCTCTATATTTGGTGTAGTTATGATTGCACGCGTATATTTGTCTTGTAAATAATATTTCTTTATAGATATTCGAGTTAGTCACCCAGTGCTGTTTTGTAGTTTCATATTTTGTCCAACAAGGCCTGGTATTATGTCATTGCAATATTCTACATGTCAAAGGAGGTTATCAGTCTATTTTTCTTCTCTTATTTTGGTCGCGCGCAAGCGGCCATATTCGACCATTCAGTGTGGGTGTGCATCCTCCTTTTGGAAGACGGGTATTATTCTTACCTGTCCAATTTTCATTTTTAACATGAGCTACTGTTATCACTTGCCGTCCATCGTCCATCGTCCGCCCATGCATCGTCCATCGTTCATCGTCCGTCCGTGCATTGTCCGTCCGTTAACAGCTTTGAACTTCTCCTCTGAAACCCCTTGGCCATTTTTTTCCAAATTTCATGTGCAGCCTTCTGTTAATAGTGAATTGAAACTATGTTCAAATGATCACGGTCCATTAATTATTGCTGCAATGCCCATATGTGGTAGAATACTAAAAAATAGTTTTCTAAGAACCAAGAAAGCTTTAGGGCTGCAGTTTGGTATTTAGCATCGAGGACGCAAAGTATTTTAAGTTTGTTCAACTAATGATCATATGTTGACCTTTGACCTTTTAACGGCAAGGTCATTTTTGTGTTCCCATACAAATTCTAAAAATTCATTTTTTCAAAATCTATTTAAGACTAATGGCTGAAACTTACAATCATCTATGATTATAGTAGTACTTTTGTTTGTTTCTTGTCCCCTGGGGATTATCTGCCCTTGTCCCTGGGCTATATAATTGTTTAAAATTGTGTGAATTTTAAATATATTCTTCTCTGAAACCGCTTGAGCAATTTTCACCAGAATTCACATGGGGCCTTGTGTCGAAAGGGTATTGACAATTTGTTCGAATGGTTTAGCGCCACAGAACAAGATGGTCATCATGCCTGTATATGGGTAAAACACTTCAAAATCTTCCTATCCAGAACTAAGAAACTTTGAGGCTGAGTCATAGGATACAGCATCGGGGCATCAAGGTCTATCAAGTTTGTTTAAATAATGCTCATAGGGTTATCTTTGCTCTTTTCACGACAAAGTCAAATTTGTAACCCCCCCCCCCCCTACACCCATTCATTTGTATGGAGATGTTAAAAAAGTCATTTTCTAAAAATATATTGAAGACTTATGATAAAACCTTAGAATATATGATTGGAGTAGTAAAACTTTTTGTTATAGTCAAAATGTTGTCCCCTGAGGGTTATCTGCTCATGCCCTTGGGCTATATACATGTATAAATTTATGTAATTTTTTAATGTCTTGTTGTCTGAAACCGCTTAGGCAACTTTCACTAGATTTCGCATGTGGCCTTACGCCAAAAGGTTATTAACAATTTGTTCGAATGGTTCCACGCCATGGAACATATATGGTAAAAACATTTAAATAAAAAATCTTCTACTTCAGAACCAAGAAAGTTTTGAGGCTATATCTTGGTATATAGCATCGGAGACTCAAGATCTACCAATTTTGTTCAAATAATAGTCGTATATTAACCTTTGACTTTCTTACAGCAAGGTCAAGTTTGCGCCCCCATACATTTGTATGGAGAAAAAGTTGAAAAATGTACTACGCATATGTATAAAATCGTAAAATCTTTAAATATTTTTTTCTCTGAAACCGCTTGAACAGTTGTAGCCAGATTTCAAATGGGGCCTTCTGTCGAAAGGATGTTGACAATTCGTTCAAATGGGTCTGTGCTATTGAACATCTGCCGTGCCCATGTATGGTAAAACACTTAAATACTTCTTCTCTAGAAATAAGAAAGTTTCGAGGCTAAATCTTGGAATACAACATCGGGGACTCAAAGTCTACTACGTTTGCTAAAATGGTGATACTAGGGTGGAATTTGGTCTTTTTATGGTATGTTTAAATTTGTGTCCTAGTTGTGGTGGCAATAATAGAAGAGGATGAATGACATTTGCAGTTATGCAATAGCTGTTTTTATCAAGTGTGCGAATTGTGGCCCATAAGCCTCTTTTCTTAGGATCTATGACTATAATGTTGTTGACAGGGCCGCTAAACTTTAGCTCAATTCGACCATTCCACCAAGTGGGCCGGTTTTACTGGAAGAACTGCTAATGGTCCATCGTGTCTCAGTAGCGGAAGTTTTTATATGCCCAGAGGATGACCCTTCCTATGCCGGGGCTCTCTAATTAACGTACCTGTCCGATGAACAGTCCACTGTGTTATAAACATATCTGCCAGTGATCCTATAGGATCTTGTTTGGAAACAGAAAATTCCTAATCCCGAACGGCGATTGAACCCGAGATCTCTAACAACGGAGACCAGAGCTCTAACCACTGCGCTCTAAGATTAGCCGCACTATAGGTCAAATCTCGGGTGACCGTTTGCAAGTGCTTTTATTTATTTTGTTCGCTTTCCTTTCAGAAACTCATACAACTTCTGAGCGAAATAGTGACCCGTTCCGCATCGGCAACCGAAGAAGAAAAAGAGGTAAATTTATTGAGCATAGCAAAAGCTTAATTTATGGCATGGCAGAGAACGAAGGCCAGATCGACAGGTGCGTCTAAGCTGTCAGATCAGAGTCGTCCGTTTTAGTCTAGTACATTTGGTAGTACAAAATACAAACAAAACAAAAAAGGAAATAAATCATCATGTTGTGCGTCTGTGTCTGTCTGCTTAATCTGTTTGTTGATCGCTTTGACCTGAAGACCTAGTGCCATGTTGTGTTACATTTTGTGTTTTCATATATCAGTATTTCATTTCCGTGTACATTAGTTTAAACTGATTATAAACGCTTCTAATGCCTGCGAAGCCTTACACTGTAGCGTTGTTGAGTACATTTCATTACATTTATTTGTATGACATATAAAAAAGAAAATTTCAAAATGGATAATAATGAATTAAAGTATTGATATTGAGGTTTTCCGGCTCCTTTTGGGTTTAAAAACGTGGTGAGGTATAACATGAAATTTTAAGTTTCTTAAAGACATAAAGCAAAATCTTTGCTGCACATTTTACCGTATTGACTGTCATACAATAACAGACGGATCCCGGCAAACCGTATAGACCTAGATTGGATTCCTTAAACTGCGACATCTTATCAGAATCTGCACCATCTGCCACTCATACTGTGGTTTTGGGACACATCGGCAGTAAAATGCGCTTAATGAGCTTTTAGAACAAGTATGGTAAGGAGTTATGGTGTCCGAATATTTTGGAGAACTTCAGTATATGGCAGTGGTAGTGTATAAGTGAGGTTTTACTGCTTCAAGATGAACCAGGATTTAAAACTGGTCAGTATATGCCAAACGTAAAAGGGTATCATTATATGATAACTGTTGATGAATTCCAGAGGTTTGTTTAAACAGACATAAATCTCTTTAACCGTGATGAGATCATAGTCCGGCGAAACAACCCCTGCTTAGCATACATTTGCCATGCCTATTTCAATTAATAAGTAATGTTACAGAAGTTTTGTGCACTTTGACTCTGTCGACTGCAAATCCAAAAACACTTTAGTAAATCTATGGCTCAGGGATATTGGCTCTATTTTCTTTACGCGTTTTCATAAATAATTTATTCTACTAGTGTGTTCAATGCAAACACTGTAGAGCTGGAATTATAAGAAATAAATTGTATTTTGTCATTTTCAAGATGTGTAAACACCGGCAAAATAACTCACAAAGTTAACTTTAATTCAGAAATCAGTTTATGGACGATTCGCCGGCGTTTACATATCAATAAAATCCATAAAATAATGAATTCAGACATAGTCTTGTATATATATTGAAGGGAATGGATGCACTTTCAGAGGAGGCAACTGTCAAAATTGTTCTGCTCCCGTCTGAAATATGGTCTAATCTAAAAGGACAGAATTGCCTCCCCTTTTAGATGTGACCATTTTTCAGAAGGAAATTGGTGTACCAGAAAGCAAAAAAGGAATAAGCAAAAGTTGTCAAAATAGCAGAATATCAAGTGTATTCATTTCCCTTAAGAGTTACATATACACAGCAATAACGTACTTTCAGTTGATGCTGGCTGGTGGTAATATCGTCCATATGACCAACATCCTAATGTCTGATGCTGGGAAATCTTTAAATTTTTCAAGGGAAGATGTACTCACATCGGATGCAATAGGTGAGTGTTAATCCGAATAGGTTGTGGTAAACAGTAATCATTCATAGCGGTGAATTCAGATTTAGCTCATGATCGTACGGCTCTTCATTGCAAACTATATTTCATTATTATCCTTCTTGCGCCAATATATTGCTTAAATCATGTTGAGAGTGATGTATATCACCAATTCGTTACCATCCAGTCAATATTAAAATAGCGAACTACACATCTGTCTTCATCTTTTATACTTTTAATTATTTCCATGTTGGTTTTTATGTGTGCTTCAATCTAAACATTACGAAAACACGCATATTCAAATGTATGAATATTTAACCTCCAAAAACTGAAAAAAAAATCAGACAAAAAAACTCAAATGTTTTTCATATTACTGCTCAAAACATATATTTTGGGTACCCGTTAGAACCGCCTTACCGAGGCGGTTCTAACGAGTACCCACATTCTATGCTTTTGAGCAGAAATAAGAAAAAAATGTGTGTCCCTGTAAACCACAATTTTACTATATAAAGGTGGGGCTTAGGGGGTCAAAATTATAAAGGCATGTTTTCGTGATGCATATAAATGCAGTTTTTTGAAATCAGCGGCTTGGTGTAAAATGAAGTGAATGCGCTAAGCACAAAGCACAACCTTCCCGAGGTACTGCAAGAATAAAGGATTAGGAATACACATTGACAAGACATAACGGCACAGCGCAACAACCGACATACAGTCGAACCTCAGTAACTCGAAAACCTTTGGAACCATTGAAATTCGTCCGGGATATAGGTAGTTCGAACCACGTGACGCCACGTCAGGAAGCAAATGGAAATAATTTAGGGAGTGTTTTTGATATTCTAGACAGAAATGGTATGTTGAGTGCACTCATTAGAACCTCGATGAGGCGATTCTAATGAATACACACAACATACAATTTCAGGATAAAATAAGAAAATGTCCTTGAATATTTATTTTCTTGGGCTGTCAGAAGAATTTCTTAGGCACTCAAAAACGAGTTAGAATTAGGCATGGTAAACGAGCCTTCGACGTTCGAGTTATCGAGGTTTTACTGCACAAACAAAGAAGAACTGCTTCAGAGGAGCCGCCTTGTAACGGTCAGCAGACAACTACTTGCGAAGGGGCGGGTATAAATTTTCTGTTTGTATGGTTACTCTTAGTTAAGGATAGCAACGATTCCCAGCTTGGATTGCTGTCTCTATAAAGTGTATGAAGCACCTTGATTTACCATGCTTGGTAAAAGATGTGAATATGACGTCACGAAAACATGCCTATATAATTTTGACCCCCTTAAACCCCACTTTTATATAGTAAAACTGGGGTTTACAGGGGTGTACATTATTTTTCTTATTTCTTGAGGCGGTTCTAACGAGTACCCACAATCTATGTTTTTAGCAGAAATATGAAAAATATCAGTTTTTTAATCTGAAAATGTCCAGTTTTTTGGAGGTGAAATTTTCTATATATTTGAATAGGCGTGTTTTCGTAATGAAATAAACGTCAAAAAGATTGCCTTTGGAAACAAAGAACACACTATAGATTAGAAAAGTGGAGTCTCGGTTTTATTGAGAGTCTTCATAAGCAGTAATGAACTTTGCAACACTGCTTACGTCCTCTAGCGTATACATGAGCAGAACTACATTTTCAAATATACCACAATGGGAATATGAAGCCATGGCATAACCAGAATGGCATTAGTTTTATGCACACCCAGGAAAAATCTTCGAAAGTTCTCCTTAGTATCGCTTCCAAAGTAAGAACTAATCTAAAAGGAAAATCACTCCTTTAACTCATTGCATGCTGGGTCATATTTCCTGTTTTCTTATCGTCTGTTGATTTTTTTAAATTAACTTTTCCAAAAAACCTTTCAGAAACACCATCAGAGTATCAAGCGCTTTGGATCACGATCAGGCACGACATTTTGTCGGACCTGATCTGAGTCCAAATTGTTTGCAAAGGTTATTCGCCACTAGCGGGAAAGAGTTTAGAGTAGTTCCTATTTAGGAAGCGATAATTTAGGAAGAGCGGCTGCTATGGTAAAGAAGCAAAATGTTTTCTGTTAGTTGATTATCTCTTTATTGCAAATATTTTACGCTCGTTGCGTATATGCGTAATTAGCGTAATGGGCGCTAAGCCTATGTGAAGTAAATGTTTGATTTCAGATATGAAAGTTGACCAGTTTTTAGAGGTTCCAGCGCCACCTGGATTTAAAGTAAACACGGGAAAACTGTACAAAACAGTGCGAGAGCGAAGCGCGAACTTAGAAGATACCGAAGGTACTTATAACATTTTTTTCTTTATAGTTTTAAACACTGTTTGACTCCACGCATTTCATGTAACGCACATAACGGAAGTTATTTAAGTAGTGTTAAGGATTGGTTATTAACCCTTGTCCTGCTGAATAAATTAAGAAGCCACTCCCATTTCTAATTTTCAGCCAATCAGGTTACTTGATCAAGGTTGTTGATATAGATTCACATACTGAATGGCAAACAGTGCAGATCCAGATCAGTTGGCTTCTGATCTGGATCTACACTGTTTGCAAAGGCAGGGTATATCCGGATTCAGCAGGACTAGGGTTAATGATCTCAACATATTTTTGTGTGTCGTCTTCAACGTTTATTGACGTTTGATATAGGTGTATATTTTCTGTTTAACACTTTAGCATGGCGTGAAAGCGTTCATCTTTTGACATTTGAAATATTGTTTGTTTGTTTGTTTTTTTGTTTGTTTGTTGGTTTTGTTTTGTTTTGTTTTTTTGTTTTGTTTGTTTCTTTTATATTCCCGGAAAATAGGATTTGACATTATATGCAAATTGTCTCTTTAGGAAACAATATGCATGATGCCTGATCCTGTTTCTAGCAAACAAAGACAAAATATCATCATGTTGTTGTCTGCTGACTTGGCCCCAAGTTCGCTAAGGGTCAAATACTGTTATTTTTCGTCTTTATATAGGCCTATGCTTTTTTGCTTAAGATATGTTTCCCTATAATCTGCAACAGTTTTCTAAACTATGACTATGACTGCATAATAGTCCATTTTCTCTGTATATTTTCCTTGTCTACATGGAAGTTTCATATGCTCAGACAGAAAGCGTATGTACACTGTATTTCAGTTTATTGCATTTAAGGCTGGCCAGTCAGAGCTGAAAAGATAATCGATTATCAGTCATGTCATTGTGATCGATAATCGATTAGCAATCATTGAAGATTTGGTCATAATTTTACCTGTCTACCTGAGCGTGATTCTTACCGTGTGTTATACTTTACTGTATGTATTTTGTCAGACAGGCCTTAGCAAACAGTGTAGACCCGGACGAGACGCCGCAAACACAACATTTGGTAGTAAATTGTACTTATTAAAATTTTAGATAAAGAATGGTAGTATTCAAATAACTCAACTCCTTGTTGAGTTATTTGAATACTAAGGGTAAATACGCTAAAGTAACAGACACAGAAATAAATTGATCGAGTGTCAGCCAAGCTGTAACGATAATCTGTTTTGTGGTATTATTTGGTCAATTAATCGATTATCCGATTAATTGTACCAGACTTAATTGTATTATAACCAGCCGGATTGACGCCACAGAACTCCAGAAACTGCATACTCTGAAGATATTATTGTCCCACAACCCATATTTTTATATTATGTCTGTCAGCATTAAAATTCATTCGTTAAAACTGTAACCAGCTGTAATGAACTACGTCCTACCTTAAGAAGCAATCCAGCTTTAAACAATATTTAGCTTTAAATTCATTATAGATGAAACGGAAAGAATAGCATTATTTATGTTAAAAAGTAAGCGCAAAGCGTGTACTTTGATATAGCGCTTATATGATTTTTTCTGGTTAATTTGGAATATTGAGCTCATAAACCATACTTGAAAATAGTGTTCGGCTCATGACGGCATGAAAGATGTTGCATAGTTTCCATTATTCCTCATGAACAGTTGAACAGAGTCTGCGTTTTCTGTTTGCTTTTATTTGTACTGTGCATGTACTTCAGAATATTTTGTAGATGAAGTAAGATGAAGAAAACGGGGACTATTCCTTAATATTTATTACTTTGTGTGACAATACTGCAGAAGTACACAACAGGGACTGGATGGACCATTCATACAAGGGCGATAACTTTTGTAACTTCCTGTTCGCTTTCCTTACGTCAAGCTCCTTCTGAAAAAAATTGTTTACTTTAAAGGAAAAGACTTTGCTCACCATTGGGAAGTAAGTTCTTTCCATTAAAGAGACGCCTTTCAAAAGTGTAGCAATACAAGTTTTACAAAGTTGTCCCCAGCCCCGCTGAAAGTGTACACATTCCCCTTAATTAGAGACTACGATTTAACAGTAATTCCTGCTCCGTGAAAAATACATTGTGATGTTTCTTGCAGACTCTTATAACAGCCCGATAGATGTTCTCATTGTCCAACTTAGAAAAGTGACTGATCTCTTGTACCACAAAAATAAGAATAATCCAGAACTAAAGAACACTAATATTGGGTAAGTACCATTCTAATTTGATCATGTGACAGCTTAATTTGATTTGAAACAACTCAAAGAGAGACGACTCTGAGCTGTAAAGTTTGTCTCTCTTCAAAGGTAGATCATTTCAGCAGAAAAAAATAATATCTTCTACTCTTTAAGAATTATTGTTTTAAGAGAAGCCGTTTGTTTGCTTTGTTGAAGAGGATTTAACAAGTTTACACATAGTGCTCTCTCTTGGAGGCGTATCTATTCAAATTAATATGCACCATTGGATATGCTGACAGAGATGATGCATACCATGATGTTTTCAGCTCAATTAATGAACGTCAAAAGCACAGCCTGGTGGTGAGAAAAGGGTCTTTATTACGAATTTGAACAGCAGAAGGCCCAAATTGGTCTTTGCATTCACGCAGTCTAATCTGGGCCTTTCCTATATATGGACTGATTCGATGATGCGCAATGACAACGATGTATTTAGAAAATGATGACACTGATCAGACTAGTCTGATTCACAGGATTAGCTGGGAATTAAATATTCGGTTTCGTCCTAGTGACGTGGCTCTAGGAGCCAGGAATTGTTATTTCTGCTCAGTCTGTACATCTGAAATGACAATACGGTAATGTTTCTGTTTGTTGTTGAAGTAACTGATACACTTTGAGTAGAGACAATTTTGACAAAATTATTTTACCTCCATTCTGAAATGTGATCTATTTTAAAACGAATGTTTATGCTCCTATTTGAAGCATTAGGAAGACAAGCTAGGACTGATCACAACAGCGTTCGTGTTATGCGACTGTGGGCAGTAGCAGTCATGAACGTGTGTATGGGGCGTGTTACTGTAGCCAGACTGCACAACTAAAGCGCATGGTTTACCACCACCGTCACTACCAGACACCGTAAGGACATTACAATTTTGTGTCGGTGGTTTCATGTGGTGCGTTTGTTTAGTCATTATATTCTTCGTTTCTTCTTCTTTAGGTACCTAAGGACGTCCATACCTCGTGATTGTGGCATTCCCTGAAAATCTTCGTACATTTTCTCAAGAATGTTGACAGTCACGTAATGGCTCAACTCAAATCAAACATTTTTTTGCATATTTTTTTCAACCGTTTATAAAAGTTTTCAAAAGGCAAATTTCTATCTACAGTCTCAAGTTCGGACTTTTATTTTTTTTTTCTAAACATCTACAGAAAGGATATTGAAATATCTATAGAAAGCGTCTCGTTAATTGCATTTGTTTGTTTTATATAATCCTATCGAGTATTTCAGCCATTTATGCTGAATTAAATAAGACTTCCACAGAACACTTATTTCAATGCATAAGCAGAGAATAAGGAACAAACAAAACCTACCTGCCTATCCGTAAAGGGTATTTTGTCATTGAAGACCTTGCTCTCGTTTATGCAAACAATAAGGGAAGCTATCAGATTTTGCACATGCTACCCAGTCAGCATTCTACGTGAATCTATATCGGTCCGTCATCGGCCCTTCAGGGTAGCTGACGGGCCGATGACGGCCCGATGTAGATTTACGTAGAATGCTAGCTGGGTATCAGTTTGCTGTGCGTCTATACTGGTCTAGTGCTTTTGATATTAAGAATGTCTGATGTAGCACGGCTCGAATATTTTGTGTGCATATTTTCAGGACATATCCAAATACCATATCGGATATTCATTCAGTGGCTCCTTATGTAGGTGGTAACACAACGTACGCCACACCATATGTGGAAGTTACAATACAGCACACCGATACAGTAAGTAAACAGCCCCATCATTTTATCTATACTTTTCAAACTAATGGAGGGTTTTCCATAAGGGAGTATAATATCATTCGCATTTCTAGTTTCGCAACACATTACTCTCCCTTTCTATCATGTTCTGGTGTTGATGATTTGTCGGTTTTCTCTTCCTCTTGGTGTCTGGGAAGAACTGAGGTTTGTGATCGTGGCACTCCCTGGACGTTTCTCTTACCTTTTTTGTATGCGTTAAGGTTCACTCATCATAACAGAAATCGCCATATTTCTAGTTGTAAATGTAATGCATAGGGCCGAATCCTCAGCAACTGAAGGCGAGGTCAAAAGCGATTCCTCATACACCTTTGGCTGCATTTTAAAGGACCTTATCCTGGGTGGTTGGGTGTTGTGAAGGTGTCGGGTAACTTAGTCACCGGGGCGTTCAACTGATATTGGCTATCAGTTGGGCAAGGCTTGCTTTCCTTGTTGCAGGTAAGGGTAGAGGGGAATGCTTTTGTTTCTTCTGTTTCTTCACTTTCATTCCTGTTCCTCTTTCTTCCCTGTCCCTCGCTTTCATCTCCTGTACTAGCTCTGCTATCTCTTATCTCCCTTTCTCTGGGAGACGACACAAAATGACCCACAAGGGTTCTTGTCTTGAAACCCAACACAATAAAAAAGGACCTTATCACGAAATTTATTTAAAGATATGCTTATAAAAACTACTTTAAAATGATGTCTGAACGCCGCGACCGTATGTACTCGTATGAACTGCCGCGACCGTATGTACTTGTATGAACTAGGGACAGCTATGATATGTCCATAACTTTAATTTCAGATTATGAAATTATTCAGTTACTTATATGGGGGAATATGTTCAAGAGAAATATGTTAGATCTTTCGTTCTTTCTGCCATTTTCAGATAGATGTTGCACGTTCGAACACCACAGTTTGTTTGACTTGGTCCATCGATTCAAGGTAAACCAGTTTATTTTAAACGTTCATATGTGTAAGCGGATAACATTCTAATGGCTCTTTACACATCTTCGAAGTGACCAGTTGATGAAATAAGATAATTTAAGGAGAACATATACACTTTCAAGGGATGCGACTCTATCAAATTGTGAATTCTAAAATTATTCTAAAAAGAGATCTACCCTATAAGAAGTGTTTCATTTGTGTGCGCAAGCATTTTTTTTCAGAAATGGGTAAAACGAAACTGTTTTTGGTTTTCTAAAACTAATCCTAAGAAATATGTATTTTTCATAGATGTGTCAACGTGATGTTAAGTATCGACTGGTTTTTGTAGCATACAACGAATGCCTACATGTGTGCAATATAATCTGGGCTTTGATGCCGATTGTGCATTTTACTGTAAAATGCTTGTTGTCAGCTTATTGCACATTTTATCACTTGGCGGACTATAAAGCAATATTTAAATAGTATACTATCTGTAACATTCGTCGGCGAGGGACGAGAATAAAACAATACAAAAAGGAAACGTTTGTATCTTAAGTATCTTAATGAGCATATCCGATACGCGAAGGTGTATATCAGCGTTTGCGTGATCAACCTGAGAGGGCCTTCGCTGTTCTTTGAAACGTTCCATGCCTGTGATGACCTAACTTTTAGCAACCAACGGCGAACTTAGAAAGCTACAATGCAAAAAAAAAAAAAAAAAAAAAAAAAATTATCCGCCCCTCCCCCTCCTCACCCACCCGCTGTGCTCATGAATATGAAGTAATATTGTATAGTGGGAGACACAGTCTACCTTATACATACAAGTCCATTAGCTAAAAATATGACGTTTATGTATTTATAGCAACCATTACAAGGGACAATGGGTAACGGGCAAGTGCAAGGTAGTTTACTCAGCATCGGCATACACCACCTGCCACTGCAGAATTCCTTCCCATATCGTTGTGGCTGTAGGAAAGAAAAATACTTCGGTAAGTCAACACGTATGTTCCATTTTAGTTAACACTCTTATTGCTAAACAGGCTTCTGAAAGGGTTATATATATATATATATATATATATATGATAAAGAACACATACAATGTAATTCTAGCTGATGTG
Organism: Anodontia alba; assembly: GCA_964016985.1. Classification (NCBI taxonomy): domain Eukaryota; kingdom Metazoa; phylum Mollusca; class Bivalvia; order Lucinida; family Lucinidae; genus Anodontia; species Anodontia alba. The sequence continues at coordinate 44,962,861 of OZ024825.1, read as the reverse complement.
TCGAAGTAGTCCATAGGCCCATAGGGGTCACCATGTAGCCCCTCATGAACCTCTGAAGAGGTATCATTTTTGTTTCAGGGAACAATACTGATTAGGAATCGAGATGTTACATTCAGTATTTTGGGATGGTCCCACCATTTTGGATGGTTTACAAAATGGCTGCCAGGAAAATTGAGAAACTCATATATGGTCTTATTTCAGCTTCTGATGATCTTATTTCTCATACTGTTTGGTGATAATTGTTGATATTTAAGAACACAAGACACAATTCTGATGTTTAGGGCTATAATTTAGCATTTCGAATGTCTTATCCACGATGGCAGCCATCTTGAAATTGAGTTTTCATGAATTGTTGCCAGAATTTGAATATTTTCATACTTCGTTGAATTTAAAGCAAAGTGAATTTTGAGTTTAAATCATAATGACAATGTGCTGAGTTTAATTTTGTGTGTAACTACGTGTATTTTATTGTAGAAACAAAGCTTTTAGTATGGCGTCCAAGATGGCTGTCAAAATACAAATACGTATTACCTTTAACTGCAATGTTTGAAGTGCAATTTTCTGGTAGGAGCAGAACCACCTCTCACTGCATAATGATTTGATTGGCATGTACCAACTTGCATTCAATTACACAATGTCATCCGAGATAGCTGACATATTTATTTACACGCTGCAATATAGTCAAAATACAGATAAGTTATTGCAACTATAGTGATATTCGCATCGCCAGAATGCTCAGTTTCTAGTATGAATAAAGTTGTATGGCTGCCTCTAGGTACGCATTTTGTTGTATCTGCTGTAATCGAATCATATTTTGACAGTTACCTTATCAGATTCAGTAACCCTTATCATCTGTATCATTGCTGTAGGTCATAGTTTTCATAATCATGATTGACAGATTCGCCATTGTCTGGCATAGCGTTGCCATCAAACAATATGTTTGGTAGACTGTTACTGTCCTACCAAAGTGGCGTCATGTTGCCTTTATCGTGAGAGTACAGCGCAGCTCATCAACACTAGTTTATCTTCTCTTACCATATACTGCTCAGGTATTTGCCTCCAATCAAGTAATAAGGTCTTCTGATACGGTCCAGTCTTCACCTTGTCTAGCAAAACCTTGCTGGAATCTTGGATTCTTTTGACGGAGCTTCACAGTCTTATCATTTCCTATCCCTTAAATGCACTTATTCAATTACAGTGTGTGAATGTATGCAAATCTGTTAGAGCGGTGCAGTATCCCTGCTCAAGTGTATACTTGCAGTACAAAACTGAATGTTAGGGACGTAAACATATGTTCAGGTATTTGTTATGTTTGAGCTATCAGAGGTCTACTTATCGAATTTCGAAAGTATAATAAAACACGTCAGCATATATCATCACCACAGTTACCATGCTATATATTTCAGTTCGAGGAGAAAGAACCTACCTATCCAGAACTTGACAGTTTATTGTTGGTTGGATATTCCGTTTCCATGGCGATACTTTTTGTTGTCTTATTTGTGTACCTTCGGACATGTGGGTAAGTATATTGTTATCGTAACTGAGGTCATACTGGCTTTAAGACCTCCTGTTGTCCATCTCTCTGCCTTTCTGTCTGTCTTGTAATCAAAGCAACTTAATGTTCTACAGGATGCAATTCTAGTATACATATATAACACGAGAAAACAAGATTTTGTGAACCAAAATGGTTTTCTTTGCTTTTTAAAATCTTTTTATGAACATGTTTAACTAAAATGGAACATACGTGTTGACTGAACCTATAAAACTAGTGCACATTTTTGTCTGAAACAATGCTACTTAAAACATTGACATTTAATGGATAATACACGAGACCACCTTGTATCAAGTAAGATACTTTTGCCTTGCTTGCTTTGTTTTTATTTCGTTCCCACCCTAAAATACAATAATAAAGAAGTTTTTTATCAAAGTTTTATCCAGAACATTGAAAACTGCAAACTGGAATCTGTATAGATGTTAGAACCGTCATCTCACCTATATTGTAAGAGACAACGACCAGATAATAAAAACTCGTTTCACATGCTTGTATTTTTGTTCCTTTTGCCTTCTCCAAATAGTAGAATAACAGTTTTTACAACAGAAATTTCTTGGAAGTATAATCGCTAGAAATATGACTTTTATAGGGAATGAATACACTAAGTAGATTGTTCACCATTTTATATCATTTAGACAATTTTGTTTCACTTTCTGTTTGCCTTTCTGCACACGAATTTCTTCTGAAAATGTGTCTACTAAAAAGGATTGTATTTGCATCCCATGGTTGTACATTCTTTCTGTTTAGTGTAGATCCCTTTTAGACGGTATTGCAAAACAATATTGAGGGAAATGCCTCCTCTTATATATATATTCCCCATTAATAGATTGTAAAACCATTACTCTTAATATGGTGTACAGGCGATGATAATGCATAATATGTTTTCGTATGATTGTCTACATTTCTTTATCTTCACATAGTACTGTAGAAAATCTTTCACCATTGTTTTCTACGTAACCGTTCTAGCTGAAAGCTTCAAAGTTTATAGATTGTATACCAGTAACGCATTATCGTATTAATGACAGCAGACATAATAGCTTACTGTTCCAGTTATGTCCATTATTCGACATATAATATAATAGGATTATTACTTCCAAGGTCTTCTCTCTAGCGGTGCTAACTGTAATCTTTGAGCTTTACAGATGCTACTTCCGAGATTTGTAAATTCACTTTTATTGTATGCTTTTTTTCTCTTTTCTTGTGATATGATACAATAGAAAGGTTTATATCGAACATTCTCCACGGACTGTGCTAGCTAGAAACTCAAAACTTTATAAAGATAAAAACACTGGAACCTTGCAAAGTTTCATATGCGTGCTTTTTTGGTTATAATCTTTTCTATTATTCTTTCTGCATAAGAATCTACATGAAGCATTGTGTACCTCGCTTAACATGCAGTTCTAGTCATACTTGAACGTGTACGAGAATCTCGTATACCTAAACGCGATTCGTAGAAAACCTCAACTCAAACAGGACTCATATCTAAAACAGTAATTATTTGTTTCAGGCAACTTAAAGGAAAACACTACATCAGTCAGCTCAGCTTCATAATATGTCTTTTCTTGTCGAATATTTTGGTGTTGATCTGCATCCTCAATGTTTCGATGAAAGACGTAAGTAATTAAACTACTATCAGCAGAATAGGATTTAAATAATATTTAGATTGCAAATGCCTAAATCAGCCTACATATTCACGAAGTTTAATTGAGTTGTTGCTCTCTTACGTATTCTCAAGATATCACAATAATGATACTCTTTTAGCGAAAAGAATCTAAATGATCAGTGTAAGTGGTTATGCATGGCTGATGTAGCATATATAGAGGATATTTACTCTTTTGCTGTGAATACCATAAATATTGTCATCGAGTGAAATGAAAACATCAGTATTTTCACGAGTGCGAAGCACGAGTGAAAATTTGAATGTTTTCATTACACGAGATGAAAATTTTTATGATATTCACTGAAAAAGAGTAAATTTTCTTTTTATTTTATTGTTTACACGGCAATGCGCGTTTCTGACGTCATAACTAACGTCATCAAACTAAACATAAACGTCATGGCGTCGACGTTCAGTGCTTTTCATGTAAACGATGGATAAAAAAACCCAAAAAGTTTCGGCAAATCAAAATAATCTTGATACCAAAATATTCCTTACATTCTAACTAAGAAAATGCATACCAACACTTGATAGTTTAGTTCAGAAACAAAGAAGTTAGAAGTGTTCAAAAATCTGAAGTGGAGGTGACAGCCACTTCTGAAACAATGAAGAAAACCGAAGTCGTCCAAAGCGAGGAGTGAAAATATAAATCGTATCAGTCACTAGTGAAATGATACGATATCAATTCACTAGTGATTGATACCACTTTTATTTTCACCAGATATACACTGATTTCACCGCTAGCAATAAAATAAATTGTCACATGTGTTCTTAGCCCCACGACTGCTGAATGAATTTCGGCTTCTTTTCTGTGGTTAGTTATCTAAGAAATGTATATACACACATTGGCATGTGCATAGACAATCTCATGTGGAACTATACTTTACTTTTCGTGCGTAATTCTATGTAATTTAATTACTGTAACAGTCCATTAAAAAGGAAAACATTTCGATAATATAAATAATTGTAAATTTGACACAATAGTCATAATTCTTCTATTCTAGTCATAATATATCAGTTTGAGTCTCATATGAATTCAAAGACAAGATTTACCTTGTTTATTCAGATGTTTGTTTTACATGTGTATCAAATATACTGTAGATGTGTATCTATTAATATCCGTATATATTCAATGACAGAGGACTAAGCCTGCCCAGTAAACGTGTGGTTAGGTAAACTGACCGCGCTCGACATGACCCAATTGGGTTGACTGGGCCGTAAAACCTCAACACAAACAAACAAAATATATTCAATGACGTCTTCTAATATATCACAGAAATCGCAGCCATCCGGGGCACCCGGCGTAAGTTGAAATACAAAGTGTAAGACAGGTGGGCCTAACATGTGAACAATTCAAAGGCGGGTACTAAAGCAAAAACGCCGCTTTTGACCGGTTAACAATAAGTCTGTAGATGGCCTAAACCCTTTAAGACTCATACTTACTCATTTATGGATTATATTGCAAATATTCAAAGAGCATAATGTGTGCTCTGTCATTGTCTGCTTGTTTAGTCTGACACACAATATTTAGGGGAAAAGGTCTTTAAAAAGTAATGGAGTGATGTATATATATACTCTATTTAAGCTTCTAGTATCGTAACAATGGCTGTCATCTGAAAATCGTTCACTGGCGTAAATACTGTCATGTACATCACATATTATATTTACAGGACTTAACTGTATTGGCAAGACTGTGTCTGCAATTTCTGTATACGACGGAGTTCAGTTTTCTGCTTGTCGAGATGCTTCTCGTGTTTTTGATGGTAACAGAAATTAAAACGATAGAACTGACAAAGTTCAAGAGTCTGCTTTTGGGATTAGGTAATTGGATTTTAACATTTTATATATCAACGATAGAATTAATCATATATTATCCTTACAATGAACTCCAGGTATAGATGCGGGATTACATCTGAACTCGTCATTACCAGTCTGCACGGGTGTGCGTAACATACACTATTGGATCTGTCTGGTGCCTAAGCTACGTTACTATAGCAATTTTGGGCTTCAAGAATGTTTTTTTTTGGGGGGAGGGGGTGTTTCTTTTTTTTTTTTCAATTCCCCTTTTAGGTTACAAGTGCTAACTATAACTTGGGGTGTTACAAATAATGTTGAAAATCCTAGGTGCTATGGTAACAAGCCTAAACTCCCTCGTTGCTTTTGTAACAGAGCTGTAGCACTTTAAATTTACTTTGTAACTTCATGGAGGTTGTCTGTAAAAACCTGAGCCTCCAAGTTGATATGGTAACGAGGCTATAACGTCGCATATATCTACATAAGAACCTATTTGTCGCACATATCTGCAACTGATGCTGGTCATATCCTAACAGACTGGAGTCCATAGTTTGAAAACGATAGTTCACATTCATGCATCTATATATATGAAATAATTTCAGTGATTGTTTTAATAGTAAACAATTACATTTATCGCTTTAAAAGCACCAAACGGTTTTCGTAAGTTGTGTTTTCTGGCTTTGGATCAAATGTAATGTAAATCTTGTCTTAGTAACACCAACGGCAGCTGCAATGATTAGAACTATGTCCGAATTTGTGTAACTATCAAGACCACTAAACCAAGCGGTGAGTTCTTGTAATCACGTGTTGATTATCTGTTCGATTGGTTGTCTTTTGGTAACACTTGTTTCGGCATAATATCTTCTTAAAGAGCTGCTCACAACAGTTCCAAACGGTTTAGCGTGAAAGTGGCCCTGATATCAGAAAACAGATCATGACACTGTCTGTAACTGAAATTAACACCACGGTCTATAAATCTGGCATTCATATAAATATTGCTACAATATACAAGGCCTGTGTTACACTTTTATTATGGCAATAAAGTATAATGATGATAGTAATATAATTTCACAAACATTTTGGAATTATAATACACTTCATAATTTGAATTATACATTCTATGAATGCATATAATATACTATTGTGTGTATTTCAAAATCTGTCTTGTTAATGGATGAGCACCTTTCCGTTAGCTACTAATTGGCTTTCTTTTCAGGTACCTCTATATTGGTTATAATTGTTGTCCTGATTGCTTCTCGAAGCTTGGGATATAACAAGAGCTTTCATAAAATGTAAGTGTCAGCAAACAATTAGGTGCCAGAATCAGTCTTGTTTATATTAGTTCCCAGAGAGAGAGCGAGAGAAAGAGAGAGCGAGAGTGTGTGTGTGTGAGAGAGAGAGAGAGAGAGAGAGAGAGAGGGGACTGGTGAAGTTCCAAACATGGTGCTAGATACATGTCAAAACAATAATAATAAAAAAAATAACAAGAAAGGCTTGAAGCCATTTTCAAACGTTGCTTGAGTGCCTTCGCGCTTCCGTTGAACACCATAATCTATCAGCTGGGACACGACTGACCTGCTTGAGATTGTATACATATTGTACATGTCAAAATTGTAAAACAGGTTTTCAGTATGCATTGAAACCATATTATAGAAGCCTTGCTTAAGGGCTTATAAACAAAAGCAACAAAAAAGCGTTTTTCCTAGTACATCATAATCTGACACCTTGGAAATCAGGTAGTATTGTCCTGGGCTTTATGTCTGCTTAAAATGTAAAACATATAAAAACACGCTTTGAGACCGTTTTGTTAACACTTCAAATGAATGCTAATAGGAACAAAAAGCTTTGCTGGGACATCGGAAGCACGTATTGTCTTACCCCATGTCACCTGTCAAAATAAATGCTTGTTTAGTTTATGCCATATGTTTACTGGTAAGCTTGACATACTAGAAAAGTATCAGGTGCAAATACTCCATATTCAGGTGTAAACACTCCATAGCTGTGTCACGTTTTAAAATGTTTTAAGTCAGTCCGTTCGAATACCAGTGCATGTTTCTTTTAGGATCTCTTTGACTGCATGTGACGATATCGGTAGAATTTCTATCGTATGTTTATAGAAAAGAAGAAAAAAGATGCGCAAATGTGTATGCTTAATGTCGTTGGATAACAGCAGATCATTTTGTTATTTGTTTTGATATATTCTAAGCCTCAACATTAGAAACCGTACCTTCGGACATGTTACCCTAGCGAGGATTCTGATCGATGTGCACTTTGCGCAGTCTGATAAGAATCTTCACTGGACGCATTTTAGATAGACAATGGTACGATATATTTCCGAAGATACTTTTTCACAAGTTGCGATTCATTTGGTTGTCTCTCTGTCTGAAATAGACTATTTAGAAATTTTGCTCTTGTTATAATTCAAATCAAATGTATGAAATTAACCAGGAATAGTCACGCTCTCAGAACAAAGCCTAAGACGCATTTTGATTTTATGAATGCTGGAGTAAAAATGTATTGCCTCATATCTTAATGAGGCACTATCAGTAGCATACTGTTTACCCGTCTTGTAAAAGAAAGTGATATCCGACTAGTTATAAATTTAATATTTTCTGACATTAAGGCATGATAGTATATATGTTTAGGCTGTCTATATCGATATATCTTTTCATTTAACAGTTGTTGGCTATCCACAGACCACTGGCAGTTTTATACCTTTATAGTTCCTATCACTATAGTAGTTTTGGTAAGTTGGCATATTAATTCAGCTTATAATATGTGTAATTAATAAATATACTGCTCAAAATAAGTAGGTAAGTAGGGGATATTTTAATATATCCGATGACAGGAAACATTTGAATAAACATAGAGCTACAACAATTGTTTATCCAAACTAGCATTTATTAACACAAATTTAATCCACATCAGAACGACACTCAGACTTAATCACGTGACCGGAAATTGATCAGATAATGTATAGGGGTGACACACAAAAGTTCACAACCAATGTTCATGTCACTAATAACAAGTTGGTCCACCACTGGCGGCAATACTGCGTAACATCATGTCCTTATACTGTTCAGACATCTGACGTCATTCCGGTGTAGCCGGTGCCACTCTTGTTGCAGTACAGTGCTAGCTCTTGTAAGATACGAGGATCTGGAGTATGACCTTGAACTCTCCTCCCATGCATGTTCCATACATGTTCGATTGGTGAAAGGTCTGGTGACATTGCAGGTCATAGAAGTGTCTAAATTCCACTTGTCTGAAGATAATTAAGGACGATATGAGCGCAGTGAGCACGGGCATTGCCATATTGAAAAATGAATGCGTTCCTATAGACAGCTGCAAATGGCATCACCAACGGATCAATGATAACGCTGTAGTATAATAAAAGTCAAAAAGGATTGCCTTTGGAAACAAAGAACACACAAAATCACGACAATCGGAGACTCGGTTTGATTGAGTCTCTTCATATGCAACACTGTAGGTTGCGAGGCTGCATACGCCCCCTAGCGCCGGATTAAGCGGTATTCGATTTTCAAAATAACCAGGATGGGCACATTAGTAGCTCTACCTTGACAAATGTGGGTCGGTCCGCCCATTAATTGTGACTCCACCACAGACGGTTAAACTGCCACGTCCAAAACGGTCATAAGGAGTTGTTGCTGCATCAAAATAGCGTTCTTCACAGCGGTGCCAGACCCTCTGACGGCCATCATTGAAGAAAAGTGTAAATCTGGACTCGTCAGAAAACATGACATGTGGTCATTGCTGTGCAGTTCACCTCTGATGTTATCTTGTTCAGTTAATTATTTCACGTCAATGCCGAGCTGTGAGTGGGAGAACAACATATGGCTGCGAGCTCGCATATTTCGAACCGCAGCCTGTTCCTCACTGTCTGAGTAGAGAGCTCGATTCCAGTTGCCCGGTAGAGGCGCCCCTGCAGTTGCGTCGCGTTCCCCTGTTACGCAGGGCTATTGTGACAAGTAGTCGGTCTTGTGGACGGATTACGGAACGCGGGTGGTCACTTCGAGGCAAATCTACTATATTTTGGTCTGTTACCAACGATTTCATAGCCGGCTGAAGAAGGACTGTGACACACGTAACTTTCTTGCTCTACAAGCCTGTGCACTTACGCCCACCCCTCCCCCGATCCCTGTAGTAGCCCAATTGCAATCACCTCTGCTACTCTGTGATGTATAGCATTGTTACAAACAGCAAATTCTCTTTTACTATTGTAACACATTCTGATAAGTAGATTTGTTGAGGTTTGCTTATTTTAAACTGAAATCGTTCATGTGACCCTTATGATTGACATTACACAAAAAGCGGTGAGTAAACCAAATTATCGTACATGTGAATATGTAAAGGTATGTAGTGGCGTCGTGTTACAGTATGCAGTCCTTTTGGCTTTCTGCTTGTAGTATTTTTATTGTGGTGCCGTTGCTTTAAGTGCGTGTTTCTTTCCCTTTGGTGTCCTAGACGGAAGGTGTAAGGTAATTGATCCATTCCTGATCATTGCCTTCCTTTCTGTTTACAAATCAAAATGTAATTTTAAGGAAAAGTTGAATATCCTACTTATTTTGAGCAGTATATTATGTTTGTTTTCATTATTAAATTTCTGGTCCTTCGAGGCTATTTACCTCACAGATCTACAATTGAAAATAGAATTGCGTATGGTTACATCGAGATGTGTTGTAATTGCAGAATCGGAAGGAACCTGATAATATTTCATCTGTTTCCTTCATTGCCTTCTATATATCTTTCTCACTAATTAGCTCTTCTGTCCCTGTTCTACCTTCCTCTAGGAGAGTACGTACAAATGATCCACTGGGCTTGGCATTTCAAACAAGGATCATGACAAACAAAAAAACAGTCAGTCTCCTCAAGTGATCAAGTTAATGGTACATGGAAAGAGGCACCACTTCAGTTGTGCTAATTTTGTCATATGAAATGTTGCAAGGTTTTGTCTATACGTAGGTACGAATACAGTCTCTGTGTATATGTAAACAGTATATTGTAATGTGATGCTTTACTCCAAAAACAAAACGTCTTTCATAATATGAGCCGCAATGTCAGAAAACATACCTGCGGACATGTGTGCCCTGCGAAGATTCAGATCAGCCTGCGTATTGACAGCAGTCTGATCCGAATTTTCCCTGGGCGCGTTTTGTACTGCCAGTGATACAAAACTTCTGCGGACAACGAATACTCTGATCAGGCTGTGCAGATTCATAAGCTGATTTGAGTCTTCGTTGGGCGCATATTTTAGTAGGTACGTTTTCTAACATTGAGACTCATATGTCATCGCTTTCAGTTTTACTGTATCCTTCTTGTGATTGCATTATGGAACTTACGGAAGTGGAAAGAGGAGTGGCGATATGTGGAAAGAAAAACACATCTGTAAGTACAGTATTGGGGTTGAGGTTAAATTGGCATGAAATTAATTCACAGAACAACACACCAACAAACAAAAGAAGAGCAAGCACAACAAATGGAACTTAAACAAAAATACTGCCTTGGAACTGTTGACAATAACAACGTTATGGGGTTTAAAACTGAGTTTACGAGCGCTCAACCTTCGTTAGTTTATCCTGATACAGTTACAGCTACATTGAATTGTTCTGACCATGTATGGATTCCCTGCCTAATCGGTGGATACATCTCGAAACACACACCTATATAATTATGACCCTCTGAAACCTCATTTTTATATAGTGAAACTAGTGTTTAGAGGGGTAAACATTATTTTTTATGTCTGCTCAAAACATAAATTGTGGGTACTCGTTAGAATTGCCTAGCGGAGGCGGTTCTAACGAGTACCCACAATGTATGTTTTGAGCAGAAATTTGAAAATATCAGATTTTTTTTATCTGAAAATATTCATTTTTTTGGTGGTGAAATCTTCAGTATGTTTGATAAGGCGTGTTTTCGTAATGATGCGTAAACTATATTAACTTCCCAATACTATGATGAGACATAAATGCGGACTCAACTACAAACTGAACGTCAGCGAGAAATAAAAATTATTGGCACTACGGTGAGCCCGACCAGAGCGAGAAAAGGCCAGGCACAAAACATCAATAACAGCTTTACGAGCAGTCACTACGTCAACGGGCCGACCCAGTGTGGTAAAGTTAAGGAGGGCATCAGAGTCATAATCTTGGTTTTTTAACCGCTGGGCATGCAGTCTGTTGCATTGAGAGAAAATTCCTTCCTTTTAGAGTAGATCCTCCTATATAGAAGGGGCTTGATGCACATGATAGTTTTTGTCTCTTTCTTCTTCCTCTTGGTGTCAGGGATTAGCTGCAACTTGTTATTCTAGCATCCGTTATATTTTTTTTATTACCGCTTCCCTATACAAGAAAACAAGCAGGAAGTCACAAAAGCTGTCTTCCTTGTCTGGATCATCACATTTGATAGAGGCCCATGAGATCTGAGCCCAGTTATTCAAAACCAACGATGTCCTTAGTTAAGTTTTAGTTAAAACTTTGATCATTAAATATGGCATATACGCTAATATTGTTTGCTGAAAAAATGTGAGTATTTTTTTCCATTTGCCAAAGCTACTCACATTTTGTCAGCCAAAATACCTGTGAATTAGATATTATACTTACAAGAACAGTGAACTTTTTGACCGCTAACGAGCTTGTTAAGCTAACGTTGCTTTGAACAACTATGCCCTGTTTTTCTACAGCGGTTGGCACTTTCTCATTTATTTTCAGGCAATCCATTGCAAAGTCCTCCAGCATTTTGCTTCTGTTGCTTCTGTCATGTCTTCTTGCCTTGGATCTTGATTCGGAGGAACAGAAAGGACAGACTATTGCTCATATTACATTCCATATCATTTTGGTAAGATTTAGGTGTCATCTTTTATTTAATGTGACTGAAAACTTTTGATTGCATTATAGGTAAATATATGTATTTGTTTTAATTTGCATGTTTTCATCTGCGTTAACAGTAGATGGCGAAGGGCTCAAATGTTCAGGCAAAATTTTCAAATCATTGGTGCCTGATTATTAGCTATACAGTTAGCTATATCTGTATAAGAATGATTATATGTATATTAATTAAAACATAATTATTATTTATGAAATATTCAAAAAACATTTTGTTTTTGCGGGGGTTTTTTCCGCAACAATAATAAAGTTTCTAAAAATGGAATTGTAAACCTTTGAACAGGTATATATAATTACCATATCTAAGAGAAGTGTGGTTAAGAATGCAAGGGCAGTGAACCTTCTGTATACAGACATACAATGCAGCGACAAAATTCGTTTGATGCTAATTTGACTGGCTCAAAGCCTTCGCTCAAGAGGTGACAGCTGATCAGAAATAATACAAGAACATTGTATTTAATACTTCAAGAAATAATATTTGGACATTTGTTAGAATCGCCTTACTGAGGTGATTCTAACACATATCCAAAACATGTGTTATATCGTCGTAACAAAGGTTCACAGTATTTTTGGATTATTCAGCAATATGTTGAGAGCAGAAATGACACAACAGTATCATAAAATCTAAATTTTCATGTTAAAACTTCCAGTATAGATAGTAAACGCCTAGATAAGGCTAAAAAGTATTTTCCTGTCCGAACCCTTCATTTATCAAGGTAGTTTGTCACAATATAATTCATATTTTTTGCATTGGATTTTCGTTCATGTCAGTTGTTTATTTACAGGTTGCTGTCGTATTTATCAACAGATGTATTTTTGACAAACAGGTGAGCAGTTTGTTGTACCAAATGACTATGGTAATATCACACTGTAGTAGTATTTGTCTTCGCGGGAACCAGTGTTCCTGATTTTGTGATTTTGCAATACTCATTAGTATAAATATTGTACTAGCACGATAAAGACCGTCTGTGGTAAATAACCAGTCCGCGGATATTTAATTCAGTCGTGAATTTAAATGATCATTTATACAATAACAGCACTTTAAATTCAACTGTATAAAAAGGGGAGGTAGTTATGCACGCAATAGATCCATTTTCATTTAATGAATCCAACGTATTGTCATCAGAAATGGTAAATGATAGAAATGCATCTATGCTGCCTATATTTTTTTAAGTGAAATATGGGACAAAAATTTGTATGATCCATCCCAGCAATCAAATATTACGTTTTATTTTCGTATCGAAATATTTTAACTAGGAACTGTTTCGTGTGTTTTCAAATCTTGCTTTTTTACACGAAAGACGGATATGTTGTGTGGATACCAACAGTGCAGTTTTCATTTCCAGATTCGATTCCTGATGAGAAGAATGTGTCTTGGAAGCATTATAAAAGATCCGTCATTGAAACCGGTAAATGCCATTTCATATCTAAAACATTAATTTTGTTATGGCTAATCCTTTTTGACTTTTATAAAACAGAACATAGCTCCAGATAAGGCGTTTGTTTTTTTTTTTTTTTTTTTTTTTTTTTTTTTCTTTTTTTTTTAACAAACCCGTTCTTTAAAGGACATCAAATACATAAATATAATATAAAATATATCTGTCTCTGTGCAAACGAGCCGCGCTATGTGGAAAGGTGTCTTCGCGGCATATGCGGAATCTCTATGTTGTACGAATACAGGCTTATGGGGCACTGTAAAATATATCATACGAATGAATTTTACTTTTGTGGCCTTTATAACTCGGGCGAATCACCCAGAAACTGAATAAAGCCAGAAGGGCGTTACGTTAAGAAAAGGTAAGAGAAAAGTCCAGGAAGTGCCACAATCATAAACCGCAGCCCTTCCCAGACCCCAAGAGGAAGAGGAAACCGACAAATCTAAACAAGCACAAACCGAAAAACGTACGAAAAGCACTAAGATTAGCTCTCTCATCCCCAAGCGAGTTAATCGCAATACTAAAAGGACTGAAAAACACAAGAACAAACTGACACACGGAAAGACTCACAACAAATCGCCTCGTAGAATAAACCACAAAGCAACAAAGAGTAAGACTAACACCGGGACCACCGCCTTAGAAAGGTCAGTAGAGCAAACCACCGGGGGTTTAAAGCACTTTTACAGCTAGCTAACTTCACCCTGGGTCCCGATGCTACTCTTAATACAGAAATACATATAAATTCGGTTCGCATAAAGGCTCCCAACTCAGTCAATGCATCAAAGCGAAAACATAAAAATCAAATTAATCACTATGATAAACAAAGACGAGTACTCATGGCTAATTCTACTGTATGCCAGAGTAAATGAAAACCAATAGTTGAACCACGGCGGGCCAAGCCAAAGACATATCGTCAAGCCCCAACCCACTGGTTTAAGTTTGTGAGTGACTCGCCGGAGTTGACACATCGATAAAATCCACAAAAATAATAATTCATTCCTTATCATTCGATTTTGTCATCAGAATGTTACAAGTGATGCAAAACATGTCAACATTTTGAGACGGCGGAAGAAAAATAGATTCGACGGATTCCCGCCATAGACTTTATTGAAGTGTTAAATGATTCTTTCAACCAGCCAAATTTAGTAAAATGTGTCTAAAGATTGAGGGTTGGAATTATTGAAGAATAACAACTATCCCTGTCAGATTTCAGCAGTTTTGTAAGGATGATCTTGATCTTTATAGTTTGCATATGTCCCGAAGACGCCTTTTCTCATGGCTTTGCTATACTTTTCCTCACTGACATTGTTTGACGAGGAGTTAAATATATTATGATCCGCAACAGATAAAATCAGCCATACCTCGTATGCGAAATCTTAACCAATTTATGTTAACTTTATTATTTTAGAGAAGTTTGACTAACCCATTTAGTATTACTGTAGTATTGTACGTTGTCTAATAGCAAACAGAGCAGATTCAGAAACGTATTCTGCTCTGTAAGACATTATGCGTAAGTTAAACCCGTGATCGACTTCCGCTTTCGTGTAGTATTCTCATGCCATTTCGCCTTTACTCTCACGGAATACAGAATATATCTCACGTGCTACCCTATAGTGTTGATTATATTTTCTGATCGTTTGTGATCATTGTGTCCATTCCGTGAAATTCAAAAAATGATATCAGGGACACTGATAAGGCCTAAATATCCGCAACTAGCAAGTCCTGTCCAGAGCACTGCTGCCACATCATCTATTTTTGTGTGTGTGTGTGTGTGTGTGTGTGTGTGTGAGTGTGTGTGTGTGTGTGTGTGTGTGTGTGTGTGAACGTCATTGTCTCAAATCTACAAACTTTAAAATCTTTTAGTTAATTTCACTGCTCTGATTGATTTATTTCAGCTAAATAAGGATGACAACTCTCCCTTTTCTAAGACTTGTTTTTTATTTTGGTTATTGCTATACACTTCAAAGAAGTTTTTTTATACCTTATAAAATCTATTCATGTGCAATAATATCAGAGTTTGGTTCGATTTAGAGAGAAAGCAAATATATCGGCCAGTATTCAGTTAGCACTTGTTAAACGATTGCATACATGTGATCAAGCGCCTTTGATTCGAATATATATATTAAATAGTTAGAATATCGACTTTAGAATTCTTTGAAGCAAACCAAATACTTATATATTAGGCCTTTCCCGACCATTTAATTGTCAGTCATTAACTACAGATTCCAAAAATGTACGATTCCCTACAGCTTGTGTTTGAAGTCAAAGACTTCTTCACTGGTAATATTTGATGAGTTCGCCCTTCATTGTGTAAGAATCATAATGATGACAATGATTTACCTAATCCTACCTAGTCCGTTTGATATAGCTCAAAGTCCATTAAAACACACACCAGAAAACATTCGTTTATCCAAGGCGCGTTTCTTGTTAAACCCTCTGGATATTATCTGTTCTGTAATACTCATGGGTTTGTATATAGGATGCTACATATCTACAACTGACAAAAAGTGTTGTTATTTCGCCGTATAATCTCTAAGTATTCGGACAGATAAGCCTGAGAAAAACAGTGTTGACCCATATCAACAGGTGTATATAATTGAAGTTATAGGACAAATGTTGTAATCAGTTAAGCGACCGTGATACATTTACAGTGAAGACAGCTTACTTTTCAGTGGAGGCAGTTTCGGAATCATTGTCTGTTTTCCCTAGTGAGTAGGTTCGTTTTCAGAAGGCTAAGGTATGCAGGAAGGCAAGCAGGCAGTTAAAGCCTTCCTTGTGAAAAGTAGGAGCAAAATGTCTAGAGGTATCGATTCACCTCTATTTTCCGAATAGTTAGTCTAAATGCAATAATGTATATTTTTTTTTGTACAATTTCAGGTTCGATCCAGCGGATCATTTCGTGGTAAGTTATTTTTATTTTGATTTGTAATAACTTTGGCTCTGTTCCAGATGTACATACATGCTCGCTTTCAGACTGTTTGTGTTTATATATAAGTAAAACTTTACATTAAAGTGGGAAAGTAATTCTCTTAAAATTGCATGATAACATTTTGCTATTTTGACGCATATAAATTTCTTATATCATATTACGAAAGACACGTCTTCTGTCTTTCCCTATCGTATATAGGAAAATTACATATCATAAATATTTTGACCGTATCAATATGCATTCTTGCTCTTAAAGTAACCTACTTGTAAAGCACAGATCATCGAGACATCATGCGAGGAGACCATATAGTATTTTGATTTACAAAGCAATAGCTTTTATAAACACATTTCTTCCAACTGTAGTCTTTTGCACAACCACATCTTCTAGTTTGCTAACTATTAGGAACATATAAGTTGACAACAATATGTTTGTTATTATCTATATTGAAGAAAACTATTTTTCAGCCTTTATAAAACCCGAGAAAGTGTCGAATATTGTTGTGTCCCAAGAGGAATATAACGTGTCTAGATACTACGAAGAGGTAAATAGAACTAAATATACAAAGGAACGAAAAAAGCAACTTTCAGTGTTGCTGGGTAGTTCTGGAGGATCAGTCAGTAATGCGGACACAAAGAGCTCAAGTACCAGTGGCAGTTCAAAGGAATCAGATATATTAGAATTTAATGTCAACGTCGATGACGCGAATAATGATGCAGGTAGCAGCGCAGCGGGTGACAGTGGAATATTTGATTCTGAAGGGGATAGACAAGTGATAACAGAGTTTGGTGAAGCAAATGCTAGCGAAGGCTACGATGGAAATGATATTCATCGAAGCATATTTACTGATCCATTACAAACAAAACCAGTAAAGGTGGACTCGTACATACGTAACGACGAGCAGGCTAATGAGAACAATACCGGGGGTAAATCATCGATTAAAGAGCCAGAAAAGGTTGTTGCTCATATTACTGACAATTCTTCTTGTAACTCATCATCATCATCATCGGTCTCATCATTATCATCATCGCTCCCTCTAAATAATACTAAACCAGCCTTAAAGAACAAACACATCTCCCCAAGAACACGATTAAAAGATCAGGCAAGAAATGTTGAAAATGTCTCCATACCTATGAAAAAACGTAGTGGCCTCAACAGAAATCCAGATTCAAAACTGACTGTTGTGCTAGCGAAAGCAGATGGAGAGCTAGACCCCATTGATGAGTGTTCTGTACTTATACGTACTCCTAAGGACATTAACGGTTCCACAGCTGATGCGCCATCATGCCGTGCTAAGCTACTGTCTTCATCTGAAGGGTCCAATAATGATAGGTCTGTAACGAGAGACTAATGTTCCCATCAAATGTTTTATGTTATTTTTTTTTATTATTGTACTGATATTGGTGAATGTTGTCCCGAGTTTGAAAGTCCCAACGCGGGGCAATATTCACCGATATTAGTGTAATAACCCTTTTATTATGTAGCTATACATATTTTCCGCCATTTTCAGACGTGTGTAGCCTTAGAATAGGCATTTTTACTATCTGAAACTCAGAGCCTACACAAATGCATGACAGAACACATTTTGACGTGCGTCATTGCCCGAAGACGTCATCAAAAGAACCACCATATAACGGTAACATTCGAAGGTATCCGAGTAAGCATACAATAACTGCATACTTATTCCTCGGATTTTATTGCAGATTTTATTGCATATTTAAAACATTCAATATTTATAGCTATATAATATTTATTGTTATTGAATCTAGTCACTGTTTAATGATTCTGTTCAGTGGAAATACTGTACTTATTATAACCCCGCTATGAAATATTGGGGCGGTAAACCGTTCGTCATTCCGCCGGCCTTTCATTTCGTAGCCTTTACTGCTCTTTCAGCAGACGACGACAAACTAATGAAATTTCTGTTATCTGTTTTATTTTTTTCAAGAAAATAGGTTTTGATATTTCATAAAGTTGTATCCAAAGGAGACAATAGGCATAAAACATCAAAGTCTTTTTTCAGGAGAAAAATAAGATAAATATTTTAAAATGTCATCTGCTGCAATTTTTCCCAGAATGCAAAGAGTTGATTTAGTTATCACTTTTATTACACATGTCAGTAATAGCACAAGCTAAAATCCTTGTAAGATGGTATTACTGGTTTACATTGATTTCTTCTATCTAGGAATTGAGAACAATCTGCTACCTTTTATACTTCCCTTTAAGTGTCAGTTCTTCTTTCTTACCATGTGTTTAACATTAAAATTTAGGGGCACGCGTTCTTCAGTAAGTATACTATACAAGATAGAGCCTTAAAACTTGTACAAATAGATTCTGAGTTGTTGCATAGGATGTTTGGGAAACAGTCTTCTGCCCCTTGCTCCTTTTTATTGTTTTACAGTTTTCGTTTCATGTTTTAAAATTTACATACAGCGTGACCATTGTCTCAGACAGTTAACAAATTACGCTGTTTTAAATTTCAATAGAGATTATAGTAATGGCTTGTTTTATCATCGTATTTTCTGTCTAAAAATCTCCCCTTTTTTTTGCACATTGTATTCGTTTCAAGTTTTTCATTTTCTCGGAAACTAACCAAACTCGATTTTACAAACTTTGTGTACCTGTACAAAACGACTTGTTATACAGGGAGATTGGAGCAAGATTGTGGGGTTATATCAATGTAACGTGGGTATAGTGAAATCCTCTGACATTTTTGGATAAATGTGTATTTTAGCCGTTGATACATGTACTTTCGTTTGACTTCACATGAGACTTCGATTTAATTGCTCAAAACTTTATATCAAGTCATTCCTATAGCGTGTTTCATTAGCTTAACCCAAATAAGCCTAATGGACTTTCCGATCCTTATACATTAGGTGAGTCCATTTGTCATACAAGGGGCGTCAGGTGTATTTTTGTCATTTTGGTCTATTTGTAATTGAAATTCTTGTAAGCAAACAGTGAAGACCTTGATCAGACGCCGCTTTATGCTTTGTGCGGATGCGCAGGCTGATCTGAGTCTTCGCTAGGCGCACAGGCAATCTAGTAGAAATCTTGTTGAAATGCTGTGCCCCGGTTCAAATTTAAACGCCCAGTTTTGAATTCTTGTTGTGTCTCAGAACAGCTTGATAATTGGCAAATACAGCAGATCCTGGTCGGACACTTGCGACTGATCGAGGTCTACGTTGTTTGCGCTGGCTTGTCAGTGTGAATAGAATAATTACTGTACTCGGTGCATAAGAACAAGAAACACCTAAATCAGCCGATGGAAACAAGTCATTGATTCCTCAGATGAGTTGGAAAGTCAGAAAACCTATCTTCGGACATGTGCGCCCAGCGAATAATCAGATCAGCCTGCGCCTTCGCGCAGTCTGCTCACAGTCTTCATTGGCGCATTTTGGATAGGCACGGATGCAAAGTTAATTCATGCGGACAACGAAGACTCTGTTCAGACTACGCGGACGCGCAGGCTGAATTGACTTCGTAGGCTCCTATATCAGAAGGTACATTTTCTCACGTTACGGATCAAATGGTAATCAGACATTACGAAAACATACCTATATAATTTTGATCCCCTTAAACCCTACTTTTATATAGTAAAACTGGGGTTTACAGGGATAAACATTATTTTTCTTATTTCTGCTCAAAAACATAGATTGTGGGTACTCGTTAGAATCGCCTCTCCGAGGCGGTTCTAACGAGTACCCACAATTGATGTTTTGAGCAGAAATATAAAAAGTATCAGAGTTTTTATCTGAAAATTTTCATATTGTTTGGAGGTGAAATTTTCTATATACTTGTATAGGCGAGGTTTCGTAATGAGTTGTGACATCTCATGTCGAAAAGCGAAGGTTCTGATCGGACTGCACGGATTCGGAGTGGGACCTGGACCGTCAGTCTTCTCTTGTGATGAAATGACTTTTTTCGTGTATAGCTACGGCTGGCACCAGCACAAGGAGATAACGTTCTAATGTAGCTGTACAGCTGGGACCAGTATAGGGGGAAAGTGTGTTCGCTTTTTGTTTCTTCTCTCAAATCAAATATTACGTTAAAATTATTATATGTATCTATTCCGTCCCAAGAGAAGTAAAAGGAACATGATATGACAAACCTTTAAGAGTGTTGTGTACACTTGGTATTTTCTGCCATTTTTACAAGGGAGGGATTTTTTGACCATGTTTGCTTTCCTGAACAGTCTATAAGGTTGCCATAAAAGGATAAACACACACACACACACACACACACACACACACACACACACACACACACACACACACAAAAGAAACAAAATGGGAATCTCGATTTGATTAAAACTCTTCATAGAATGTAGTTGGTTTGCACGGTTGCATACGCTGCCCACCAACGGCTTCAGCCGAACGTGTTTTCTAGATACCAGAATGGTTCCGTGGTCCCATGGAAAATAAATATAAAAAAGAATGGCACTATACCCCTTTCCAGAATGGAAACAAAACACTTATGATAGACGGGCCTCCTCTGAAATTGTATCCATACACTAAAATCATAAATGCATCAGAATGGGTACATTTATTTGAAACAAAGAGCGGTGTACTGATCAGTTTTAAACTGCATGTAACTTTCACAGGCTATATTATTGGTTAATTAGTTGTAGTTCCCTTTAAGAAGTCAGAAAACATTACATTCTAATCTCCGGGACACTTAAACTTGTTTAATCGGGCAAGGCATCGCCTTGTTAAAGGGAAGTCTGTATGCCTATGTGTGAAGGAAAACAAGAATATGTTACATTAAGACCTCATTTTTGCGATACATGTTATTGGATCCAGACAATTTTCTTATAATTCCATCTAAACAGGCTTACAATTATTTAACGCAATTTTACTGGCCGAGAGCAGTGTGGGAACGGGATTTATACTTCGATAAATCCAATGAGCAGGTATCTCGGAACTATTTCCTTCGCGCAATTTATTAAAATGAGCTATTTCACCTCTTACCCCTATTTGCAACATAATATATTACCTATTTGAAATTATAAGTAATTATTTTTATTACTGTGTTTTTTATCGATGTGTAAACACCGCCAAATTAATTACAAACATAACATAAAGCCTTTCGGGCTGGCTTTATTCAGTTTTCGAGAAATTGGCCGGCGTATACACATCGACAAAATTCACAAAATAAATTTCATTCCTATATTTTAAACATGCTTTTGTTAATAGATTACATATCAATAAACGTGATACTCAAGTAGAAAATGTGACAGCCCTTCTTTAACACATTTTCTGTGATATGGATTTCACACAGCGTGAGTACAAAGTGTTTTTAAAGGTTTCTTTCCCATATTTTTATGTGAAAATGAATCTTTGCCCGTATGAAAAAGTCATTGAGTGATTATGTGTTCTGTTCTGGCTGCCTGGGACATGCTGCAACTGTTCAATGCATTTATATACAATACGTTTTTCTTTTATTTGACAACCTTTAAGGTTCCTTTTAATCTTTTTATAATCAAGCATAATAACTGTGCATTCTGTTGGCGTCCAAAAGTTTCAATTTAAGAAAACAAAATAATCATGCGGTAACTTATTATACGCCAAGTAGAAATTTGTACTCTCCTATATGAACTTAGTGGGGTTCATACATTGGAATTTCTGCCATGATATAACATTAGGTACGTTTGTGTAATGACGTATTTACCCTAAATATTCTGACAGACAGTCCTTAGCAAATATTGTAGATACAGATCAAACTGCTTCTAAAGAAGCAGTTTGATCTGGATCTATACTGTTTGCCATTCAGTCACCACATTCAAGACAAACTACTAGGTATTTAATTGGCGACCTCTTTTTCAAAGTTAAGCATCACGAAAACATGCCTATATAATTTGAACCCCCTTGAACCTCACTACCCACAATCTATGTTTTTAGCAGAAATAAGAAAAATAATGTATACCCCTGTAAACCCCAGGTTTACTGTATATTTGAGCAGAAAGGAAAAATATCAGATTTTTTTTTACCTGAAAACTTTCATGTTTTCCCGTAAAATTTTCGGTATATTTGAATAGGCGTGTTTTCATAATGATACGTTTGGTAAGGATTTAAAGTGTCCGAATATTTAGGGCCATTATGCTTGCTCAGCAATATTGATCAGTAAAGGGGGAGTTTGCATTTTTATGTCCGATTTTAGAAGTTTTATGACACCATGGTGCCTGTTAAATGATAGACATTTGCAGACTTGGCGCCATCGTCCCACCGTCAAAAATATTTGTAGTTTTAATCCATTGAAGACTGGAGACCCCTAAACGTGTAACTTGCAAACATTGCAGACCCAGATCAGACGCCACAGAACGCGGCGTCTGATCAGGGTCTCCACTGATTGCAAATAGTTTAACCATTTGTCTTTAGGAATTTCTATATCATATAGCCTGACATACCTAAAATCGAAAATGGACTCTTCCAATATACAATGTGGGAGAGTTTATTCAGTCTTTAATTGGTTAAGGGGAACATATATACTTTCAAGTTACTTAACATTAATGTTTGCATTTGAGATGTTAACTGGTATTTAGTAAAGCGTTTGCTTAAAAAAAAACAGACGATAATATTGTACAATGAAATTTGGCGCGAGAAGAATTAACTGTTACAATGTATAAGAGAAAGATGAAATGTCAGTTTAACAGCAGCAGACGATATTCTCTAATATTTTTTTGAGACAAGAAAGCTTGACATTTCATGTCTATCTACTAGGGGATGAAGGTTTACATGAAATGTCAACCATGATTTTCCCGGAAAATAAACCAGAATATTTTAGAATGTCGTCTGCTACACGAGCTGCTACAATTTGAATGGCGTTGTAAGATATATGTGAACTGTGCCTGCTCAAACAGAAGTCAATTTGCGTAGATCACACGTTGTCAGACACAGGTAGTTCGTCACGACTATAACTGAAACTTGTTCAGTTTGAAAGGGAATCTGTGAATGTTCTGACCAGACTGTCCATAATGTTGACAAGACAAGCACAGTTAACATGTTCTTAAGGGGACCTAGTGCACTTGGTAGATTTCCAGCCATTTTGTACAAGTCAGGCCATTATTATGGATTCCTGTTTGCTGTCCTGCACATTATACCCCGTCTGAACAGGGCTATACTTTTAAGGAACGAATTTGCTCTCATGGGGAGCAAACCATGGGAGCAATTCGTTTCTTTTAAAGTATATCTTTTTCTAGAAGAGGAGCAAAACAATTTTGACAGGGTTGCTTCCCGTTAAAGTGTACGCATTCCCCTTAAGGCGTGATTGTGGAGACGCAATAATGACGTCATGATGCCTCTCAGCTATTGTTAACGTTGTTAAATAAGGAGGGTATTTATTATCTTGTTAAAGTTATTTACTAGTTGAATATTGTGAAAGCTTAATATATAAATTATAATTACAACATGGTTGTTAATTCGTTCATGTACATATACATTATTTATTATACATCGAAATCCATTTAGCTGACCTAGGATCAATCATTTTAAAATCGTATGTATTTTAGGTGAATGATTACACTTGGTACAATTTACGCCCATTACAAGAACCCGCCCATTCAAATATATTGAAAATTTTACAACTAAAAAAAGGAAAATTTTCAGATAAAAAATTCTGACATTTTTCATATTCCTGCTCAAAACATGGATTCTGGGTACTCGTTAGAACCGCCTCTGCGAGGCGGTTCTAACGAGTACCCACAATCTATGTGTTTGAGCAGAAATACGAAAAATAATATATACCCCTGTAAACCCCAGTTTTGCTATATAAAAGTGGGGTTTAAGGGGGTCAAAATTATATAAGCATGTTTTCGTGATGTATGTTTACAAGGCAAACAACTTGTGCGAATCCCTGTATGCATTTCTAAAAGGGGGCCTGTGCACCTCATGGGGAGAAAATTCTTTTCTTTCAGAGTAGACCCTATTTCAGAAGGGGTAGAATTATTTTTGAGGTAGTTGTCTCCACCTTGTGTATCCATTCTTCTAAATGGTAATCAAATGTATTAAATATATAGGATGTTAGAGTTTTGGCCTGATTTCATATTTAGCCAATTAGGCCTGGGCTAGTCTGCACATCTAACCCTATGTACTAAAGGTGAATGGTTATACTTGGATTATTTTCGTCATTTCTACACGGGAAACAACTTTCATGACTTCCTATTTGCATTCCTGTACACTTTTCCTCTTCTGTAAAGAAGTCTACTCTAAAAAGCAATGCCAAAAATTATTTCCCTTTAGAGCAGGCCCCTTTTCAGAAGGGTAAAATCGCTTTTGATATAGTTGTCTCCCCTGAATGTGTATCCAGTCACTGTAACAATTCATCTTAACCCATTTATGCAGAGTGGATTCTTCTAGCATACCTTTTTGGACCGGTCCATTTCTAGTAAATGGGGTGTCTGATTAGTTTTTATTATTCCCTTGTTGTACAGAATTTACTGCAAACAGTGAAGATGCTGATCAGATGCCGCATTGTGCGGCGTCTGATCTTGGTCTACACTGTTTGCCAATGTCCCAATCATAGGATGATGCACACATGGGTTAATGTATTTGATATGTAGGATGTAAGAAATTGGGCTTAATGCCATATCCAGGCAACGAAGGCCTAGGCAGGTTTGTGTGTTTGTACAGTCTCATATTACGAAAACACGCCTATACAAATATATTGAAAATTTTATCACCAAAAAGTGAAAATTTCCAGATAAAAATTCTGATATTTTTCGTATTTCTGCTCAAAACATAGATTGTGGGTACTCGTTAGAACCGCCTCGACGAGGCGGTTCTAACGAGTATCCACAATCTATGTTTTTGAGCTCGAGGTGGTTCTAACGAGTACCCACAATCTATGTTTACGAGGCGGTTCTAACGAGTACCCACAATCTCTGTTTTTGAGCTCGAGGCGGTTCTAACGAGTACCCACAATCTATGTTTTGAGCAGAAATAAGACAAATAATGTATACCCCTGTAAACCCCGGTTTTACTATATAAAAGTGGGGTTTAAGGGGGTCAACATTATATAGGCATGTTTTCGTGATGATCTTGCTTTCTATGTCCGCTTACTGAATCATTTGATGATGTAGGATATGTCGACGAACAGTGAATGTCTACCCTGATTGTGGGATTGCGAAGGCGATTCACGTGGAATGCCAATAGCTCTTTTCGGAAACTAGGTTATCTTCCTTAGATGAGTACTCTTCATTAGCACTACTTAACTTCCGGGGACTATCGATTTTTACATACTAGCAACAGCATTTTGGAATACTGAAATCCAATATTCACCGTAATCCACCGAAATCCAATTATATTATCAAGTTTACCAAGATTTATGTAAATTTAGACATATACACTGTTAAATAATATATAAACAGATAATATGTCTAAGTTTAGAAGAATAGTTTGGAATAATAATGATTTTACTAACGTTTTTACTATTTCGGAATCTATCGAAATCAAATAATAATTACCGAAATCCAATTATATTATCAAGTTCACCATGGTTTGTGTAAAATTAGACATATACTTTATTAAATAATATATAAACAGATAATATGTCCAAGTTTGGAAGAATATTTTGGAATAATAACTATTTTAATAACGTTTTTACAATTTTTATATGTGGAGTTACGTCCCTTCATAGTTTAGCTACTTGACGGGTACATAGAAATATGGGGGAACACAGCGAAACATTTTCCATAATTAAAGCTTTGGTTTTTCCTGCAAATTGTCTCCACTGGAGATGATATCAAGCATGAAATGTTAAGATATAACGCACAGATTTGTATTTGTTTTGCATATGACTGCATGTAAATCGGTAGCATAACGGTTTTAAAAACTCTCCCACAAACACTAAATTTAAATGATTTGTCCAAACTTAACCTTTACCACTTTCTGGGCTAATTCAGCAGATGACACAGAACACAGCATCTGATCAGGGTCTGTATTTTTTTTTTTTTTTTTTTTTTTGCACTGCATTAAAACAAAACACAAACTAAATAGAGTTGTATAAGTTTACCCTGGCTAATTCAACAGACTACAATTTATTAGATTTTTCCCAGAAAGGGTGATTTGAAAATTGCATGCAAATTCTTTCTAGTTGGAGAAAATTTGCATGTAATGTCAGAACCTGTTTTCTGCGAAAAATAAGGAAAATATTACAAAATGTCGTCTGAGTATGAATAAACCTTAAGGTGCTGCTAATCACAACTACAGCAGACGACATTTCAAAGTATCTTTTTTTAATATTTTTCATAGAAACTGATCATTGAAACTGATAAGTCTTTTTGACTTTTATTGGCATTCATGTGAAATCTTCTGCCAAGCAGACGAATTTACATGTAATGTCAAGACTTATTTACTATGAAAATCTAAATCAAAATGAAAATCGTGTTCTACAAATTTTGCTTTACACTTAAAGAGTTTAGTTTTAAATTCTATTGCGATGCTGGATTCCATTCTTCCTTGACTATTCGAACAACAACTCTTTACCATACCTGACCTGAAGTTAGAACACAGCCGTTGATTTGTCAAAATGCCGCTGAATAAATGACATACAGATTTGGCTCTGATCAGACACCGTTTTTGCGGCCTTTGATCTGGGTCTCCACTGTTTGTTTATTCTGTTCAAATATTTAGACCAACTATTGTATTTCTAGATTCTGTGAAAATTAGAATAAAGTTCTGAAAAAATAAATAAATAAATAAATAAACTTCCTACCTATTCCTGCGCAAGTGTGTTAAGTTCATAACTGAATAATTTGGACCTCTGATTTCTTTTGAACGACAATTAAAAGTAAAGTACTGGCCACCTAAGCACAATGCATGTGCCAGTCATGGACAGGTGTTTGATAATGCCTAATCTAAACAATTTACGGGATTAACAAACAGCCTTTAACCATCAATCAATTAAAGCAAACTGCATTAATCGTTAAATGACTCAAGGCTGTTTTTAATCTTTAATCATTTCAATAATTATAGTGAGTATTGCCGTTATTTTTAACGGTTTGTTACAGGTTTGCTGTGGTGTCTGAACCGCTGTAGAATTACGATGCCCGACTTATATATTTTCCCCTTTTTTCGGTGGCATACCGTAGGTAAAGAACCTATGATCGATAGTCCCCGGAAATAGAATGTGCCTATAACACACGCGCAGTGCGTTATTGGAGAGTTCCTTATCAGGGGCTGATAACCTAGTTTCCGGAAAGGGCTATACTTACTTTCTCTGAAAAATTTAAGAAAAATTAGAACAAATTTTGCTTAGAGCTTTAATTTTTTCACCTCTGAGTTTAGAAAAGGACTCATCTATCTCTGAATCTGGACATATCCATTCTTGCTATTAGAGGTTTCAGTCAAAAATCAATAACCGAGTGGCAAACAGTGTAGATACAGATGAGACAGCTCAACGAGCCGTCTTATCTGGGTCTGCACTGTTTTCAAAAGTATCTATTTTTGCCTGTAGGTCTGAAGGGGTTATAGGTTAACTACGTATAACCATATAATTATTGTAAAGAATAATAATTGTAAAGAAATAATATGTGTGAAAATGCATTTTAATTCCTGTCAGAGGAAGGTAAACATTCTGAATCGCCGTACATCTACATCTTAAATGAAATGGCTTTACACTGTTACATTCCTTTATTACTGCTGACTCTCGTTATCTCAAATACTGGTAATACAAACCGCTGCTCAAGTCAAAGCTCCAGATAAGGGGATATCCACATAATATTTTCTTATTCGCCATGAAAACATGTACTATGGGTACTCATTAGAAACGCCTTGCTAAGACGCTTCTAATGAGTACCAACAACGTATGTTTTGGCGGAGAAAAAAAAGTATTTTTCAGTTAAAAAGCACCTTATCCTAAGCTATGTTAAATGAAATTAAATCAAGGCAACGCTGCTTTTATTTGCTATAATGTTCTTCATATACCAACGCCTGTTATCTCGAACTATTGATATCTTGAACTATAAATTCTGGACCCTTGAGTTTGAGGTAACGAGAGTGGACTGTATTTATTAGAAAAAATGAGACTTGCCGTGTGCAATATTATTGCCAGTTCTATGTAAAAAGCATTATTATCATTAATATTGATACTGTCTATGTGTGTGCTTTATATTATTAATTGAACAACATGTACCCAGTATTGGATGACCAGTTTGTGTACATTGTTATGCCCCAGCGAAGTGCTAAATTTGTTGATTTAATCGAGAAAGGATAAATACCGTACTTACTCTAAGTAGTGGGACAAACATATATAAGCAAACAGGTTAGACCCTGATCAGACGCCGCGGTTGCGGCGTCTGATCAGGGTCAGATCTGTTTGACAGTCATCAGTCATCCAGTGCTTTAGCCACATCAACAGATAATGAATTAGCATTGTTAATTCTTTTGAAAAAAGTATGGTACATGTAAGGAGTTAAGGTGTCCCAATATCTAGATAATTGGTGTATGTACGGTATGCTCAATTATAGTTGTTAATTTATGTAGTCATTTGATTCTCATTTACATACCAGTGGAAACAATAAACAGAATAATTGAAAGCTATGAAGTCGTTTTTTTTCTTCATATATTTTCTTCATGCTTTGTACTATGTATGTAAAAAAATGTATATAAAATGATTCTATTATTTGGTACTGACCTAAATTTTAGATAGATCATGGTAATAAATTCAAATAATTTTACATATAGATTAAATAGTAGCAAGAAGGATTATATAAGAAATATTAAAAGACGAACATGATTTACAATAAAGACATACATATGTCTGTGTTACCTTGAGGTAAGTACACATAGATTTTCCGCCTTTGTCTCACTCGCAAGGACAAATCGCAATGGAGACAGTCTTGTTAACGCCACCTAGACGTCCTCATTGGGTTCGTCCATCGTCCATAAAACTGAATATTGTGTTTCTTGTTTCCACTGGTACATGTGTATGAAGTAGCATGAGGCAACTGCGTGCGTGCGCGTGTTTGTCTGTGATGTGTGTGTGCGTGCGTGTAGTAAAAAAACTAAAACCATTATCCAGTGTTATCTGTGATACAGATTGTTTGCATCGTTCATTTTGAAGTGCTCAAATTTGTTGAAAAGAGACTTTGATATTTTCCTATCTTTGTACTGACCTTTGCCTCTTGTTGCGTCAGAAATCATTACATGTAATTTGCTAACATTTCCTTGTATATATATATGGGCCACGACATGTGAAAACGTGTCTTCCGGCATATGCGAACAGCGAAGGCCCAGATCAGCCTGCGCATCCGCGCGGTCTGATCAGGGCCTTCGCTGTCCGCTTACAGAATCATTGGACGGCATTTGATGTATGAATGGAGAGAAAATGCCCGGATGAGACTTTGCGCATGCGTAGAATGAATCTGAATGTGCATTTTGCGCATGGTCGAAACGTTTTCGCTTGGCGCAGTCCATATGATCTAAATGGTACCTTAAGGGGAATGGCTACTTTTTCAAGGGAAAGCAGCTGTCAAAAAATTTGCCTCTCTTCCTTTTAGAGTAGACTCTTTATCAGATGGGAGGGAAAACAACGTTTACTGGGTTGCATCCCCTGAAAGTATATAGCCGGCGGGCACACAACGTTAAAGCAACATCGATTCGACGTTGATTCAACGACGTTGTTTAAACGTTGTGTGCCTGCTGGGATATATTACCCTTAAGATATATGCAAGCAACACAGATCATGGAGTTATTGCATTTGCACTCCGCGCATCCTGTTCAGAAAATTCTCTGTCCATTAGACATCTAACCGTAATAATCCCCAAAGCATTTGGACAGACAGACCTGAGTAAACAGTGCAGGCATCTGATCATGATAAACAGTGCTTGCTTCATCTAGCAGATTTTAGACATGTTAACAAGTAGTAAAGTGGGTTTACTGAAATATTAAGACCAGTATAGGAAGGAGTTAAGACACCCGTATACAATGTAGTTGGGTAAATATGGTATAAAGTGTCTTTTATTGGCGGCCAACAGACGTCCTTACCAGTCGATGGTTGTGCAGGCATGCCTTGGCCTTCCTTGATATGATATGTTATTAAGTTAGCTGTGCCACGAGCAGATGGCTCTTCAGGGCATATGCGGAGAGCGAAGACCCGGATCAGGCCCTTCTCCGCCCGTTTAGAGAATCATTAGATGCTGTAGACTATATCGTTGTATAGCAAAAGTCCCAATGTGCAACTTTGCATATGCCCCGCAGACGCTTTTTCCATAGGAAGGTTCATATGATTTCTTGCCCGGCGGCCCACATGTAATGAACAGATTGGTTGAGCCGCGCCTTATGTGATAGGGACCCTAGACATCTCCAGACCCAGATTCATCCAAACATCCGTCCTGTCCAGTAAGTCTTTTTAAGCTTGTCGTTAGAATCTTCAGTATCACTTAGTTGTGTAGGCAGACAGCGAAAGTCCTGACCAGACTGCACATCTGCGCAGTCTAATCTGGTCCGTTGCTGTCCACACATGCTCCAAAGTCACATTATCACTTTATTAACGTCCCTCTTTTTTATGCTGTCTCTTATTGTATTTGCCAGCTTCTGTGCTATCATGTTTCTAAATATTTGTGATCTGTACTATGATGTTTTTAAATATATTTGTTTGACTATTATTTAGATGTTTCTTATATTTTTTCACATCACAACTACAAACGTTCCTTTTTAACTCTTTCACCGCCATAGGCGATGGTAATAGGCTTTTGCAAACAGCATAGATCCAGATGAGACGGCTCATAATGAGCCGTCTCATCTGGATCAACGCTGTTTGACATTCAGTCCTTTCATATAATCGTCTTTCCAAGCGAAAGATTGTAAAAAAAAAATAAATAAAAAATAAAAGAAGACGACAAATGTCTTCTGAAATTTGGCACTGAAAGAGTTAAAGCGTGATTAAGGCTTATGTGGGCCATTCAACCGTTTCTATTTATGAATGACCCACGAACTTGTTTAGTTGCCAACATATATAAGCCTCAATCTGAGAAGATGTACCTTATGGCATGTGCCCAGGGAAGACGCATAAACGAATTTGGTCAGACTTCCATATTCCTCTGATGAGACTGGATCATAAGCTCTCGCAGTGAGGTCTCTAATCAGACTGTGTGGATGCGCAGGATGATTTGAGTATTCACGAGGCGCACACGTCAGAGGGTACACTGTCTCACGTTCTGGCAGCATCCATAATAGTGCATACATCGAGTATAACTCAACATCGTGCGCACACAATTGCTGCCACTCTCTGGTGTTCGCATGGAGGAATAACGTATTTCTAGACAACTGAAGTTTGTAAAGGTAATGATCAATTTGTTACAGTTCATGAGCAATACTGCTGTAAAACCAGAAAGAAATGTCTTGATCATGAATCAGGTTTGAATGTACAGAAATTCAGAAACAGACTTGACGTGGCACGACAAAGACAGACAGTGCAGCGTTATCATTTGTGTAGTACAGTAGACCATGGCAGGCGTCTTAGGAGAGCATAGTTAAGATTGTGTCAATCCATTTATGTTAAGCGTCACCAACAATGTTCATTGCCAAACTAATACCGCGTCTGATCATGGTATACACTTTTTGCATTAAATACAGACATGGTGATAACAAAATCAAACGGAATACTCTTTTTATTGAAAAAGGATCCGTCCAAAGAGTTGCGCTTGAAGAGTGCACTCGACATAACTCGACATAACTGATACATCATGGCCTTCAGTTTTTAATAAATCTAGAGACTGTGTCTACGCTATTGTCCCGGATCAACATTATGTTAACACACCTATGTAAAATGTGTATATCTACTTCTAAGCCATCGCTCTATATAATTTACTTCTGTTTTCAATCATGACGATATTTTTCCAAGAAAAAAAAACAACAAAGTTATATTGTGGGTACCTATTAGAAGCACTTCGCTCCTAATGCGTACCCACAACGTATGTTTTCACGAGAAATAAATTATTTATCTGGAAATCACCAGTATATAGAGCTATAAAGCCATGCACTATGGAGCAAGGAATGAGCAATTGGTATGTTAAACATAGTTTTGAACATAGTTCTAGATAAGTATGGGTATCAGGTTAATATTTTTCTTATGTCCACGAAAACATATGTGTTGGCCTCAGAGAGGCGCTTCTAATGAGTTCCACAACATATGTTTTCGTGAGAAATAAATAAAATAGCAATACTTTTGGACTGAAAAAAAAAATCTTATCAAGAGCTGTACATGAAGCAAAACGTTGCTAGAAATAACAAACCAAACTAAAATCATATTTATAAGGTGAAAAGTTTTGAAAATTCGCGTAATAATGTATACCACATTTTTACTATACATTATGATTGTAAACATTACATAGGCGTGTTAATGTAAGTGTATATATATCCGTACATGCCTATTTGTATATTCGCTGTTAGCAATAAGTTAACATAAAACAGATGGCGTTGTTTTCCTTGTATTCTGTTTTTATATTTAAATAAATATGAGAAAAAAAATAAGAAACATTAAACTACATTTACCCAGGAAAAGACATAATCACGGAACACGGTCCTCTTCTTTACAAGGTACCGGACAAGGTTCCAGAGATAAAACATCACCTCCCCGAAACTGAACTAATAAAGGAAGACGAAAGCTTTCTCTTTCATATTCGGTTAACTGTAAGTAATTTGGCCCTGTCATCGTCTAGATAATACTAAAAACAATGACATCTTAACTGGGGCGGATACTTCACCTATAGGGGCTCTACGTACAGTTAAAACTTTTAACGAACAATGGAACCATTTTTCGAAAAATATTTTCCGGAATGAAGCGACTGAAAATCAGACACAAAGTCATATTTTTGTTCTCGATATTCGACTTTTGACCACAATTTTCTGATCGTTAAAAATCTAAACCAAATAATTGTGCCTGAACGTGTCCTGAATTTGAGAGAAAAAAGTAAAACAAACAATGTTAGTCTAGTGTGGGCTATGAAACATCCCAGCTAGCATTCTTTAGAAATCTAGAGCTACCCTGACGGCCCACTATAGATTTATGTAGAATACTTACTGAGATATTTCGGGCTTCCGGACTAATCAGCCCGCAAAATACCGGGTACATGCAGCTGATTGCCCTGTACTTAGGCTGTACTGGCTTATTTTCATAGCTAATCTTATAAAGATATATCATATCCCTAATGTACTGTTCTGCAACATCTGTCGTGTTATCAAAACGTAGTGTTATACAAATTATGATATACAGTCTTTATTCAGCCCAAAGTGGATAATTAATAACAAGACAAAGTATTTAGACGTAATCGTCTAAGTACAGGCGCAAATTTTGTTCATGTTTACATAGGGTATACTATGGAAATAGGGAATAGGTTATACTAAAGTTTAATAAATTTTCAATGTAACAGGGGAAATCGAACAATGATGTGATTCTTTAAGTTTCACTGCCACAGGCGATAATAATAGGCTTTTGCAAACAGCATAGATCCAGATGAGACGGCTCATATGAGCCGTCTCATCTGGATCTACGCTGTTGGCATTCAGTCTTTCAACTTTACGTATAAACTTCTTTTCAAGCGATAATTTGTTAAAAAAGAAAAGCAGACGAGAAAGGTCGTCTGAAATTGAGTACCGAAAGAGTTAATGTTTGCTTTTATCAAGCTTTATGAAATTTCCTGATTGAAATGAAAATAAAATAGACATTAATCTGTTTATAACACAGTTTGTAATAAGATTTTTTATATTTGCCGGGATCGTCACAAACCGACGATCCCGGCAAATACAAAAAGTCCTTAGTAAGCTAATCGAACACGCTCCCATATGTAAAAGTCCAAAGCTATATTAAGAGATTCTCGCGCCGATCAATGAAGCAGGCAATTTGCCAGCAAAATTGATTGCTGAGGAAATCGTACCTCCGGACACTATAATAAAAAACATTGTAATATACGCTGGTGCAAGCGAGAAAATGTTTATGGTAACGCTTTGAATCATTTGAAAGTAAGCAATACAATATTTCATTTTATTCCAAAAACGGAAAAAAAAAAAAATAAAAGAACCATATTTCCCGTCTCTCGTCTGAAAGTCGTTTGGTTTAGAAGTTTTCTTTTGTCTGCCTATAAGTTCTGTAGTCGGCTGAGCCGATTTTGGTCCTGCTTGTGGTGGTCATGTGTTCTAGCTTCAGACTGCCATTGAAACCTTTTTCTTTGCTCCATCATAGTGTTTGTGATTATATGTGTTTCACCGTGATGTTTCACAGTTGAAGTAGAGGACTCGTATGCAGACCAAACGTATGTTTGTAATTTGGAGCAGCATCAGAATTAAGGGGATGTTTCGCGTGAGTAAATCTGGTTAAAACCCTCACCCGTCCCCACCCCAACCCATCAGTATTTGTTTCTACTGACTGTTCCAATGCGGTTCATCTGTTGTAGTTTCATTGTTGGTGCATCGGTGGAAGAAAGAGCTAGTCTTGGTGCTTTCCGTACGTTTGTTCGATTTGCGCTTGTTTGAATTTGTCTTTTTCCTCTTCCTCTTGATGTCTTGGAAGGGCTGCGGTTTGTGATTGTGGCACTCCCTGGACATTTCTCTTACCCTTTTTTTTATATGCGGCGGATGTTTTTGTCAATTTTTGTTTCTCATCTCGCCTTCTTTTGGTGCCTCGGGGAATCTTTGTTTCTTGATTGCTGCGTTTCCTAGCCCCGAGGTTATAAAACTTTTTTCATGCTCAACTCAGCTGAGCATAAAATTCTCTCTGCTAATAAATATGAAAATGCCAACAATAGTTGGCATTTTCATATTTATTAGCAGAGAAATTTTCATGCTCAGCTATGTTAAGCAAGAAAGAGTTTGCAGTTGTTAGTAATTGTTACTAATTTGGGATCTATTAGCAGGACAAATTTCGGGCTCAGCTGAGTTGAGCATGAAAACATTTTTTATAACTTCGGGGCCTCGATAGCTTTACATATATTTTTCCATGGAAATGCATTTTGATTTCTACAGACAACGCCATATAGAAACCTTGTAACATCACATTAATTATTTAAAACAGAACCTGCGTAGGATATTGAAGGTTACCGCATATACCCTAAGTAATCGACCAGGCCTGGTCCCAGGGTTGTAAAACTTTTTTCGTGCTCAACTCAGCTGAGCATGGAATTCGTTCTGCTACTAAATCTCAAATTATTAACAATTGCATATCCTTTCTTGGTAAACATACCTGGACATGACAATTTCTCTGCTAATAAAAATGAAAATGTCAAATATTGTTGACATCTTCATATTTATTAGCAGAGAAACTTTCATGCTCAGCTGAGTTGAGCATAAAAATTGTTTTATAACCTCGGGCCAAGATCCAGATCAAAAGCCAATCGGGCTACAAATAAGACTCATCCTTCAAGTTTCAGACATATCAGCAAGTACTTACATGTAAATGGAGTCGTTCAACGCCGGTTTGTCAGTTTGGCGCATGCGCAGAACAATGTAACACAAGTCTATTAGAAGTACGGAAAAGAGATAAGGTGTCTGGTTAAAAAGGGAAAATATGGTACTGGCACTTGTCATAAAAGATCTATTATAGACGAATACATTTGAGCCGTGTCATAGGAAAAGAACTGTTATAAGATATGCAAACAACAAAGGGTCATGCGAGCTTGCGCATCTACGCAGTCTCCCCAGAAGCTATGTTGGTCGGACACGTAAGCGGTAGGACAAGAGGAAACTAGACATGTGCCCTTGCTAAGGGGCCGAGCATGCGCATTATGAGGTTGATTCGAAGAAAAGTCCGAAGGACCTTTTTCTTGCGGGGCGGCTCATTGGTAATAATGTTTTCATAGTGCTACCTTTGCAATAAATATTAATGAGAACCCGGATATTAACGCTTTGCATGCTGGATAATAATTTCAGCAGACGACATTTCGGAATATTAACCCAGAAAGCAGGTTTTAACACTTCATATAAATTGTCTCTTTAAGAAATGTCGAAGCTTATTGTCTTTAAAAAAAAAAACATCATTTATTTGTTGTCTGCTGAATTTGTCCATATAGAATGGCTGAGCTTACAAAGCTGCTAGTAATCCATAGCCATAGAAAGCGTTAATGCGACAAACTCCATCGAAGGTCCTCAAAAGCATTAGTTTCTTATCTTAAAGTTATTTAAAGCATCCAATCAAATACTGCCCACCCAGCTGGCACTCAACGTCGAAACAACGACAATTCAACGTTGAATCAACGGCTTGACGCTGAATCAACGTCTTGATGGTGAATCAACGTTGATTCGACATTGTTTCGACGTTGTGTGCCTACTGGGCATACTTTGTCACACAAAGTGACCACGAAAATCTGTTTTAATCAGTTACAAAATGTCCAAAGCAACGAGTAACATTCTCTAAACAGTTTTTGTAAGTGGAAAAACGAACTTTTTTGTTGCTGTTGTTGTCTATTTACATCTGAACATCCTAAATATACGTGTCCATTTTATATGTAACCATCATACTGATGAGACAGAGTTAAAAGCTAAGCACATTGATGCCTGCTTTGTCTGCCCTTAGAAAAAGATATTACATTATAAGAGACCCTTACAGATTATATAAAATTATGAGATTACCTAAAAAAAGCAACAATTACAAAGGGTATCTTCCTCGAAGCAACTATACAAACAATGTCGAAGCAAAACAACGTACATGCAGTAACCGACATACAAACAAAAAAGACAAGCCGGTACACAACGTTGAACCAACGTCGATTCAACGTTGATTCAACGTGGAATCAACGTTGAATCGACGTTAGGACGTTGAATCGACGTTGTTTCAACGTTGTGTGCCTGCTAGAACTGTAACAGAGGAATCACCTTGGAACGGACCGCAGAAAACATACTAATAGTTGTGAGGTGGACGATGTCTTAAACTAATTTTACTCGCACTATAACACGGTGGGTAGCCATAACGGATCCTGAGTGATCAAATCGCTCATAACGCCTCCTGCGGGATCAAGTACCGGCTCCTGCGTGGATTTTGTGTATACACATACGCACAGTGACCTCTTTTCACCCTCAAAAAGAACACGCCTTGAGCTGGAAGGTAAACATTGAAATTCTTACGGGACTTTAAAGGAATTATAGTAATTATTTGCAATGTTTGTGATGTAGTATGTAATAAAGTCGTTGCAGGAGAAGATGCACAATTGTCAGGTATCCCGTTGCAAAACGATCAGTCGCACATACAAAGCGAAATTTATAACGTCTGTGGTCATACAACCAGGCACATGTTATTCCAAGAGACATACAATAATCATCAATGACAATTTTGATGTGTTCCGAATTAAAGTTTGAGAACAAATCCGAGTATTTAAACAAAATATGTGACAATACGTGGAACGGCTCCTGGGTGATTTTGGCACCAACTCCTGTGTGGTTCTTCTTGTATGCTGGCACCAAATCCTGAGTGATGATGTTTATTTCCATGACTTCGACAGCGAAACTGGTCATGGAATAAATGGCAGAGCACAATGCCCGACCGGGACTCGAATCCAGGAGCTCTCTCATACCATGCGAGCACTCGAGCCAGACGATCGACCCGTGACAATTTCCCTCTGCTTAAATAGGTTCGTCCCCGAATCTGCTCGGAACCGTGCAGATACCAACTAGACGAGACTATCCCTTTGCTGCTCGCAGTCCGAGCACGGACCCACACTGAGCCACCAAATGCTACGGGGGTGGGGGTGGGGGGGGGGAGTGGAGCACAAGGCCAGACAGACCTCTCCTTGCATTTTATAACAGAATAGCTATTGTTTGTTTGTGTTGAGGTTTTACGGCCTAGTCAACCAAATGGGGTCATGTCGAGCGCGGTCAGTTTACCTATCCACACGTTTACTGTGCAGACTTAGTCCTCTAAGTCGTTAACCAGTATTGTGCACATTCTTTCGCCAGAAACTGACAACTGCCCTTCTGGAATCAGCGGAAGGGAGAGAATAACCGTAGAAAATATTTCATGATCAATCTCCACGAAAGAGAATAGCTATTGATGCGAATTATATATATAAAGAAAAAAAAAGACAAACAAACTATTCAGCCCGACGAAATCTTGCTTTATCACTCAAGATGTTTTAATAAACTGTCCAAGAACCTTGAGGAACATAACATCTCTTTGACAAAGAAGGCTTGCAATTACAGCCTGAATTGCATTAGGCAGAACGTCTCCCTAGCCCTCGAACCTTTTTTAAAATGCTATGAATTTATGGAAAATATGGTTTCATATATCATAATGTCTGCGCTTCTTAATCGAATCCCAAAATACACCTATAATCACCGTTGATTATGATACGGGTCGTAAAAGGCATTTTCTTCATCCGCTCCAGTTCTTGAAAGTGGCGCGCGAAAAGATGCTTTCACTCGACTTGCATGACCATCACGCGTTTCTTTTGCAAAAATCATGTCGAAGGAAAGAGAGCAGAAAATGATATGAATTGACTTTAATACCACAGCGCATGTGCAGCAGGATAATAAATAGTTTGTGCCAGCGAACATCAATTCCTACAATTTACATGTGCTTCCAGCAAGGACATGGACCAGTCTGCGGATGTACAGACTGATTAATGTCTTCACTGACGCATGCAAAAGTATTGGGTTCTTGTAGGCAGGGCTGTAAATTAATAAAAGTTTTTGTCCCGTCTTTCGGACCCCATTCTCTGTATGTGGGGGCAGTAGTTACAAATACTTACTGTCTGGTAAACAGTGCAGACCCAGGTCTGACTGCTCGGTCTGACTGCGCACTGTACACATTATTCCAATTCAGATACGCTGCATTTGCAGTTATAGTTGGTTGGGGGTTACCGACAGTTGCCTATTCTCGACTACACTTTTTATTCGTAGTCGTGTTAATGACGGCAGACTTTTATCCGTTTCTGATCAGGGTCTGCACTGTTTTGAAATTCCCATTCCATCTTGCCATACTGACCAGATAGTTAACTTAGTGAGTATAGCAAGCTGTTACGTATAGTTGGGTTTCTTTTTTGCCCAGATTACACGAAAAACTACAGCGCCAGCCGTACAGCGCAGTCGGATTCGCGTTTCACTAGAGATCAGGAGGTCGCGGGTTCGATCTCGCCAGTACTACATGTCTTTCTTTGATAAAAAAAAATCCTTCTACCGCTGATTCAAACAGGGCAGCAGCTGTCGGTAGCTGATGGAAAGATGGGCGCCTAGTACTGGTGAACGGCTTAGAAGGTGTTATCTTGTCCAGGAAAAAGTGTGGTTAGGGTCACCGGGCGGGCCCCGTAGCCTAGTGGATAGGAGAATTGACTCTTAATCCATTAGGTTTTTCACCGCTATGGTTCGAGCCATGCTCGAGTCATATGTGGGAAATCCAAGTTCTGCTTACGGATGGCAGGTGGTTTTTTCCCCGGGTCCTCTGGTTTTCGCCCATCTTTGATGAACGATCGGCACGATATAACTGAAATATTCTTGAAAGGGTCGTAAAACCCAAATCAAAAAAAAAAAAAAAAAAAAAAGGTCACCGGCCGTCTCCACTATGTGTTGACTGGGACGTGAAACCTCATTACAAACAATCAAAACCTACAGTCGGTCGACCTGATGTTTTATGTTGATTTGTTGATACACCGTACCAAGTAGAGGAACTACTGCAAGATACAACTTATTTTCCACACTCACCACTTTGTTCTGCATGTTTTATTTTGTTTTTTTTTGTTTTGTTTTGTTTTTTCGAGGATTTCGCCCAGATAAATGAAACGGTCAAACGTACTTTGACCTTTGCCTTGCGCCAATGTAATTTTAACATTGCAAAAATCCTATCTTGATTTTCAAAAAATAATTAAAGTCCAGATAAGTGACAAGAATGTCCGTTTTTACATGGATTCTGTTAGGGGAAAAAATGATTTTGGTGCTAGACTTTTAGGGAAGTCGATCATTTA
The DNA here is from genome assembly GCA_964016985.1 of Anodontia alba. Lineage (NCBI taxonomy): Eukaryota > Metazoa > Mollusca > Bivalvia > Lucinida > Lucinidae > Anodontia > Anodontia alba. The sequence continues at coordinate 44,922,716 of OZ024825.1, read as the reverse complement.
GCTTGAAATTCCAAAGAAATTACTTGCAGAACATGGCTGGCGTTGGCAGTAGTATGGCCGCTGTTATTTTAAAGTGTCTGCAAATTCAAACAAGCGTTTATATTCATTAGAAATATCAGTGTTAGGGGTAGGGTCGGGTAGAGTAGGGTTAGTTAGGGTTAGAAGTGGGGTAAGGGTAGGGTATTGAAGGGTATAGAAGGGTAGGTAGGCTAGTGTAGCGGTAGGGTAGGGTAGGGGTTGTGATAAGGTATATTTGGTGTAGGGGAAGGTTAGGGGTAGCGTTAAGGTAGGGGAAGGGTAAGGGAGTGGTAGGTAGGATAGCGTAGGAGTAGCGGTAGTTTGGATGGAGTTGGGGTAGGGTAGTGATAAGGGTTGGTAGGGTTAGGAGTGAAGTAAGGGTAGGATAGGGCAGGGCAGGGCAGGATATGGTAGGGTAGGGTAGAGTAAGGTAGGGTTAGTGTTCTTATACGAGTATATCCACAATTCTTCAACATGCTATTTTAGTCTTTTCATTCCCTGATAAATGTATATACCGCATGGCACCACACCACACATTGGATGAACGAGTTGTGTAATGCAAACGTTACGGATCGATTTATAGCGATTCCGTATGCAGTGCATGGTACGTTACCAAAAAAGCGATTCGCAACGATTCGCAATAGTTTTCAGAGTTGTCTCGCACAAAGCGCTCTCTGAAACAGACCTTTGCATATCAGCCAGACAAAACAAAATGGCGCTGTCAGTGCCCGTTTTAAGACATTAAATTTAAATGAAACTTTTTTTTTTTTTGGAAAATGAAGTTGACCAACTAAATCATAAGTTTATATTTATTCTTTTGTTATTAGATTTATAGCGATATTTTACCAATGATCGAACGTCATATTTGTGATAAAGTTTTATGGTTGTAATGACTATGTCGCACATACGATATATGTTCAGCAAGATCCCGGTAAGTGCAGCAACGCTTCGGAACTGTATTTGATCTGGTGTGGTATGGTGCGGTGCATACATTTTTGTTATTCCCTATTAAAACTCGTGGTAATAAATTAACTGGTTGCCAAAGCCGATTATGTTACACGAAAACGGACAATGGTTAGTAAAAAGCACATTCCATAATCACATAGGATCCGGTGCTAGATGATCACATTTCAGCCCGTGCCACAGAAGCGACTTTGTATCCCTGATCCCGCAGGATCCGTTCCTCTATGAATTCTACAACACGGTGATAAAATGCATTATGCACGATAACAGTTCGATAAATGAACAACAGGGTCTTCATTTTTAAGAGAATAAAGTATAAGGAAGCAGCCAGTGAATAGCCATTTGTCTTGAAATGGTTTAAACAGTAAAATTTCGGTTTTAAATGCCGTGTGTTATGGACAAAAATAGCCACACGGCATATATTCCAAGATCCAGACAGAAATGTGTTTCTTCAATAACATTTACTGCTTGCTCAAACTTATGCCTGTTCTCTGTAAGGTTCCGTGTGATAAATGTTTTGTTTTAACTCACCCTTTTTTTGTCAGAAAAATCGATCCGAAACTGAGTAGCCATCTTTTTAGTTTCAAAACAATCACCCAGGAGCCGGTACTTGATCCCGCAGGAGGCGTTATGAGCGATTTGATCACCCAGGATCCGTTATGGCTACCCACCGTGTATAACTTCACCCGTAACTCTAAACCCAGCGGGCAAATGACGTTTATACAACGTCGATGTAACGTCGTGACGTTGCTTCGACGTTGAGGCGACGTTGTGTAGACGTCATGTGTCTGCTGGGATACATCTCTAAATTACAGGTACGTGTTCGCACTGAGGAGAAACATCACAATAAAACATATAATGACAAACTTAGAATGACAAAGAATGTGATGACAAAGCAAATGGCTTAGTGACAATCTGAAGCCTTCGCACAGGAAAACCAACAGTACTACGACAAAACGCCAAAGTGTCTTTTTCCCCAAGCACAAACAGATAAGATATTACATACCGGGTAAACTTTCTTTTCCCTATTGTTCTCAGGGGTCATTTCTAGTAGACTCTATTCATGCTCGTAACTAGAATGACGGCCTGTTTAATCTGACTATATACGCAGCAAGACACCATTTCACTGTACCAACCTCTAGAAGGGTCTCTCCCTGAACGAACAACAATCAAAGTACTGACAGTACTGTTGGGTCGATTGTCTCTGAGTGCAGGCTATAAAAATGGTCCTGAACGGGGACTTCAGACTTTTTCATTTAATCCTTAACTTCCTGTAATTTAAGCAAACAGCGCAGACCGTGATCAAAGGCCTCGTTCTACGGCATCTTATCTGGGGGTCTGCACTGTTTGCCACTGTTCCAGTCAAAGTATTACAGATAAACCTCTATCAACAGCACTATGGCGTCACAGCGACAAAAATAGCGCGGCTATAAATAACCGTTACCTCGATTTCGTCTTACGCGCGGTTTGATTAATTGGTCAATGATAATCACGTGGACAACTACCTTGAGAAAATTTTGGCATTTATATACATATACTGTCTCTCGATTGTAAACAATCGATCCAAAAAAAGAAGCAGTTATCCTTTGCAGTTTCGGGCTAAGCATATAGTGTTGCAAATCATCTAAATGACGCATATGTCAGTGACAAATTTAACACTGGAGCCAACCCAGCAGGCATATGACGTTTATACAGTATACAATATGGTGTGGACCGTTTTTGTCAAATATTAACCACAATATTTGTAATTTAAGAAATAAGTTTTCTCTATTGTGAATTATCGTGAGTAGCATTGGAGGGCAGATTGCGAAGTACTAATTCACGAAGGCGAAACCGGAGTGAATAAAGATTCGCATCTGCCCGACAACACCATGCCAGACTGATGCGTTATTCGCGATAATTCACAGCTAGTAGAAAAAAAGTTCTTAAATGAAACGTCGCATAAACGTCGATTTGATGCAACGTCATGATATTTATACAACTACGGATTAACGTCGATGAACGTTGCATCGACGTTAATGCGACGTTGTATAAACGTTTTGAGCCCGCTGGGTAGAGCCACCGATAAAATGTCTGTTAGTAGACCTTAATTAGAACTTGTAAGATTATGCACCTATGTTGCTGAAATACAACCTTGATTTATTAATTAATTAATTTATAGTCTGATTTATCAATTAATTTCATAATTAACATCAAACTGTCGAGTGCTTGCTGTCAGCATTTTAACGCTTAGCATGCTCTTTAAAAATTTCAGCAGACTACATTTTAAAATAGTTTACTTTTTTTCTCAAAAAAATATGATTTGACATTTCATGCAATATACTCCCGAAGAGACAATTTGCATGAAATGTCAAATTCTATTTTCTGGTAAAAAAATAAGTAAACTATCACCACTTTGTCGTCTGCTGAATTTGCCCTTAGCGTGTTTTAAAAGTGTTAAATATATATACGAAGAGTATTTCGGTTGAAAGAGCCACACTAATTTTGATAGACAAAAACTATATTCCAAAGACAATTAGCAAGTTTTGTTTTTTACAGTATGTGGTCCCTTCTCATGTTCTCATCTTTTACACTATCCATCTTATACAATGTCATATTCTACCATTTCACAATAATAGAGAACAGAAAAATAATAAATGAAAAAAAAAATAATAAAATAAAATAAAATAAAATAAACAGAGATGTAAGACATAAGCGTGCTACCATACTTCATTCTTTCGACCTTATTAACGCTTAGCATGCTGGTTAAAATTTTCAGCGGATGACATGTAAACTTGTTTTGCCCCCAGAAAATAGCATTTGACGTTTAATGCAAACTGTCTCTAATACAGACAATTTGCATGAATTATCAAATGCTAAGAAGAATATAATCAATTTGTAGTCTGCAGAATTAGCCTATACAGCGGTAAAGGTTAGCACTTAGCTGTGTAGACAGCCGTATTCATTCATTAGTTCTTTACTATCTAAACCGATGTTTTATTCATTCCGCTCACATCCATCACCGCAGGATTTTATTATTAACAGACGTCAACACAGCGCCGAATATATTTAGCTAGCAGGTAAGCCGTGTTTTCTTTTTTTTTCTTCATTTATTAGAAAAAGTATATTTGTTGCTTTTGAAATCATTCTTAGCTCCAGATAAGGTGTTTCTTCCACCGAAAAATACTGATATATTACTTATTTCTCGTCAAAAAATATGTTGTGGGCACTCATTAGAAGCGCCTCGCCGAGGCGCTTCTAATGAGTACCCACAACATATGTTTTCATACAGAATAAAGAAAGACACAAAGTCTTATCCGTAGCTATGTGTGATCCTGTTTTTACTGTCCAATGAAATCTGAGCTGGTTGTGTCCAAATATGCATGAGATAAAATCGATCTTCTAACAAGGCACATATGAAGATCTTAGTGCACATTATATATTAGTTAGGTCGATCGGTAAAGAACTCTTTCGTCTAACAATGAAACAATAAACGATCGTACAAATCGCCATGTGGAGACTCGATCGCTTGTGGAGACGCCTAGGCGACTGTACAAGTTTGATTTGTAGACTGGCTCCAGTCTCCAGTGACTTAATATTTCTCTCATAATCGTGTTTGATAAGCCACTAAAATAAAACCAAAACAAATATCATCACTATAAAGGCTGGTCACTAAAGTGACCAGCCTTTGTAGTCATGATATTATTTTTGTTTTCATTTTAGTGGATTATTAAACAGATTTATAAGAAAAAAAAAATTAGTCACTGGAGACTGCAGCAAGTCTAGTTTGCTTCATTATTTGCACACACACAAACAATACAAAATCATTTCAGAGATTATACATTGTAAGTCCACGAAAATAATTTTATTTCATTTTCCCTTTTCTGAAGCTATTTTAATCGAAAAATGGAAAGGTACAGTAGCGCAACACGCAACTGTTTTTACCTCCGATATTTGGTCACGTGACCGGAAGTGACCGCGAAAGCGTGACCTCCATTCGTTGCTCGGAGCCATCATTTAATTAAAAAGTATAGGGACAGTCAGCCCGAGCAAATAGTGCAGAAAGAAGCGTCTGATCTGGGTCTACACTGTTTGCTACTCACCCAGCGGTTTTAGACGCATCATCTCGCAGTGAAATTGGCATGCTCAAATTTTTATATAATGAGTTAAGTTATCCGAATAAACTTATATAGGGTACATTATAAATACCGTACCTGATTATTCCCTTTATGTATTAGACCCCATTTTGGGGTGGAGTTGCGGCAAATTCTTTCCTTTTTTAAGTAGACCCTATTGCTGGATGGAGTCAAGACAATTTTGACAGAGTTGCCTCCCCTGAAGTCATCGCAGTTTCACCATATTATATTGGAAGTGAAGAATAGTTTTGTTTCTCAACATCTTCAGACACTAAAATGATACTACATTTAATGATAATTATTATAAATGCCATTGAAGGCTGGTTACATATGTAGCATGTGGGGTACGCATTAAACAGACCTAGTTAAAAAAAAAAAGACAAAAACAAAAAACAAAACAAAAAAAAACGGCATTTATTTACACATCGCCACACACACACTGAGTTGTTTTCTTTTTCTTTATTATTACTTTTTTTTCATTTAACAGTTATAAATAGTTTTAATATTTATGCCTGGAGGACAAACCTAAATACCAATCTTACAGTTTTATCTTAAAAAGTTAGTGCCCCAAGGGTATAAATACCTTTATTACATATTTTCTGAAAAGGACACTTTTTGTTTCAACTTGAAAGTACTAATATTGTTCATATTTCTCAATGAAAATATATATTGTGAGTACCCATTAGAAGCGCCTCCGCGAGGCGCTTCTAATGAGTACCCACAATATATGTTTTCATGGAAAAATAAGAAAACGAATTATCTGGATTCTCCTCTTCTCTGGAGTCATGCACATATAATAGTTTATATAGACAATGAACCTGTCTCCCAACATATTTTTTACGCATGGAGTGAGGTATTATGGAAGCCCCGATGTGACAACATGACTTTCTGTTTCCATGTTCAGTATTTCAGACTTCCAACATCGCATGAATTGAGGTATTATGGAAGCTGCGATTAATATCATGGCTTGCTATTTTCTAGCTCAGTATTTTAGACTTCTAACATCACACTTTATCACTTCCAACTACTTAGAGTTTTTTTTTTTTTTTTTTTTTACCTCCAATTTCTGACATCTAGTAAGTGACTTCTTAACCTGCATCCTTCTTAAAACTGTATCGGGTCGTTATCGCCCCGACAGGATTCCTTTCGGGCCGATAACTGTCCGATATAGATTTAAGCAGAATGCTAACAGGGTTTCATCTTATTTCCAACCTGTAAGTTCTAGCTTCCGCCTTCCTACATCTAAGTTCGAAAGTCTTTCTTCTTACTTCCAATAACCAATGAATCGGTGCTAAATTCCAACTTCTAAATTCTTAGTCCAGATTTCCCGCATGCGATTCTAGCTTCGGACTTCCCTACGTCGAACTGCTTACTTCTACACAGTACCTTAGAAAGTTTGTTTTTTTTAAGCAATTGGGTATATCTGACTATTTTTATTCACGCTTTTCTCATTGAAATGGGTATCAGGACTTTTCTTTGTAGAACCCTGTTTTGTTAACGGGTGCAAGAATGACTGCTAAACGTGTGTGTACAGTATTTACTCCAGAAAATTCCTGCTGTATGTGTACACGTGTATACTTTTTTCTCAAGAAAATTAATTTGATTTTTTTGTCTTCAAAGATGCTATTGAGTAAATATCCAAAAATAAGCAGCTTATCTAAAGAACTGTAAAATCTGTATGCAAACCTCCAACGTCTGACTACCGATTTTCAACTTCTTACTTCTGCATCATGAAAACACGCCTATATAATTTTGACCCCCTTAAACCCCACTATTTTATAGTAAAAGTGGGGTTAACAGGGGTATACATTATTTTTGTTGTTTCTGCTCAAAAACATAGATTGCGGGTACTCGTTAGAACCGCCTCGACGAGGCGGTTCTCACGAGTATCCACAATCTATGTTTTGAGCAGAAATATTAAAAATATCAGAATTTTTATCTGAAAATTTGTCATTTTTTGGTGGTAAAATTTTCGGTGTATTTGAATAGGCGTGTTTTCGTAATGGAGTTTGACAACACAATAAATGTTGGCTCATTTTAATCTTACCATACAACGCGGCGGGCTTATGACGTTTATATAACGTCATATCAACGTCATGTGATGACGTTGAATCGATGTTAATGTGACTTTGTCTCAACGTTGCGTGCCCGCTGGGAAGATGAAAAAATTAACATTTAACGAAGTTGGATAACAGTTATGAAGTTAGAAATTTGAATCAAGAGTTAGGACGCTGGAAGTATAAAGCTAATCATTATAAGTGAGTTGATCGGTGGATGTCTGAAGTAAGAACTAAAGAATTAAAAGGCAGGTTAGAAATTAGAAGCGTAGACACCAGACGCATGGGCATTTTTTCACTGAATGTTTGTGTTTGGGGCCATCAAGTAGGTCCTTACAGAGATTTATGCCCAAATCTTCAATTTTAAACAAAATATTTAAAAATAATGACCCCGTCCACTAATGACTACATTTCGAAATGTAGTTATTAGTAGACGGGGGACATTTTATGTATTTTGTTTAAAATTGAAGATTTGGGCATACGTCTCTGTAAAAACCTACTTGATAGCCCCAAACACATAAACAGTCAGTGAAAAACACTGTCCCTGCGTCAGGTGCTTGTGATTGGAAGTCGGAAGTTAAGAAGCAAAAAAGTTAAAAATTGGAAGTTCGAAGAATATATACGTGGTAACATGATTTGTTTCATAACGTCAAAATGAGAGCTAAGTCACGAGAAAAAGAGCCGTTATAGCACATGCGAACAGCAAAGGTTCAGACGAGCCTGCGCATTCGCGCAGTCTCGTCAGAACCTATGCTGTTCGCTCACGTAAGCGGCAGACCAAGAGGACACCAGCCAAAGAACTGGACGTAGACTGACTAAGGAAGATTTATTCGACGGAAAGTCCGAAATGCTCTTTTCCTCGCAACGCGGCTTATAGGTACATGAAAATGTTTTTGTACATGTCATTTCGTTGACAAGTCTATGTAATGAGTGCCCCAGTGTTCGCTTATAATTTATAGTGAAAACTGAGATTAACAGGGGTCTACTTTATCGGGTGGATTTTCAGAATTTTACATTACTATGTAAACTAGCTTTTCAAGTTTTATTTGTTTTTTTTTTTTTCTTGTAGCAACCTTCTTATCTGAATTTGCTTATTATAATTAATCAAATATACCTCTTTTCCCATATTATATGGTGAAAATACCCTAGCTTATTCATGTACGTAGCGTTAGATAAGAGGGGCATCAAGATCATTATTTTCTGGTCTCTCCACACACACACACACACACACACACACACACACACACACACACACACACACACACACACACACACACACACACACACACACACACACACACACACACACACAAATGCCGTAGTCTGATTTCCCTACAAAAACATAAGTTTAAGTGCTCTTTAGAAGGCACACGACAAACCCTAAAATAAGACATGCGACAAGCGAAGACTCAGACCAGCCTGCGCATCCGCGCAGTCTAATCAGCGTTCCGCTGATCACATGTGCCTTCTACAGCCTCCGGGCTATCCATAGAGAGATAAATGAAAACCCTTGCCATACTGGCTGGATGTACAAGCTGATCTGAGTGTTTGTTGGTCACACAGGTCTTATAATCTAAAATTAAATTGAATAATATAACTGTAGGTTTTATCATGCGCTGGCTCAAATATCAATATTTTTGTTTGAAAATCTGCTTAACAAGAGCTATAGCTATAACATACATTTTAGGTGTTTTAGCTAATGCAAGAAGTAAAAAGTAAAACTGGTCACATGGAAAACACTAGTCTCCAGTGACTAAATATTTTTTCTTATAATCCGGTTTCATCACGAAAACATGCCTATATAATTTTGACCCCCTTAAACCCCACTTTTATATAGTAAAAATGGGGTTTACAGGGGTATACGTTATTTTTCTTATTTCAGCTCAAAAACATAGATTGTGGGTACTCGTTAGAACCGCCTCGCCGAGGCGGTTCTAACGAGTACCCACAATCTATGTTTTGAGCAGAAATGTAAAAAATATCAGAGTTTTTTATCTGAAAAATTTCAGTTTTTGGTGGTGAAATTTTCAATATATTTGAATAGGCGTGTTTTCGTAATGGATTATCAAACATGATTATAAGAAAAAAATATTTAGTCACTGGAGACTGGAGCCAGTCTAGGAAAACACAATCCAATGGTCTCCTGATATGCACTTTATAGCATGAAAAATTTGCTTGAGCTATTTTCAAAAATGGCTATCAGTAGAATATGAGTAAACGACAATATTTTTAAAAAAGGAATGAAAAGTGGTCTCATTACATTGTTGTTAATACGTCTATATAAGATTTTCTTCTAATCTATTGTTTTTTCACTCAATAAGAACGGAAAAAGTGAGACAATACTGATGAATAAACCAATTAAGTTAGATTTTGTGCAAGGCAAAATGCTTGTGAAAATAATCAGCAAATTTGAATTGCAAAGTTTCTCCTAATAGTATAGACCCACGTACTTCGAATTTCACTATATATTATAATGAGACAATCTGAATAAACCATTGAAATCTTTGCCTATGAGGAAAATGTGAAGTTAATTACATAAACCAGGCGGTTCTAACAAATATCCACAATCTATGTTTTGAGCAGAAATATGAAAAATAATGTATACCCCTGTAAACCCCAGTTCTACTATATAAAAGTGGGGTTTACGGGGGTCAAATTTATATAGGCATGTTTTCGTGATGAAATACATAAACAGGTTGTAAAATGGACATATTCAAATTTAGGAGAAGTATTAATTAGGAGCAAGAGTGTTCGAATATTTAGGGCAAATATGAGTGTTGTTTGAGTGACGAAATCATATATACCGTATTCAACCGAATTACCGCACTGTGCGCTTAGGTTTTTCAAAAACTGCTGGGAAAACTTGTGGTAAAATATGTACCTACCTATACTATAAAGGTACACTTAAAAATGCGAAGGACTTAACAAATAATGCTTATGCGAGGTTTTTGTATGTATGCTTTTTTTTTTTTTTTTGTTTATAAAGCATATGTTGTGGGTAATCATTTGAATTGCATCGACAAGTGCATCAACAAGTCGATGCAATGGAAATGGGTATCTACAACGTATGCCTTTATAAAGAAGTAGACAAAAAATCTGAAGACTACGGCATTGCTTGACTGTGTGCTTATAGGAGCATCAGCGGTAATTAGGTCGAATACGGTACGTAATGTCACGTGCTCCCGGGGTTATTTTTTAAGTACACGCGTAGTAGATAACACGTATGCTCGCGGGGTTATTTTCTGTGCACGCGTAGGAGGCAATATATACCCTGAATATTCTTATCCTAACATTTGAACAAGTCTATTTACCTTCTTTGTAAAATGCTGAATAAATGACAAAAAGTAATCAAACTGTTCCCTTTAGAAGCAGATTGATTCGGCTATATATATTTTTTCTTATTTCTCCACGAAAACATACGTTGTGGGAACTCATTAAGATCGCCGCGATGACGCACTTGTAATGAGCTAATGAGTACCCACAACATATGTTTTTGTGGAGAAATAAGAAAAATATACATAATTCTTGTTGACAAATGCGTCTGATCTGGAGCGATGTTATATGTAGGATAAACACAATATATTGATCTATAGAAGGCAGGGGCGGATCTAAGAGGGTTCGATTTGATAAAATAAGCGTACTTACTCTACGTATTCTGACAGACAGACCTTAGCAAACAGTGTAGACCCAGATCAGACGCCGCATTCTGCGGCGTCTGATCAGGGTCTACACTGTTTGCCACTCATTCAACATTTTACACACCCTCATAGGCAGTGAAATGGACTTGTTGAAAGAGAAGTATAAGTGAAGTAATAAGGGGTGTGAATATTTAGGGCAAATACGGTTTTCCAAATTTATCAAGTTTATCCAAAGTTTCCCATAAAAATGAAATTTTGAGTCAAAGGGAACCTCCTCTGAATACGCTTCTCGAACGCAAGTAACCAGTAGATTCATTTGTTCATTTAATTTTATTTTTCAGGTATTTAGAATACTCTATAAACCCAGAAATGAAATTTTGGAGCAGACTTCACCAGTAAAATACCAACAACGCTTTTTCAGTCTTCATCATGGCTGTGACTTATATTATTCCCTCAGCCAACGACACCAATGAGACCGAGAGACATGACTATGAAGCTCCTCGTGTTTGTTCAGATATGTTCCCCACCACAGTTGTTTACTATGAAGGTAAGTTTTAAACACTTTCAGCTCAAATTTTAGACCACCTCAAATTTTATACCCTATGTGAAATATAATCGTCTAAACCTTAGCTCTCCATAAGTCAACCTTTAAACAAAACTATAGATAGTTTTTGTCATTGTTCCACAAAAAAAAAAAACAAAAAAAAAAAAAAAAACACTAACACGTCCATATCAAATCTATAATTTCTAGCCATCTCAAGATTTGCCGTTGTTTAGAGCAAAAATATTGATAATTTTTACTCATTGCTCCACTAAAACATATGTTGTAGGTATTCATTAGAAGCGCTCTTTGAGGCGCTTCTAATGAGTACACACAACATATGCTTTAGTGGAGAAATAAGCAATATTTTATTTTGATAGCTTCTTATGTCATCTAGAATTATTTAAGATATGACTTTTCACCATATAATATCAGAAATATGAAAGATTTTGGTTTTTAACAACATTAAGAATGACGTACATGTATGCAGTAAAAATGGTAGACTGGCTCCAGTCGTTTCTGCACTTATTTTTTCTTATTCTTTATCACTTCCTTATATTATTATAAAGGAATATGGGAGTACACATTACATAGAATTGTTACTGCAATGAAGGAGCACTTTATTTGAGGCAAATTGCATGTATCGAAAAATTGAAAGACATGCCTATTCAAATATATTGAAAATTTCACCACCAAACAAATGAAAATTTTCAGATAAAAAATTCTGATATTTTTTATATTTCTGCTCAAAACATAGATTGTAGGTACTGCCTGAGCGAGGCGATTCTAACCAGTACCCACAATCTATGTTTTTGAGCAGAAATAAGAAAAATAATGTATACCCCTGTAAACCCCAGTTTTACTATATAAATGTGGGGTTTAAGGGTGTCAAAATAATACAGGTATGTTTTCGTGAATCTTATAAAATTATATATCTGTATCACTGTAGCCGAAAAGTGAAGATCCTGATCTGATTGTGTGAATGCCCAGGCTGGTCTGACAATCGCATATGCGTTTCGCCGATTTTGTTTGACTCTCTCATTAACAGCCCCCTCCAAATACTAATCGACCTAATGACATATACTATCATCGGCGACTAAGAGCAGCCTATGTATCCCCGCAGTCTGATCAAAGTCGATACTGGTCGCTAACATAATTTATGAACCATTTATGAACAATTGTATTAGCGAACAGCTTAGATCCTTATAGACTGCGCGGATGCGCATGCTGATTTGTATGTACGCTGGTCGCATATGTCATCATGGAGAAGATCATTATTTGAGCGGAAACGTCAGAAAACGTGCCCCGGACACGAGCGCTCAGCGAAGATTCAGATCAGACTGCGCATTGACACAGTCTGATCAGAATCTTCTGGGCGCATTTTGAATAGCTAAGCATGCTAAATTTCTTCATGCGAACAACGAACACACTCTTCAAATGCGCTAATGCACAGGCTGATTTGAGTCTATGTTGAGCTTACGCATAACATTATGAAAACACGCCTACATGTATTCAAATATATAGAAAATTTCACCTCAAAAACCGGAAAATTTTCAGATAAAAAAAACTCTGATGTTTTTTATACGTATTTCTGCTCAAAACATAAATTGTGGGTAGTTAGAACCGCATCGGCGAGGTGATTCTAACGAGTACATACAATCAGTGTTTCCCACTCGTTAGAACCGCATTGGCGAGGCGAATCTAACGAGAGCCCACAATCTATGTTTTTGAGCAAAAATAAGAAAAATAATGTATACCCCTGTAAAACCCAGTTTTACTACATGAAAAGGCATGTTTTCATGATAAGAGGGTACGTTTTCTCACATTGCGGCTCATATTTGTTTGTTTATTTTAATTACAGATCTGAAAGCTAATTATGGGGAAGCTATAATAATCGGTATATGCTGCTTATTAACTATACTGTCCTGGATTCTATACTATGCCCAGCTTCGTACTAAGTACTATAAATTCAAAGATGTTGGCAAGCGAATGAAAACGTTAACACTACTATGCTTATATCCTGTGAGTATACATGCACACTTTTGTTTCATTGATCCTTAAAGCAATAAGCATTTTTTTTTGTAACAGACAAATTATAAAATTGATTTAATTGTATTTTTCAGAGAAAATAAAACTTACATTTCATGTGAATCGTTTTTCACATTAAACGTCAACACTTACTTTCTCTGAAGAATACAACAAAAACAATATAGTTTAACCCTTAGAGCTCTCAGCAAATTTGTAGCAGACAGAATTCTCTGTTTTTATTTCCTTTTATATTTCAGAGAAAACAAGACGGCATTTCATGCAAATCGCCTGCTACATGTAAGCAGATGATTTCCATGAAATATCAAGCCTTGATGAAATATCAAGCCTTATTTTCTCTGAAAAACATCAGGTAAACAAGCCTATATAATTTTGACCCCCTTAAACCCCACTTTTATATAGTAAACCTGGGGTTTACAGGGGTATACATTATTTTTCTTATTTCTGCTCAAAAACATCGATTGTGGGTACTCGTTAGAATCGCCACGGCGAGGCGGTTCTAACGAGTACCCACAATCTATATTTTATGCAGAAACAAGAAAAATATCAGAGTTTTTTTATCTGAAAATTTTCAGTTTTTGGAGGTGAAATTTTCTATATATTTGAATAAGCGTATTCTCGTAATGAAACACAAAAAAAGAATGAATCAATTTGTCGTCTACAGCAATTTTGTTAGCACTTTAGGGGTAAAATGCACAATCCATTTATTCGATTAACGCTTAATGCATAAAGCACCATTTGCGCTTTCAATATACTCTTCAAACATGCGGTCGGAACACTTAGCATTCATTCCCACAATAGTATACACTTATATTTAGTACTTACAATGCATTCTGTGAACCCACCGTGTTTTCTGTAGGTATTCTTACAGACAGACCTGAGCAAAATGTGTTGACCCAGGTCACTAATTTTATAGATGCGCGTTTTTTTTATATATATCTGTATCTCTAAATATACGTGTACGCCATTTGTACACTACATGTACGTGCAGTACACCCTAAGTTCTTACAGTACAATTTTAGATTCTACGAGCGTAGAACTTGAGTTCGCTTAGATTTACATGTAAATCCACTTATTACAACGAATTCTTATATGTAACGTTCTCTTATCAATTTCAATTTCAGATGACGTCATTAATGTCCTGCTTTGCTTTGCTTGTCCCACGAAGTACTATACTAGTTGATTTGGTTGCTTCATGGTAAGAATATGTTTGCTACGCCAAAGAGTGGGTGCGAGCTTTAACCCATTTAAGAATAGCGTCCCATTAAAGGGACAATGGCAGATGGTGTAGACCCAGATCAGACGCCACTGTTTGCGTTAAGTACAGGAGTATTCTATAAAACTTGGTAATAATAAAAAACTACTAATGACAATGGACCGGTCCGAAGAATCATGGTTAAAAAGCCCGCTCGGCATAAATGGGTTAAATTTTGTCTTCCGTCTGTTCGTCTGTCCGGTCCACACAACTCTAGTGTACGCCTGAACATCAATTTTGAGCGTTCTTTGGCGTTTGAACTGAGTCTACACTTAGCTCAGGTCTTTCTGTCCGAATACCTTAAGTAATTATTGTATACAACTGACTAAACTCGCAGTCAGAAGTTCATGTATCATTTATTTTGTGCCTTTGGCTAAGATGTCGTTGAATGGGCCAATTGGTACAATTAGACACTAGCTAAAGACAGAAGTAAAAGTAACTACATCGACTTGAATTGACGTGCAACCTGAAAAATGACCTTATGTCATACATTTTGTATATAAGTATAAATGTATTGAATACTTAGATCAGCGTACGCATGTGCGCAGACTGGTCATGGACTTCTCTGTTTGTCGGTGGCATTATGTCTTGGGGTTTCTTCACGGGCAACGAAGGTCCTGATCAGACTGCACGGATAAGTAGGTTGATCTGGGCCTTCGTTGACCGCACAGGGCATAAAGACCCTTTTCGTACGTACCATATCACGTATCACGGTCCCGTTGTGAGTAGCAAGTAAGTTCATTATAGTAACATACAACTTCTCCGATTTTCGTTCGTTTGTGTGTTCTTTGTTTCCTAAGGCAACCTTTCAGATTTTCATTTTACTTCACTGCAGCTGGTGTTAAGTGCCGTGTGGTGGCCGTAAAACTTATCCCCGTTCTTCATCATAGTGCAGATTATATATAAACAGTATAAGCTCTGATGCGAATGCGCAGGCTGGTCTGAACCTTTCATATGCACTGATAAGACTCCGCAGATGTTCAGGCTGGTCTGGTCTGAGTCTACTCTGGTCACACATTGCATAAAGAAGGCCTAGTGTTGGTTAGGATCTTTTATCGCATAAAGGACATTCAGCCATTTTACACTTTCATTTTAGCCTCAACGTCAGAAAAAGTACCTTTGGATATGTGCATCAAGCGAAGATTCAAATCAGTTTGCGTGTTTGCGCAGTCTGATCAGAATCTTCATTGGGCACATTTTGAATTTTTGATGCAACGTGTTTTCATGTGGGCAACGAAGACTGATCAGACTGCGCGTATGCGCAGCCTCATTTGAGTCTTCCCCAGCTAGCATTCTACGTAAATCTACATCGGGCCGACATCGGCCCGTCAGCTACCCTGACGGGCCGATGACGGCCCGATATAGATTTACGTAGAATGCTGACTGGGTCGTTGGGCGCACATGTCTGACGCTACGTTTTCTGATGTTGTGATTCTTTTGTTTTATTTCAGTTATCTGTCTTTGTGCATATACGTATTTATAACACTTATATTCCACTATTATGGAGGCAAGGCAAGTATGATAGAGACACTGGCGCCTGAGAAGGTCTCAATAAGAACGCCCCCTTGTTGTTGCTGTTGCTGCTGCTTACCGCTGGTGAAGGTGAACAAGTAAGTTTATATATTCGGAAATGGCTATACCTTAAGGAAAAATACATGTAGCCCTTACATAGAAATATTTGCCTCTGGTTTTATTTGGGCCTACTCTTAATCCTTTCATATATGAGTTTCTGAAATGGACTGTTCCCTCTTTGAATTTGGTAGGGGCCATTCCAAACAGGGGTCTCGGTCAAAAAACAAAACAGAATGGCAAACTGCATAGATCCTGATAAGACACCCTATAGTCCCAGGGTCCATATCAGGGCTTTATCAATTACGGGTGACGCTTTACGACTCGCATTTGGTTGTCATATTGACAGGGTCGAGTTCCTTGATTGTGGCATTTTCTGTATTCTGTGTGACTCCTTATGCCTTTGTGTTATTGTATGTTTTGTTAAGGAATATCCATTTTAACCCATCTCTGCTGAGTGGACCTTTCTCTCCTAACTCTTTGGACAGGTCCATGTACAATAAAAGGGGTCTCTTGTTATATTTCATTATTACCATGTTCTATAGAAATTCCTGTATTTAATGCAAACAGTGTAGAGCCTAATCAGACGCCGCGTTCTGCGGCTTCTGATCTGGGTTTACACATTGCCAATGTGCCTTTTATGGGCTGCAAGGCATAAATAGGTTTAGCATTCTTTTATTTTTGCTTTGTCTTTGTATGTGATTGAATCCTCATCTGGTGCCTCGAGAGGAACTGCTCCGTGACTGTAGCTATTCCTGGATATCTCCATATGGGCCACCTCATGACAGAACCAACAAAATGACATGTGCGCACAGCGAAGACTCAGATCAGCCTAGGCATCCGTCCAATCTGACTAGAGTCTTCGCTGTGCGCTAAATTGGTAGCTAAGACCCAAATATTTCTTCATGCGGACAGCAAAAACTCTTATTAGACTAAGCAGATGCCCAGGCTGATCTGATTCTTCGCTTGGCGCACATGCCATTTTGTTGGTTTTGTCATGAGAGTGCTCAATTGTTTAGCTGAGCCTCCTGATGACAAAACAACAAAATGGCATGTGTCAACACCAAAAACGCCACATATGAAATTACAGACACACAAATAAAGAACTTCAATAGAGGACCCGCCTTGTAACAGTCAACTACTGGGGTCTTAAACTAGTTTTACTCTCGCGAGACCTCGCCCTTAATTCTGATACAGTTCTTAATTACTAATATATGTTAAGTACGCATAGGGGTCCTCTTCCTCATCTGTGAACCGTCACGGTGAAACACATATAATCAAAAACTCAATGATGAAACAAAGCAAATGGCTCAATGGCAATCTGAGGCCAGAACACAAGAAAACCACAAACAGGACCATGATGAGCCCGACCATAGACATTATTAGTCAGGTACCGACCATCTGAAACAGATTGAGGAGAGAACAGAGATTTAGTCTGAGTACCGACCTACCGTCGTGTTTGCTTTCTTGCACCTCATGTATTTTTTTGCTTGTTTCAGACAAGGGGTCTCCTTTTAAAGGAAAGCATTTGCTCCAAAGTTGGGCAAATACGTGTTTTTAAGTGTATACCCTTTTACAGAATGGCGACAGAAACGCTTTTTACAGAATTCCCTCGCCGCCTGAAAGTGTAAATTATTCTCATAACCGTTTCAGTCCTTTAGACCTAAGCAAATATTGATGCAAACAGTGTAGATTCAGATGAGACGGCTCTTAATGAGCCGTCTCATCAGAATCTATACTATTTGCCAGTCTGTTAATAATTTTGAGTATAAAAACCCTATTGACAATAATGGACATAACCAAACACAAGGATGGAAGGGTCCACTTCACAAAGTTAATTTTGAGTAACAGGCCCTGCATGTATTGACAATAATGGACATAACCAGACGCAAAGCTGGAAGAGTCCACTTCATGAACTCAGGGTTGAAAGAGTTAAGGTCTTATGTAAGTATTTTGGTTCCTTTCAGAAAGAATATACGGAAGTTGGAGACACTCACAATGCAGATAGCTGTTGTTGTTCCTTTTGTTCTATTTATCAAAGCTGTCTTGTGGACGGACGACCAAAATGTCTTTGAAGGGGTTAGTAATCTTACGGTCGGCACATCCAGCCTATCGCTTAGCACTTTGTAAAACATTTAGCACACTTCGTTATAATACTTTTCTACTTTTTTTTCCAGAAAACAGAATTTGACATTTCATGCAAATTGTCTCCATCGGAGACAATTTGCATGAAATGTCAAATTCTGTTTTCTGAGAAAAATAAAAAATAAATATCCTTAATTTGTCATCTCCTGGATTAGCCAAGAGAGCGGTATATATTAAAGTACAGCTTGACTATGTAAACAAGCTACGAAAGCTATGGGCAGATTCAACACTTTTAGCCTTGAGTTGTGTTCTTGAATTTGGCATAAATGTTTTATACAGCTAATGTAAAGTGCCGTATGGCGGCCGCTAACGTCTCTGTGTACTTCAAGGTGTAGTTACTTTATGGCGTTTTGGAGTCCGAGAGCACTGTTGAATAGTTTGAAGAAATAATATTGGTCCAGCCGGCGCTTGGAGCTAAGAACTATGTTGCAAAATACATTACTGTTCATAAACCAATTCAGCTAAACCGCATCTGCTCTTTACGCTTTTCTTAGTATATTCATTGTTTTCAAAGCATTCATTTTTTTTCTCTCCGAATTTGTTCACAAAAATATAAGCGAAGATCCGCAGGAAAAGTCATGATCACGAAGTACAGCCATCCCGAGGCAACTAAAGAAGGAGAGATGAGGAACAAATCAGGACAACACAAATGCCACATGTGAAACCACAGACGCGCAAGCAAAGAACTACAACAGAGGAACGAGACACACGGAATCACAGACGCACAAGCAAAGAAGAACTGCAAGAGAGGAACCGCCTAGGAATGACTTGTAGGAAAACTGCTGGGGGTTGGGGCTAAAACTAGTTACACTCGCGCGAAACCTTGCCCTAAATCTCGCCCTCGCCAGAAACATTACTTTCTACGTCTGTCATGCTATATTCGTGATTCTACATAATAATATATTTATTACATACTGTGCTTTTATTCTTGTATATAATGCATTTCGGAATAGTCCGAAAAATCATGGACAAAGCCGGCTGCTTACATTGTAAGATGGATGGCAATATCAGTTGCAGCTAACCGGGCGCTCAATCCTACCAGAACACGTGCAGAGGTATTTAAATTTAACAGTTCATTGAGGAGACAGAATTTGCTTAAGGGAGTGAGAATTGGTGTCTGCTTAACACGATACTAGCGGGCTTGTGCGATGTTGCATTTTAAAATATTGTTCATGAACGACCGTACAGCACGGCTCTTCTAATTGTATTTCGCGAATTGTTTCAGTTGATTTTTGCTTTTGCTTGGTAGGACATGTTTACTTCTTGCTGGCAAATGCTCTTCTCCATTTTTATTTCAATTATTTAAGTTTTATTGTTGCGGAGAAATTTAAATACAGAAACGTCCAGGACACATCCATAAAGCCTTGTAGTCAGTGATGAACGTTCGAATGCTATGCATAAGAGTAAAACATAGTTGCAATGATCGCCTATTTATTTATCTAAAAGCAAAGTATTTGCTCCCCTTGGATACTCTAGAGAAACAGATGAGACTAGCTCTCCCTTATTTTCCAGGACCCAGTTGTTCAAAACTAACGATGTCGTTAGTTAACGTATCGTTAAAACTGTGATCGTTAAATGTGGCATATACGCTAATACTTTTGGTGACAATAATGCGAGTAGCTTTTGCAAAAGCTACTCACATTTTTTCAGTAAAATGACTGTGAATTAGATATTGTACTTTTTTACTAGAACAGATAACATTTTGACCACTACCATCGTTAAGGTAACGATGCTTTGAACAACTGGACCCTGGTATACACATTAATTTCTGTTGTAGTCTTTCTTATTCAGAAAGGCTTGTGCGCAAGAAACCACACAGAAAGTCAAAGAGATGTTCTCCTTTTAATTCTTTGCATGCTGGGTAATTTAGCTTGCCTTTTTGTCGTCTCTGGATTTTTTTAAAAGATTTTTTTTTTCAAAAAATAAAGTCTTTCAGGAATATCACCGGAGTGTCAAACTGTTTGGATCCAGAAAAAACGTCGGGCCTGATCTAGGTCCAATCTGTTTGCAGAGGTTATCAGCAGACGACAAAAGTTGCCACTAGTGGGGAAAGAGTTTAATCATGGATGAGAACCTACCTTGTCCTTAACCTCTATCGCCCTCTGTGCGAATTCAGCAGACGAGAGGAGACAAGTTGCATGAAGTGTCAAAGCCTATTTTCTCGGGGAAAAAAAAATTAAAGTATCGTCTGCTCTTAATTTTAATCCAGAGTGCTATGCGTTAAGGGTTTATTAGTTGATGAAATAATCTAGCTGTAGGTTTTCATTTATGTGTGCGATATAACTCTTCAAGTTAGGCAACACGAAATTAGACATTGTATGTTCCCTTGAACTACAAACGAATGATTGTATACCGCTTTTGCAGCAGTGCAGCCTCATTCTTAACCTTTAAAATGCCAAGAAAACCTGCAGAAAATGTCGTCTGTTTATGTCGTCTGCTGAATATTCTTGCAAACTTTTCAAACGTATTTTTGCATACAGGCAAACAGTGTGGACCCTGATCAGACGGCTCCTAGTCTGATCTGGGACCACACTGATTGCAAAAATGCATTTTAAAATCACAAGCAGATGACAAGGTAGATGACAATTGTTGTGATTGGCAGTTTATGGGTTATTGACTGAGTACTCTTGGTAGAATTTTTTGAAAAGGCAGACAACTTTGCTGACTTCCTGTTGTCGTCCCTGCATACAAACTATTTTCTAAAAAGAGATGGGGGGAGGGGTGGTGGGGTGGGGTGGGGTGGGGGGGGGGGCGGGGGGCGGTGTCTACTCTAATAGTAAAGAACTTGCTCCCTGGAAGCACATTCTTTCATTTTAGAGAATACCTCCCTTTCAAATGGGAGGCAAAACTATGTTGAAAGAATTATCACGCCTGTAAGTGTATCAGTTTCCCTTAAGACCCTCGTTTTATGCAAAAAATCGATTCTTCTGGTCGAAGAAGGAACGCCCTGTTGGACTCACCTCGTCAATGAAACCGTACTGCGTCATGGTCATTAATGATGTAATCGTTTACCCTTGAACATTTAACACCACTCTCTGGGCTAATTCAGCAGACGACAAATCGATGATCTGTTTTCGTATTCTTCCCAGAATACATGATTTGGCATTCCATATAAGAAAAGATTAAAACATTTTACCCAGAGTGCTAAGCGTTAAGGCGCTATTTACGAGCACAGTAGACGACACTCTTAATATTTTTTTTCTGATAAATAGGGTTTGATATTTCATGTGCATCGTCTGACAATTCACATGAAATGTCAAGTCATTTTGCTCTGAAAATTAACAAGCGTATTAATTTTCGGATGTTGTCTGCTACATTTGCTTTGTCCTTTAAGGGTTAATTGTCATGTTTGTTTCTTTGTTTTTCACAGGTGAACCCGACGAATGCGTTATTCTATATAAATATAGCTACTGTCGCTAGTACATTATTTGCAATGTACGGGTTGGTGGTGATGGTGAAAGCGTCTCAGAAGATCCTACAGAAACATCGAATTCGCATGAAATTCTTCGTCCTACAGTTAGTGCTCATATGCACAAATCTTCAGTCAGCTATTATTGGCATTTTGTACAGGTTCAATATACCATCGTGTCGAGGTGTGATAGGTACCAAGGTTCGGGGGTCAGGTACGTACAGTCATCAACCTATTTTAGACTGAATAGACTCACCCACACTATGTATTGGAAGAGTCGAATTTCAATTTTAGGTATGTCAGGCTATGTGATTTAGATATTTCTAGAGAAAACGGATAAGCTATTTGCAAACGGTGCCACGGCGTCTGAGCTAGTTCTGTGATGTTTGCCAACTACTCTTTATGGAGTCTCCAGATTAAAGTGTGTTAAAGAAATGTTTAATGCTTTATATATTATCGTAACTTCAAGCATTGCCTTTGTTGAATGGAAAGGATATTTTAGGCGTTCGACTATTTCGTGTTTCCATAAATAGAAATACATGTAGCAAGAGTGTGCTAAAAGCACCAATTCGACAGCACCATAAACAAGAAGACACTACAAGAAATAATTTCCGAGTACTAAGCGAGGGAATAAGCATTTAATATAGAGATACACAGTAAAGGCCACATTCACAGAGCCTATCCCTCCAAAAGCACTGGAGAATGATTCGGGAAGGCTTTGCTTCGTGACTGGGGCATTTCCTGGGTATCTGCTTATGTCTGATTACGGAAAACGACTACAGCTACACAAAACAACATTTCTTCGAAAACTGAATAAACACGCGAAAAGAGAACGAACACAAAACAGGTACTGCAATAGAAACAGTACTACTAATTTTGTCAGACTGAAACAAATTCAATGTTAAAGAAAAAAAAACAAAAAAACAAAAGAGATTCTAAAAGCCATGGTCCTTGAAAGCAATAAACACACTAACAAAACTGAAAAAAAAAAAAACCTGTTCAAGACAACGAGGTACCCAAGCCACGTATAAAACTCAAATTCGAATAAATAATAAGAAAATATTTCAAGTTTTAACATGTTCATTGCCATTTTAGTTTAAAAACAAATTAACTGAAACAAGTGCAGGTTTCAAGCAAAATCAAAGTATATCATAGAAGAGAAGTATAATTTTTTGCAAGCATTATGTCTGTTTCCCTATACAAAATATACAAAAATGTGGTTATGTAAACTGACCGGCTCGACATGACCTTAATAGTATTGACTTGGCCGTTAAGCCTCAACTCAAATGAAATCTCAACAAGTAGGCAGTAACGTCATATTCTTTATCGTCGTCTGATCTGCGTCTTCATTGCTTTTGTTTGTCCATTTTGGAGCACGAAGAATACGTGTTTGTATTTAATTATCAGTTTGTGCATAAGATTTATTGTAGTTATTGATTTGGTGGAAAATCACAGCTAAATTATGACACTATCCCAGTCAGCATTCTACGTAAATCTATATCGGGCCGTCATCGGCCCGTCAGGGTAGCTGACGGGCCGATGACGGCCCGATGTAGATTTACGTAGAATGCTAGCTGGGTATATTATATTTTATTTCAGTTATACAGCACATGATATTAGTTGTGGAAATGTTTTTATTGGCAATATGGGCGTCACAGGCCTACAAAAAAGCAGAATCACGTAACCTCGCAGATACCTATATGAATGATGCTTCGGACACCACACTAGTTGCACACAAACCTGGTCAAAAAGGAACAGTCGCAACCACAACGGAAGACTTACATGTGAGTTAAGCAAAATTGTAGGAGGCGAAATTCCTTTTTTTATATTATTTTTCAGAGAAAACAAGACAGCATTTCATTTGAAACGTCTGTTAGGCATTGGTTTCAAACGAAATGCCAAATCCTATTGCCTAGGCCTTTCATGTGAATCCCGTGAAATGCCAAATCTTATTTTCTCAGAAAAAAAATCTAAAAAAAAAATCAAAACGTCGCTATTCGCATATAATTTAGAAAAAAAGAATCTTTAGCTTCTTGGCAAGACTCTTTGTATATCATTCTTGGTGTTAAAATGTTTTAAAATTAGTCTAACCTGTTCGAATTTTGTCTTTTAGCAAGGTGTGCAGGGGTTCAAGTGTTTTTCACTGCAATCTACTCTCAACTATGTACGATATAAAGTGTCTCTATCATGTTGGGGCCAACGGGTGAACGAAATGGGCAAATCGGTCAGGTTGCGTTGGTTGTCTAAAGGTTTTCACTTTGCGCACAGAACTGCCACACACTATTAACGCATCCGGTAAAAAAATGGGTTCTGGTCGGTATGCGCATGAAAGCAATTTGAGTTTTGATCGGTATGCGCATGTATGCAACATGCGATCTGATCGGTATGCGCATGTACACAGCATGAACTCTAATCGGTTTGTGCATGTATGCAACGTGAAATCTGATTGGTATGTGCATGTTTGCAACATAAAATCTGATCGCAATGCACAAGTATGCAATAAGAGATCTGATCGATATGCATATGTATGGAACATGAGATCTGATTGGTGTACATATTTATGAAATATGAGATCTAATCGGTATGAACATGTATGCAATATGAGATCGGTAAATACACAGCTAGTCTGACTGTTATCCGCGTAAGCACTAAATGAATGTTTCAGTTGATGCGGCTAATTCATTCTTCTGCACTTCTTGCATTACGAAAACATGCCTATATAATTTTGACCCCCTTAAACCCCAGTTGTAAATAGTAAAACTGGGGTTTACAGGGGTATACATTATTTTTCTTATTTCTGCTCAAAAACATAGATTGTGGGTACTCGTTAGAACCGCCTCGCCGAGGCGGTTCTAACGAGTACCCACAATCGATGTTTTTAGCAGAAATATGAAAAATATCAGAGTTTTTCATATGAAGATTTTCAGTTTTTGTTGGTGAAATTTTCTATATATTTAAATAGGCTTGTTTTCGTAATGGCATATTTTTCTCTTTCATTAATGAGCCACAACATGTGAAAAGTTTTCTACGGGGTAAATGCGAACAGTCAACATCCATTTCAACCAGCGAAACCGCACTATACAATTTAGATAAATCCTACATTATCCAGTAAATCTGTAAGAAGACAGCGATGGCCCTGATCAGACTGCAAGGCTGTGCAGTCTGATCAGGGCCTTTGCTGTCTGCATATGCCCCGAGAACACCTTTCCATGACGTGGCTCATTTATATTGTAACCGACAATTTGTGTTAATGCATGCGCTTGAGTGAATTTGCGTGCTGTAAAATAATATTTGGATTGACCATTCAACGAAGCTGAGGATGAGCATGAGGGTTGGGCATAAACCTCAGATTAAGTTTTGTTACTTTTGTCACATTATGAACTGAGTCATTTTCGCCTCAGTAATATATATAGAGTGGGTGTCTTGTGTCCGCAACTTCTCCTGCAGGTTATAACCGGTCTTTTTCTAAATGTTTGAGGCATTTTCTGTCTGATCTGAAGATGTGCGTATGATTCGAATATAATCTCCAGATTATTTGTTATTGTTTTTTTTTTTTTTTTTTTTTTTTTTTAACTTTTTTCACCTTGTGAACTTAGTTGTTTTTTGCCTCAATAATGTGTATACAGAATGGGAGTCTTGTGTGCGCAGGCTCCTCCTATACTTTTTAACCGACCTTTTTAAGCTTTGCAGTCAATTTCTATATTGTCTAAAGATGTGCATATTGTTTGTGTATAACCCCCCTTATATTATTTTATACTTTTAATGTGTGAACTTAGTCATTTGTGCCTCAATAGTCTACACAGAGTGGGTGAATTGTGTACGCAACTCCTCCTACAGGTTTTAACGGAAACTTTGCAGACATTTTTGCATGGTCTGAGGATGTATATGTGGTTTGGACATAAATCTCAGATTGAGTTTTATAACTTTTATATTATTGTTGCAATAAAACAAAAAGGTATGTATAGTAAGTACCTTCTTGACCCGGCCATCTTTGGAGGATTTTTGAAAGGTGGGGGATATAAGAATTCTAAATGTGCTCGTTTACTATATATTTCTCTTCCTGATAACAGCCTATTTTCTACAGCAGCCAGTTTGCCAACAGACGATTGTTCATCTTTCTGTCATCTTTAATATCGCCAGTGCTTTCTTAGTTTTGTTGTTTTATTCTTAATAGCTGTACATTAGTGGAGATCTGGAATCTTAAAGTCTTGCTATGAGAAAATGGTAAGATTTCGATATAAACCAACGGACGTGCTTGTGCATGATTGTTGTGTTTGCTTAGAATTTGCATGGTATGCAGTTGGGAAAGCTCAAAATAAGAGGTTTATGGCCATCATGGAATGTTTTGTTTCTCCATGAAATGTATAGAAATTGATGGCACGCATTAGAATAATCTCATTGAATCGATTCTAATGGGACCTATAACATATGGAGGAATAGAAACTTTTTATGTATTTGTACATATATACCCTTCTTATCTGGAGCTTTGTGTTAATTTGCTTGCTGGTTGTCTTTGGCAGTATTTGAAATGGATATGTCTTTACCATTAACCCATTTAAGCCGAGTGGACTCTTCTATCTTAACTCTTTGGACAGGTCCATTTTCTATACAGTGCGTGACTGGTTTGCTTTTATTATTATCATGTTTTGTGGAAATATTTGAACTTAATGCAGACAGTGTAGACCCAGATCAGACGCCGCCTCTGCGGCGTCTGATCCGGGTCTTCACTGTTTGTCAATGTCACATTTATGGCACGCTAGGCTTAAATGGGTTTCGTTCTTGTGTGGGTGTTATGTATACCCTATGTTCCCCATAATATATAGTGAAAATATGAGTATGCAGGGTGATTGGTCGGTTATTAGGCAATGTTTTGTTTTTATTTGTTTTTGTTTCAGTTTTAAACCTAACTACAACTTGTTTTGATATTTCTCGACCATTTTTAAGCTAGGGTTCGCACTCCTTTAGATGTTATATATATGCACTATTTGTTTTATTTCTTGTGGCTTACATTGTGCGATGGTGCTCCGAAATTTAACAATCCTTTCAAAACAATTAAGACATATATAATAGGCTCTTAGGTATCACTTATGGCGTGGCGAAAGGTGAAATTCTAGAAATTTGTTGTTGCAGGTTAAATTTCAAGTTAACTGTATTTTCTAATGCATTCAAAATAGGCAATATCAAACATATTCTCTTTGTGCCTTCCATAGTATCATTTGGGGTAGGAGAAATGTCAAAACTAAGACTGTGTTTACGTGTAACCTGTTAAGTTAACTGATTTGTATTTCTTATGATATTATTACAAATTAGCAGCTACTGATCTTTAAAAGACCAAGAGCCTTCTGCTTACGTCACCGAGATCCCTAAATTTGATAGAGCATAGGACACAAATCAAAATAATAGAACGATATTGCACATAAATCTACATTTCGCCTCACCACAGTTGATATACGAGGGTCCTGCAAAAAGTTTTGTCACTAGGTTCGGATTACCTCAGTGCTACATTTTATCAAACATATTTTTATAACAAACCTTCAAAGTATTCCCCCTTTACTGAAACACATTTTTGTGACATTTTTACCTAGTCGCGAAAAACAGATATTAATAAATAGTCTTCTTTTGGTATCTGTTGGAGACACTGATAAATAGCGCAGTCAAGAGAACTTCAAGACGTATACTTATTTCCAGAAAGCATTTTCTTAAGCCTTGGAAATAAACAAAAAAAAAAACCACAGGGACCCAGGTCAGGTAAATAAGGTGGATGGTTTAAAACTTTCGCCTTTTCAGAAGCCAAAAAAGACTTAACAACATCACACTTATGAGAGGAGGCGTTTTCATGTAAAAGGTGGACTCCTGACCATCCTTTGTTTAGTCGTTCTGGTCCATGTTCCATTGTAACAAGTAAATTGGTCAGTGTATATGACTGCATCTATTTCAATTTGAAATAACTCGGTCAGTTGGAAAATAATTTGCACGAAATAAACGGGTATCGTTAGCTACTTAACACACCATGCAAGTGCAGTGAAGCATTCTAAAATATACCTGGGATAAAACTATTAGTGACAGAACTTTTTGCATGACCGTCGTATTGAGCGCGATATTTATTTTGTATTATAAGCACTTTCCTAGACGAGTTTGGGAGCTGGGACGTGCTGTTGTTATTTGTGTCTGTCAAATTCCATTTGTCTCCATGCTTCGGCGAGATATTGTCTTGTTTTGTGGCCGGTTGATGCGATACATACACTAAATATCAATGCATTAAAACTGTAATTCATTTTGTCATACGATGATCTTAAAATAGCAAATTGCTTTTATTGTCATTTTATATTTCTAGTATTTGCTGATCACTGTTGTCAGTTTCACATATATGCTTCTGTAGTAAGCAATAATTATGTATTCATTTGTTTTTTTGTATATTTTGTTTATAATAAGTTTAGAGAATTCCACGTAGTATACTAAATGTGCAGCTAAATGTGCTTACACTCTGAAGAAAATGTATAAATAGATACGTAAAATATATAAATTACAGTCAGTTAGCCAATCAAATGGCCAATTTAACATTGTACGCACTGCATTCATAGGCAGACGTCTCCCTGTACATCACCATAGTGCAGATTATATTATCATTTCATTCGGGATGATTAGGCCCAGTATGGTATCATTGAAAATGGAGTTCTGCTCATGTATACGCTGGAGGGCGTAAGCAGTGTTGCAAACTTTATTATTGCTTATGAAGAGTCTCAATAAAACAAAGATTTGCATTTTCTAATCGGCAATGTGGTCTTTGTTTCAGAGGCAATCTTTTTGACGTTTATTTCAGAATATCTCGGTTCCCAGTATCATCATTTCCAAAACGTACATTGTATTTTACTCAGTATAGTTAAATTACAAATGCACGAGCTAAGTACTCTGTGTGGTGGATTTCTGATATCTGACTTTCCATGGAAGAATCTGAAAACATTCGAATGTATAAATGACAGTTATGTTTGCAATGCTTTTGTGATACCCTATGCATAAAAAGAAAGCATATAGATGTTGTTATCACATATTTTTTAGGTTAAGAAATTATCCCTTGACAATATTAGGCAACACAATCGAGAAACAAATTTCACTATTGCTGCAAATACCAACAGATTTATATGTTCTTAATCATTGCGTTTAAATGACACTTTTCAATGTTTGGACATAATCTTTCCCACGTTGGTTGTTTCTTCAAGTATAAACCGATTTAATAGCATTCAAGCGTGCAATGTTACCGGACCATGCTTTCTTATTAATCCAATATATTGGTTTCGCTGGATATTTTCACTTTAGTGTGGTTTATAGTTTCTGGTCCTTTGTAATTTTTGAAAATTTATATGTCGCTTACTGATCGGGGCCTAGTTGGCCGAAATTAGATGGTCTAGCCCGGAAAATATAACATTCATCCGTTTTTAATTTTGGAGTATGTTTATTATACCCAAAGGTCATTCCTTATAGAATCGATTTACCTTCACTACCGCTGGTGAAAACGTTTCCTCTTTATTTCATAATGAGTAGTTTATATCCTCGTGTCCGTTCTCATCACGAAAACATGCCTATTCAAATATACTGAAAATTTCACCACCAAAAAATGAAAATTTTCAGATAAAAAATTCTGATATTTTACACATTTCTGCTCAAAACATAGATTGTGGGTATTCGTCAGAACCGCCTCGACGAGGCGGTTCTAACAAGTACCCACAATCTATGTTTCTGAGCAGAAATAAGAAAAATAATGTATACCCCTGTAAACCCCAGTTTTACCATATAAAAGTGGGGTTTAAGTGGGTTAAAATAATATAGGCGTGTTTTCGTGATGTGATCACTGAGCCGTTCCTTGATTTTTTTATAAAATGTTTATATACAGGATATTGATAAGGCGTCATAGGCTAAAAATACTCGCCTTTTAACATCGTTTGGAAAGACGTTTTCCCTATATTAAAATAGAAAATGAAACGAAAAAAAATCGTGAAAATCCTACCTGGCATAGATTTATTCCTTTTGTCGTTTTCGAATTTCTTCATGATTTTTATATACATATAGTATTCCACACGAATCTCAAAACTTGTCTAAATGTATTTTCGCAATGTAAACCAAAAGCTTCTGCGTTAGACAAATATGGCCGCCATGAGGTGATTCGGGATAATACTATTTAGAATGTGGGATTTTTTCTACTAGCGTTGTTAATAATATATTTTTTTTTAAAGATCGCGGATGAGGTTAAGACGTTTGTGAAGGGATTATATGATTATTGACAGATGTAACAAAACAAGAATGATTTAGCACGTAAAACAATATTATAAATAATCAGAAGTCATAACATTACTTTCGGCAAAAAAAATGGTCTGTTTCAGTGGTGACGTCGCGGAGCAACGATTTTATCTTGAATCAGCAATGTAAACAGCCTAAAAGCCTTACCTGAGTGTCTAAGATATAGCTACAGTCGAACCTCAATGGCTCGAACAATCTTTGGGACCATGGAAATTCGTTCGAGACATGGGTAGTTCGAGCCACTGAAGGTTAATCATAGCACCAATACAGGAAGCAAACAGCGATAATTTAGGGAAATCTTTTCGATTTTCTACACAATGATTGTATGTTGAGTGTACTCATTAAAATCGCCTCGATGAGGCGATTCTAATGAGTACACACAACATACAATTCCATAATAAAATTAGAAAAAAATCCCGAAATATTTGTTTTCTTGAGCTATTGGAAGGATTTTGTAGGGACTGAAAACAGAGTTCGAATCATCCACGGTAAACGAGCCATCCGGGTTCGAGCCATTGAGGTCATACTGTATATGCATATGTATGTATGTATGTATGTATGTATGTATGTATGTATCTGGTGAGGCCTAATTGGTCTAGCTTGTCTAGCCCAAAACCTGACACATCATCTGTTTTCTGTTTTATTTCCTTTGGGATCATTGAGCCCATTGTTGTGTCTTTGAAAAGAGATTTCTGCTTATTTTTACGCTGGAAAGCGTAAGCAATGTCGCAAACTCCATTACTGCTTATAAAGAGTCTCAGTAAAATCGAGACTCCCATTTTCTGTATGTAATGTGTTATTTGTTACAACAGACAACCTTTTAGATCTTTATTGTGAGTGTATTCATTGCTCTGACGGGTCATTCTGAATTCGTTAATCATACCTGAGTAAGAGCAGGTCCTTTTTTTCCCAAACTCCTCTAGCCACCACCCAACCAACAGCCATGGGGATCAGTAAGGTAAGCAATAAAATATTGCAAACTTTAGAATCGTATCAAAAGTCTTGCCAAATGTGCACAGTAAACGACTAGAAACTGTTACATGCATATTCTTGGTACTTTTCAAAGGATTTAAATCAGAGCAAATAAGGACACAGCTCATTTGTCTTTCACAGATTAATGAGAATTGATACATGCACTTTTTAAAGATAGACAACGGTCAAAAGTAGCTTATCTCTATGTTGAAAAAGCTGTCTACTTTTAGAGAGGAAATTCTTTCCTTATAGTGTAGACCACTCTTTATAAGGGACTCGGTGTGCAGGAAAGCAAACAGGAAGTCACGATTGTTTCCCTTGTAATATAGCAGAGAAAAATCTATTAAGAGTATCCAGGCCCCTTAAATCACATCGCCATCTATATAATATAACAAGCATGATCAGAATGTACTTTTATACAAGGTCAGATAAACAGGCACGTTTTGATAATTAGCTCACCTGGGCACGTAGTGCTCAAAGTGTGCTATTGTGATCGATCATTGTCCGTCGTGCGTTGTCTGTCGCTCGACGACGATGTCAACAATTTGATTTAAATGACTACTCCTCCTACATTCCTAAGCCAATTTCAATCATACTACAAAGGAATGTTGCCTAGGTGACTCTCTACCAAAATAGCTAAAATAGTTCCGCTCTAATGAACTAAATGGCCGCCAGAGCTAAAAATAGAAAAAAAAAAAACTATTTTGAGCATGTTCACCTGAACCAAAAGGCCAACTGACTCGAAGCGTTGTAGGTTAGGGTGACTTGTAGATCAAAAACAGCTAAATATCTTTCCGATCGGAAAGCCATAGCGACCGTCTTGAAAATCTGTTTTGAGCTTTCTCCTGAACCGAAAGGTCAGTTGACTTGAAACTTGGTTACAAGTATCAGGCTGACTTGCAGATTAAAAATAGTTTAATTGGTTGCATTCGGAAATCCAAGACACGTCGGTCATCTTGAAAATCTATTTTGAACTTCTTTTCCTGAACCGAAATGCCAGTCGACTGTAAACATGGCAGAAAGTATCTGGGTGACTTGCAGATAAAAACAAAAACTCAAATCGATTTGATCGGAAATCCAAGATGCCACCCACGGCGGCCGTCTTCCAAAATATTTTAGACTGCTTCTCATAAACGGAAAGGCCTATTTACTCGACACTTGGTGGGACTTATCGGGGCAACTTGTAGATTAAAATAGCTAAAGTCGTTCCAGTCGGAAACAAGAGAACCTCCACGGCATTTACGGCCGCACTCTTGTATTTATTAACTTCTTCTCCTGAACGTAATAGTCAGTTGACTGTAAACTTAGTTGGAAGTATTGGGGTCACTTGGAGATAAAAAAATAGCTTAAATCGGTCCGATTAGAAATCAAAGATAGCCGCCATCTTGAGAATCTGTTTTGAGCTTCTCCTCCTGAATCAAAATGCAAATTGACTCGAAACTTGGTAGAAAATTCAGGATGATTAGAGAATCATAAATAACTAGAATTGATTCGATCGGCAATCCAAGATGGCCACCACACGTCGGCCGCAATTTAAAAAAACAACATCTATTTTGAACTTCTTCTAAGCCGAAAGACACGGCCACCATTTTGAAAATCTCTTCAAAATGCCAATTGATTCGAAAACTGATAGGAAATATCGCGGCCACTCGTAGATCAAAATAGCTAAAATCATTTCAATCGAAAATCCAAGATGACCGACACGGCCGCCGTCTTGAAAATCTATTTCGATTTTTTTTTTCTCCGTAACTGATAGGAATTGACTCGAAATTTCATTGGAAGTATCAAGATGAAGTGTAGATAAAAAAAGCTAAAATGGTTCTGGTTGTAAATCCAAGATGGTTGCGATGGCCGCCGTCTTGAAAGTCTATAGTGAACTTCTTGTCTTCAGCCGAAAGCCCAAATAATTCGAGTATTGTCTGGTAATCAGGTGAACGATACAGAGTCATCTTGGCTCTCTTGTATCAATATTTTCACCACAGAAGTTTAATGATAAAAGTTTCCAGTGGAAACACACAAAAATATCCACTGCCATCAAACTGTTTTCTTGTGTTGATATTTTTTCCGGACTACTACATTACGAAAACATGCCTATTCAAACATACTGAAAAATTTACCACCCAAAAAATGAAAATTTTCAGATAAAAATTCTGATATTTTTTTTTCATATTTCTGCTCAAAACATAGATTGTGGGTACTCGTTAGAACCGCCTCGATGAAGCGGTTCTAACGAGTACCCACAATCTATGTTTTGAGCAGAAATAAGAAAAATAATGTATACCCCTGTAAACCCCAGCTTTACTATATAAAAGTGGGGTTTAAGGGGGTCAAAATTACATGGGCATGATTTCGTGATGAAGAGGGAGTTTGACTTCACTAATGAGGCCTAAGTGGCCGAAACTGGCTGGTTTCGTCCAGAATACTTGGCATTTCAGCTGTTTTCAGTTGTGTGTGTTCATTGCTCTCAAGAGTACTTTCTTTTAGAACGTATTCACTATCTTCCTCATACGTGCTTTAGTTCCTCGTAAACTGGTACTCGGTTAAGCAAGTAAAGCCTACATGTACGTGGGCCTCTTGTTTTCGTTCGTTTTAGTTGTGTTTCGCCAGGTTTATTCATGCGTTAATATTTGCACCGTTTTAACATTTAGGCGAATAAGTCAGACAAACGTAAACGAAGCGTCATGGTGGAAAATAGACTTAATGCCATATGCGTACACCAGATTCCCAGATCAGTCTTTACATTCGCACAGTCTGGACAGGATCTTCTCTGTATACATTTGTGAATGTATTGACTTATCCGGACCTTGTTTTCAGATTATGGCATAGGGGTATTTTTCATGCGAGGCGTAACAAAGGCTTTCATATTTTTACACAAAGTAGGCCTGACATTTTGTTCAACTTCAAAATAGCCCTTAGGGAGACGATTTGATTGAAATGCCGTATCCTGTTTTCTGGAAAAATAAAGATTATCTAATAACGTAGTCTACTGATGTTTAAATTCAATATATATTTTCCTTTACCATTCTCCTGGCAAATTCAGCAGACGACAAATCGAAATTATTTTGTGAGAAAACAGGCTCTGGCATTGCATGCAAATTGTCTCTTAGGAGACAATTTGCATGAAATATCAGAGCCTGTTTTCTGGGGAAAAAAGAAATTTGTTTCAAATTGTCGTCTGCTTATATTTTTAGCAAGCACGCTAAGCATTGAGTTTTTTAATGAACCGCATAATGCAGAAAGGAACTTTCGCAAATGCGGACAGTGAAGACCCTGAAATGATCAGACCTAACAGAACTGTTGGCTGCTGTAGTATGTAGTCTTTTACAACAGAGACAGTGATCAGACTTTGCGATGTGCAAGCAAACCTGCTGTTCGCATATGCCCTGAGAGGCCTGAACCAATTAGAATGGTCAGTAATCTATATATTTATACATTGTATTTACGCATCCGTTGGCCATTCCACTACAAAACACAATATCCAAGAATTACGATTAAAACGGTTGAACAAAATTAGAATTGTCGGTGACGTCATGACCGTAAAACATAAAATGTACTTTAAACTGTTCAGTAGCAAACACAATATAGATGACAGTTATTACGATTAAATACAACCCGTTCCCGCGAGCAGAAACGAAACATATAAAAAATTCAAACTAAACAAATAATATTTAGCCAGGCAAATAATGAGTTTCTGAAAGACGCCTGAAGACAGAAACATACATGTATTAGGATTACCACACGTCAGGCAAACAATCAAGGAAATTAAAAACAAATTTAAGGTCATGGAGATTAAAATCTGTCGTGAAAATTTGTGACTTTAGACTAAAAAAGTCAGGGCGGTATCGGGGAGTTTTAGAATTTTGGTTTTCAAATGCAAAATTAATAGTCTGACCTTATTATTAATTCCAGTTTTTTTATCATTGCCTTTTATGTATTTATATGTTTCTTTTTCTTTTTTAATTCTGTATCTACAATTCATATAGACAAATTGAGATCCATATTGTTTAACATCTTTTCCGTCACTATTTGTAAAATTGTAATTGTTAAGGAGAAGAGCTAAATATGTAGTCATACTTTCGTTCTGATCCAATTTCTTATGTGCCACACTGTATACTGTTATGTTATATTTGAAAAAAAAAAAAAAAATATGTTTAAACCAAATGCAAAATTACGTCAGGTCTTGTCGGGCATAGCCGTTCCCACTCAAAACGCCTGTGATTTCCTTAAGTTTCTCTGGTATTTCGATATGAATGTTATCTTAAAGCTTTTATTAAAAATGGGAGCATCCATACTCACTGAGAGTATGAAAAGGAAAAAACACGTGATCATGTCAGTGAATGTCAGGGAGAAATGACCATTTGTGAGGGAAAAGTCATGGAACTGTTAGGGAATCTGGAAGTCCTCGTTCTGTCGGAATTCTGTTAGTGAACTTGGCCGTAAACTTAATTTTAGGGTAAATATTGAGAACAAAACACAGAAACAGAAAAGACAAATGGTTTATGGTAATGGTTTCCGAGTGATGTCAAAAGGACAGTAATTAAGGGCGTTGGGGGGGGGGGGGGTGGGGGTCGCTACACATGGTATATTGTCTGCAATTTGTACAAGGAAGACCATTTTTGTAACTTTTTGTTTGGCTATTCATAACATCAAAAAAAGGTAAGAGAAAAGTCCAGGGAGTGCCACAATCACAAACCGTAGCCCTTTCCAGACACCAAGAGGAAGAAAGAGGTCTACTCTAAAAGGAATTAATTTGCTCCCAACGAGGCCTAATTGGCTGACTCTAGCTAGTCTGGCCCAGAAAACTTGGCATTTAGCTGTTTGCAGTTTGTGTGATCATTGCTATCAAAGGCCATGCCTTTTAGAATCTATTTATTGTCAGGCCCGAGGTTATAAAACTTTTTTCATGTTCGACTCAGCTGAGCATGAAATTTCCTCTGCTAATGAATATGAAAATGCCAACAATAGTTGGCAGTTTCATATTTATTAGCAGAGAAATTTTCATTCTCAGCTATGTTTAGCAAGAAAGAATTTGAATTATAAGTAATTTGAGATTTATTAGCAGAGAAAAAAATCATGTTCAGCTGAGTTGAGCATGAAAATAGTTTTATAACCTCGGGGTCAAGTCAAGTACTGTCCTTTCGACATCACTAGGAAAGACAGTTTTTGCGTTTTATTTCAATGAAAACATTTTGTTTTGATTGACCATATCTCATCAGAAACCATTTGTCGTTTCTGTTTCTGTGTTGTTTTCTCATATATGTACCCTAAAATTAAACTCACGGCCAAAAATTGGCCTGGCCTATGCTATTTCTATATTTAAGTGTCTTTCTGGATTTTTTTGTCAAAGAGAATATTTTTTACTTTTCTTTGCTGATTGTGGATTATTCATGTATCACAACAAAATATTGTGAAAATTTCAGAAAAATTGAACAAGCGGAAATTGTTCAAAACCTGCCTCCAAGTTACCTACCCTACATATTTCTGCATAATTTGCATTCATTTTTACTATGGGAAAAAGTGAAAAAAATTGATTAAAAACAAATGGCTAGAATAAAACCTTTTATGCATAGATAGTTACGACAAATGGTTTTGCAGTAAATCATGACAAAAGTTTGAAAATTTACTTCTGTGTAAAGCGCCGAGCCAAAAACGACTTTCTGAAATATGTCGAAAGCACAATAGTTTTAGTGCCATCTGGACTTCGTTAAACGTCTTCCCGTACTTCACTATAGTATATTTCATATTCTCTGGTCCTTTGTTTCCATTCAGCTGATTCGGGGATTTGAAAACATATACAGTAAATCCACATTTTACGACAGCATTTGTTCCCAAAGGCGTTGTCATTAAAACGAATTTGCTGTTGTACAGAATACTTAATGGGCAGATTGATATGTAAGAAAGGTTTTGTTTTGTTCTTATTTCCTCATAAAACATATGTTTTGAATATTTGTAAGAATCGCCTCATCTAACAAATATCCAAAACATATGTTTATTTAAAGTATTAAATACAATATTCTTGCATAATTCGTGACTTATTGTTACCTCTTAAGCGAAGGTTTCGTGACAGTCAAATTATCATTATAACGAATTTTGTCGTTGTATCGAGTGTCGGTATAAAGAGGATTGTCTGTATGAGGTTCACGAATGAGGCCTTATTGGCAAAAAAACTAGCATTTCTGGCCCAAAAAACTTGGCACTCAGTAGCTGTATTCATATTGTGAGTGTATTCATTACTCTAGAGGGCATTCCTTTTAACATCCTTTACGGAAGGACAAATCAATTTTGAGTTACCGTCCGCTTAAAGTGTAAAAGTTCTTCTTGAACCTAGCTCGACAACTACTTTGTCGATTTCTAGTGTTTATATTTAGGATAGACAAAGCACGTCAAAGTAGCAGTCGTCGATCGGGGAATAGTCGCCAAAAAGTTAAATATTGTTCTAGAAATTATAACATTATTTGCTTTGTTGTTACTTGTTACTAACATCAAGCTGGTATTCCCGAAAGGCGGGCAGCTGCTGATGTGCATACGTCACAAATACTGTACCGACGATAATATGCATCACGAAAACATATATAATTTTCACCCCCTTAAACCCCACTTTTATATAGTAAAACTGGGGTTTACAGGGATATACATTATTTTTCTTATTTCTGCTCAAAAACATAGATTGTGGGTACGCGTTAGAACCGCCTCGTCGAGGCGGTTCTAACGCGTACCCACAATCTATGTTTTGAGCAGAAATGTGAAAAAATACTAGAATTTTTATCTGAAAACTTCCAGTTTTTGGTGGTGAAATTTTCAATATATTTGAATAGGCCTGTTTTCGTAATGGCATATTAACAAGACTTAGCACAAGTCAGGTAGATTATATGACTCTACGGCGCTTCATTGCACATAGTGTTTCATTATCATCCCTTCTTCGATGTGAATTATATAACGTTGAAAGACATATTAAACACAAAATCATCATCATATATAAATCGACGTTTAGCAAAGGACCTTATCCGCTGTCTGATCCAGATGCTTGGAAAGTATATTTTCTTTTGGCGCGGTCTAGGTTATTTACTTTTGTCTACTTCCACTTTTCGGACTTGTGATTGGTCGGACTTGTGATTGGTCGTCTGCAGTGTCTGATGCTATTAATGCATTCCCCGCAGTAAAGCCATATAACTCATCAGAATATATGAGGCGTTATTGCAAAACTTTGTACCGTATTTTTCCTTAAATAGATAGACACCATAACCCTTTACCATACTTGTCCTAAACTTTGAACAAGTCAATTTTACTACCAGCAGATGTGCGTCAAAGCTACTTGATGAATGGAAAGCAGTGTAGATCCTGATCAGACCTCGCTTTCTGCGGCGTTTGATCGGGAGCTGCACTGTTTTCTCAGGTCTTCTATGAGAGTTTTATGGATATATATGGTAATGTACCTACAATTATGCCTTTGAAGCCAAACGACGTCCATTAAGCTTTACTATTCCCATTAGCGGAGCCATACAAATAAGTGACAAGTTATTATTCGTTTTGTCTGCCGTTTTTGTAATAACCTTTGCACCACGACAAGCAAGATGACATGTCGTATATCATGTCATGCGAAAATGTGGCCACAAAGCATAAACGGAAAGTGAAGGTCGAGAGCAGCCAATGCGTCTGCACAGGTTAATCACTTTTCGCTGTATGCTAACTCTTCACTTAAAAATTATTGATATATTTCTTTCTATTACGCAGAAAATAAGACGTTTTATTCAAATGGTTACCGTCTGAGAAAAATAGGGAAAAACTGACTTATTAAGGACAGCAGGTGATAGTGTCATGTGGAGGGCGTAAAACGTCTCCCTGTACATTATTCTTTTTACAATCTATTGACTATGGTGTAGTCAATAGTTTCTGGCCGTTTTAGAGGGCGAAAAAACGTCTCCCTGTACTTATACCTTTTGAATTCTATTGACTATGGCGTATTTTATAGTTTCTGGCCCTTTGAGATCACTAAGCGCATTCCGGGAGTTTTGAAAAATTATATGAGGTCTAACAGACAGAAACCAGCTAGTCTAATCCAGAAAACTTGACACTGTAGCATTTTGTCAGTTTTGTTTCTCTTTCATTCCTCTCAAGGGTCATTCCCTTTAGAATCTAGTTATAGTCTGATTTTTATGTTATTCTTTTCATTTCAGAGTTACATTACGATTGAAACAGAGGAACCACCTGGAAAGTCACTTCCTTGAAATGGCTCGGTACTAGCCGGGGAAGTGTCAACTACCCCAAGAAGTACATTAAACACGTGAATCTCATGCAGAGTATCGACAAAACTCATAACCTTTAAGTGACCATTGATGCGTTATGTTATTGAAATATTGTCTTTACCCTAACTGTTTGAACAACCTTGTTTGAGCAAATTGCTCATTTGTTATACAGCAAGATAACCATACTCTCGACCGGATGTCGTACGAACTTAAGGGACTGAAAAGAATGAGCGATTTGTGTTTTACAGCATACCATTGACAAAG
Organism: Anodontia alba; assembly: GCA_964016985.1. Classification (NCBI taxonomy): domain Eukaryota; kingdom Metazoa; phylum Mollusca; class Bivalvia; order Lucinida; family Lucinidae; genus Anodontia; species Anodontia alba. The sequence goes on along the minus strand of OZ024825.1, from coordinate 44,883,189 downwards.
AAAGGTCAAAACCATTTAGGGCATATGTGATCAGAAATTAGGTTACCGAATGTTTATGGAAATTACGGCACGTCTAAAGTCTACGAAGATAATTGGCTACATTATACGTTATTACATTAATGTCAACTAATACATTACCTATATGTATATTCACCTGCGCAAAATATAATATCTTCACCATAAGTTTGTTTTTTTTTTTTTTTTTTTATGCGGACTCGTCCATTGTTGGAAAATGGGGTGTCATTTAACAATAAAGAGCACACTGGCAAACAGTGTAGATCTAGATGAGAGGGGTCGTAACGAGTCGTCTCCTCGGGATCTGAACTGTTTACAAAAATCTTTTTTTCGGCAAAAACAGGTAAGAGAAAAGTCCAGGAAGTGCCACAATCACAAACCGCAGCCTTTCTCAGACATCAAGAGGAAGAGAAAACAGACAAAACCAAACATAAGCACAAATCGAACAAACGTACAAAAAGATTAGCCCTCTCTTCCCCAAGCGAGGTAATCGCAATGCTAAAAGAACTGAAAAACACAAGAACAAAATAACACAAGGTAAGACATAAAACAAATCGCCTCGTAGAATAAACCACAAAGCAACAAAGAGTAAGACTAAAACCGGGACCGCCCCCTTAGAACCTGAAAGTTTTCAGCACCATCTATATAACAGTAGGGCGTATTTGTCATGTTTGAACAAACAATATTTGTATCTATCTGTATCCTCAAAGGACTAGATAGTGTAAATCTGACATTTTGAAATATCTGTCAACTGTCAAATGGTTTGATATGCCATCGATCCAAGTGCTTTCAAGATGCTTTAAATACATCACGAAAACGTACCTATATAATTTTGACCCCCTTAAACCCCACTTTTATATAGTAAAACTGGGGTTTACGGGGGTAAACATTATTTTTCTTATTTCTGCTCAAAACATAGATTGTGGGTACTCGTTAGAACCGCCTCACCAAGGCGGTTCTAACGAGTACCCACAATCTATGTTTTGAGCAGAATTGTGAAAAATATCAGTATTTTTTATCTGAAAGTTTTCATTTTTTGGTGGTAAAATTTTCAATATATTTGAATAGGAATGTTTTCGTAATGGTAAGAGAGGCCGACATAGTAAATAAACATACATGCACCATAGTTTTCGTAATAGTCAAATGGATTTGCTCAAGGTTTAGGAGGAGTAGGATAAAGAGACAAAATGTCCGAAAAATTAGATTAAATTCGGTATTGGGTTTTGATAGATTTCCTATGTTTAGTTCTGTAATAACATTTCATCAATATAGAGAAGAGCTCCAAAATTGACTCATAAAGTTTCCATAACTTGAGTTTACAGTACATCACGAAAACACGAAAAGCCTATATAATTTTGACCCCCTTAAACCCCATTTTTATATAGTAAAACTGGGGTTTACAGGGGTATACATTATTTCTCATATTTCTGCTCAAAACATAGATTGTGGGTTCTCGTTAGAAGGCGGTTCTAACGAGTACCCACAATCTAGGTTTTGAGCAGAAAAATGAAAAACAGAATTTTTTATCTGAAGAAGCAAATTTGCAAACTTTTCTCAGGAATCGATGCAAACCCTTTTGTCGTAACTGACTACTATGCACCACTGAAGTGAACAGAAAAAAAATCCATTTTCATTTTTCCCCATAGTAAAAACTGTCTGCAAAGTACAGTCGAACCTCGTTATCTCGAACTCGCTTATTTCGAATTACCGCTTATCTCGAAGTGAAAATCCGGTCCCTGTTTTAACATGAAACTATGACAACAGGTAACAAAATAATGTGGAAAAGAGGAGAAATTGCTCCTAAGGAGCAATTTCTCCTCTTTTCCACATTGTTTTATATATATATTTCTAACTTTAGGAGTCAAATAACATATTCATTTGTAAAATGTGGTTGTTCAATTTATTGTTTTCCTCACTCTCTCAACTCTGATATGTCGAAGTACGGATATCTCGAAGTGTTTCAGTGAGTCCCTTGGAATTCGAGATAACGAGTGTCGACTGTATACGAAAACTCCATAGGATATGTTGCTTGGAGGTAGGTTTACAACAAATTCCATTTGTTCAAAAGTTTTGACTGTTTCACAATGTGAAACATTAATATTTAAAACTCAGTGGAGAACAGCTAAAACTAACATTTTAGAAAACTTTAGAAAAACTGAAAAGATCCCTTCACTATAGAAATCGCACAGGTCACTCTTTTGGCCGTGAAATCCATTTAGTGTGAATGAAAAAGCAACAGCAGAACATAAAAATGGTTCGTGATAAGATATGGTCAGTCAGAACAAAGTTTTTTTTCAGTTCGAATAAAACGTCAAGCAAACGCCTTGTTCTTTTACCAAAAAAGATGGCCTTGGGAAATCTGCGCAGAATTGCAAATTGGTTTGCCAATCACTGACATGATATTAGACCAATTCTTACGTTGTGCATCACCTCAGATGTCCAACAAAAGAAAGCAAGCATATGTTCTAGGAAGTCGTTAGCAAGTTTTTGTCTAGTAGACATTAAAGCATTCAAAATATGTTTACTTGGAGAAAATGAAAAAAAAAACACAAAAAAAACAAACATATAAGTGGACTTCATACACATATTAGAATTTCAACCATTTTTTACAAGAGAGACAACTTTCGTGACTTTGTATCTGCTATTCTGTACACAAATCCCTTTCTGAAAAAAGAGTCTACTATAAAAGGTAAGAATTAGCACCCACATTCTTTCTTCTTAGAGAAGACTGCTTTTCAGAGCCCAGCTGTTCAAAGCATCGTTAGCTTAACGAGCTGCTCATTTGTGATGAAACTGTTAACTGTTCTAGTAAGTACAATATGTAATTCACAGATATTTTTGCTGAAAGAAAATGTGGGTACTCACATTTTTCCAGCAAAAGTATTAGCATATATGCCATATTTAATGATCAAAGTTTTAACGATACGTTAAATAACGACATCGTTAGTTTTGAACAACTGGACCCAGAAGTGAGACGAAGCTAATTTGACAGAGTTGCTTCTCCTGAAGATGTATCCATCCCCACTTATATGCATATTTTATAAGATATTCTTAACCTTGGTTCTTTTTATGCGTCATGAAAGTTTGTGTCATAACTGTTTTAATCATAGGACGCCGCTGTTATTTAGTGGATAACGTCATGTAATAAACATCGTATGCACACACGTTATATAGCACTTTGGCGGGAACAAGTAACGCCATGACGACGTTCATGTCAACCATGCATTTTCTGTTGAACAATTGTCAACTTTAAAGGCGATAAAATCCAATTTAAAAGTGTCATACGATAAACAGAATCTTACATTCGTGGTCATTTGATATGAAATTTATGACACTCTCCGAAGGCTCGTTTCATAAATTTCATATTAAATGACCACTCGTGTAAAATCTTCTATGTAAATAGTTTGCATTAACCCATTTATGCCTGGGGGACTGTTCTACTATTACTCTTTGGACCAATCTGTTTGCAATAGCAGAGCGCCTGGTTAGTTTTTATTATCATTACCATGTTTTGCACAAATTCCTGTAAATGCCAACAGTGTAGACCCTGTTCTGCGGAGTATGATCTGGGTCTACACTATTTGCCAATATCCCTTTTATGGGATGCTAGGCATAAATGGGTTAAACATTTGTTAAACCCTAGTCAACATGTATTGTTAACTGTTTTACATGCTCACCTTCGTTACCTCCACCGTACTCATTCAAAATAATTTTAAGGAAGTTATTTCAAACGAGCGAATGCTTATAAAACCAAAGGAGTGCAGTGAGAGGAGATATTATCATTTTCTTCTATCTTACTATCCTGAAAAAATACTGAAAACGACATGATACGATACTTGATAAAGAACAGTATGAAACATCGAGAAAAGTGAGAGTAATGCATTTTCTGGAAGCGAAGACCCATGTCTGTCTGCGCATTTACCAACAATACCAGCATTTACAAGCCTTCTTTGACAATTGTATATATATATATATATATATATATATATATATATATATATATATATATATATATATATATATATATATATATATATATATATATATATATATATATATATATATATATGTGTGTGTGTGTGTGTGTGTGTGTGTGTGTGTGTGTGTGTGTGTGTGTGTGTGTGTGTGTGTGTGTTTATGACTGTGATTATTTTTATTGAGGAACTCCGTACTATTTAGGCATGTTACGAGTGACATTATTTAAACCGGTGACGATTTTGAAGAACAAGAACTCTATGAAACAAACCAGTCGGACATCGAACACCTTTGTATTTGTATTTATTTTCTTTGTTAATATATACAAAATATTCAATGTATTACTGGATGTGTAATTTTGTTACTTGATCTACTGATTCAGTTGGAAATGTCTGTCGTTTGCACTGTTCACGCCAAATCATTACTGGTTTGGTGGGTGGTTAATAAGGCTTTCTATCTGTAATGTGTTCATTGTTTCCAAAGGCAACCTTATTTTACCTCACTGCAGCTGGTGTTAGTGCCGTGTTGCGGCCGTAGAACGTTTCCCGGTACTTCCCCACATTGCAGATTGTATTTTCATTTCCTTTGAGATCATTGGACCCATTTGTATCCTTGAAAATGGAGTTTTGCTCATGTATACGCTAAAGGGCGTAAGCAGTGTTGCAAACTCCATTACTGCTGATGAAGAGTCTCAATAAAACCGAGAATCCCATTTTCTGTCTGTTATGTGTTTTCTGTTTCCAAAGGCAACCTTTTATATTTCTTATTGTCAAGAGTGGCATAGTTTAAATCCGCATGATTGAGAGAGACAGTATGAAGCAATCCTGTCTGACATCGAACGAATGACCATAATTGTATTTGTTTTCTTTTATATACACCAAAATGTACAAAATAATTTCATATGTATTGTGTTTCTTTTATCTTCTGGTTCTGCTGGAGAAATGTTTGTTTGTTTGTTTTGTTTTGAGGTTTTACGGCCCAGTCAACCCAATGAGGTCATGTCGAGCGCGGTCAGTTTACCTAACCACACGTTTACTCGGCAGGTTTAGTCCTCAAAGCGGTTAACCAGTACTGTGAACATTCTTTCGCCAGAAACTGACAACTGCCCTTCTTGAATCAGCGGAAGGGAAAGAATGACCGTCGAAAATATTTCATGATCAATCTCCACGAAAGAATGTTTCCGACCTCGGTGGGGGTTGAACCCGCGACCTCTTGGTCTCCAGTCGGACGGCGCATCCAGCTGAGCCACCGAGGCCGGCAGGAGAAACGTTTGATTTTCGCATCTGTCAATGCCAAATTATTACTGGCTGGATGTATGTGCAAATGCGGTTTGCGGTATGGAAAGTACAGTCGAACTTCAATCTTTGGAATCATGCATTATGAAAACACGCTTATTCAAATATACGAGGGCGTGTCAATAAATAACGAGCCTATCCCATTTTCGATTGACGAGACGATCATGATTTTCACGCTTTGTTTCAATATATGTTTTATACATGGGTACAAAATTGCACACGTATCGAGTCATTCTTTAATAAGATATTGAATGTCAAACATGGCTAGTGATGCAAAGGCATGCTTTTCATCTAAAGTTGAGTACCGTGCTGTAAGTCGGTACTTGTATTTAAAAGGTAACACAGGCAAGGAAATACACGGCGAGTTAGCCGATGTTTATGGGTCTTCTGCACCATCTTATGCTCAGGTTAAATTATGGGTAGGGAAATTCAAACGCGGTAGAACGTCTTTAGAAGATGAAGCCAGGTCTGGACGCCCACTGGAGACCACCGACGAAGAAATGTGTAAGAAAGTTTTGGATCTGGTACACTCTGATAGGCGAATTCACGTGGAAGAAATAGCGCAGGCATTAGGCATTTCACATGGAGGCGTTTCAACAATCTTACATGATCTTTTAGGTATGCGCAAGCTAACAGCCCGTTGGGTCCTCAAATCCCTTAGCGATGAGCAAATGGCAACCAGAGCATCAGTATGCAGCGCCTTGTTGAAGCGTTTTAGGTCAAAAGATGATTCTTTTTTGCGTCTGGTGACTGTAGATGGGACTTGGGTTCATTATTATGAGCTAGAGAATAAAGCTCAGAGTCGTCAGCAGGTAGGGCTTAGGTCCCCGAGGCCAAAACAGTTCAAGACGCAACCATCTGCTGGCAAGGTGATGGCCACAGTATTGTGGGACACAAAAGGCGTTATTATGTTGGACTCTTTACGCAAGAGATGTACAATAACTGGAGTGTACTATGCAAACTTGTTAGACCAGCTGAGAACCGCCATCCTAAGAAAAACGCCGAGGTAAACTCTCTAAAGGTGTTTTGCTACAACAGGACAACGCGAGAGTCCACACTTGCAAAGTTGCAATGGATGCTGTAGAGCGAAACGGGTATGAATTAATACCACATCCTGCCTATTCACCTGACCTAGCTCCTAGCGACTTCTTCCTATTCCCAAACTTGAAAAAGCATATCCGTGGACTTCATTTGCGGTCTGATGAAGAAGTTGTGACGGCAGTTGAGGAGTGGGTCAATGGAAAGGACCCTGACTTTTTCAGTTCTGGGCTGATGGCACTTGAACACCGTTGGTCTAAGTGCATCACACTAGAGGGCAATTACATCGAAAAAGAAGAGGTGGATCTCAACCGGAAATAAGTTAGGCTGGTTACTTATTGACTCACCCTCGTATAGAAAATTTCATCTCCAAAAACTGAAAATTTTCAAAATTTTCAGTGTTTTTCATATTTCTGCGCAAAACATAGCTGTCGGGTACTTGTTAGAGCCGCATCGGCGGGGCGGTTCTAACGAGTATCCACAATATATGTAGTTGAGCAGAAATAAGAAAAATAGTGCATACCCCTGCAAATCCCGTTTAATATATAAGAAAGTGGGGTTTAAGGGGATCAAAATTATATAGACATGGTTTCGTGTTGTAAAATTGTTCTTGACATTGGTAGTTCGACACACTGGGGGTTAATTATAACACTGTATTGAGGCGATTCCAACGTTGAGGCGATTATAATGAATGCACACAAAACTTATTTTTATGATAAGAGCATTTCTCTAACATTTTCATAATTATTTTGTTTCTTGAGCTGTCAGAAGAATTTCCTAGAGACTCATAAGAGAGTTCCAATCAGCCACGGTAAACGAGCCATCCGTGTTCGAGTCATTGAAGCTTTACTGTACAAACTTGATATTTTTACACCCCGGCATACGAAATCTTTCCGTCCGTTGGTCCGTCCGTTTGTCCGTTCGTCCGTGAATGCGTCCGTACGAATGTTAACATTTTGCGTCAAAGTTTTGCGTGAAGTGTTTTGCCTATGCATATATTTTTGAAAACTTACACTTAAGGGTGTTGATGTGTGGTTAGTGTTACTACTTGATGATTATAGAATAGCTGACATCATGCTGCTGAACCAAGGTCAAGGTCACGGACTTAGAAAATAGTGTGATGTTTACGTCAAAGTTTTACGTGAAGTTTTTGTCTTTTGCCTATAACTCTGCAGCCACTGATAAAAAACTTTTCATATTTGGTATTGAGGTACCTGGGAGGGTTTTCTTCCATTCTATATCCATGGACCCCTGGGTAATGCCCCAGGGCGGGGCTAGAGGTCAAACACAAGGACACCCCAATAAAGTAGTATATTGCAGTTTGTTTATACAAACAACCTCTTATTAAAGAAGGATGGGCATCAGACATGTTTATAACATCAACATTCAGTGTAATAAGGTCAAGGTCATTGTGACCTTATTTTCATGCTTCAGTGATTTTGACTTATATTTTGAAGCCTTTTCCATGGATTAATGCCTCAATAAAGTAGTATGTTGCAGTTTGTTCATACAAACAACGTCTTCAAGAAGGATGGGCATCAGACATGTTTATCACATCAACATTCAGTGTAATAAAGTCAAGGTCATTGTGATCATATTCTCATGCTACAGCGATTTTGCCTTATATCTCGAAGACTATTTCATGGATTAATGTGACACTTGTAATATTGGTTCTGTGTGACACCACGATTGGCAGCATAACAAATGTAGGTCACCTTGACCTATATATCATGGTCCAGTAATTTTCCGCATATCTTGAATGTTAATTGATGTATGAACATCATTACTTGTGATTATGAATTAGTATGATCCAGTAGTTGACCAAAAAGTAAATGTAGGTCACTGTGACCTATATTTCATGGTCCAGTGATTTTATGTTACATCTTGAAGACAATTTGATGTATTACTATCATATTTTGAGATTATGTGACCTATATTTCAAAGCCCTGTGATTTTGTCTTATATCTCCCACTGTTTGATACCTAAATGTCATATTTACATATAATGACACAGTGTGACCCAAACGTTCACCTCAAAGTAAATATAAATCAATATGACCTAAATTTCATGGTCTAGTGATTTTGCTTAATATCTTTTAGATTATTTAATGGATTAGCATTATAGTTGGTATAATGCATCAGTGTGACCATCAGATTAATTTCTCAAGTATGTGTAGGTCAGTGATCTATATTTTATGGCCCAGCAAATTTACTTCATGTCTTGAAGACTATTTACTCCAGGAAAGTTGTACTTGAGATGGTAGATCAGTGTCACTCAGAGACTGACATTGTAAACTATATCTTGCCTTATATCATTGTCGTTAACATTAAAATATTTTATAATTAAGAAATGGTGCCTGCCGGGGCTATTCGTGACCCTCTGGGCACATGCTCTAATTAATCTATTTATGCCTAGCGTCCCATAAAGGGACATTGGCAAACAGTGCAGACCCAGATCAGATGCCCCAAAACGCGGCGTCTGATCAGGGTCTACATTGTTTGCATGAAATACAGGTTTCTATCAAATATGGTGATCATAATAATCTAAACCGACACTTTGCTGTTTGAAATGGACCTGTCCAACGAGAGGTAGAAGAGTCCACTCGGCGAAAATAGGTTGACGTTTAAGGTGAATGGATACACTCCGTTTTCTACAAGGGAAGCCACTTTTGTTGCTTACTGTTTGCTTTCCTGTCCACCAGGCCCCATCTGAAAAGGGGTCTTCTCTTCTGAAAAAAGGGGATTCTCTAACTCTCAATTCTCCCACGATTGGAGTAGACCTATTTTCAGAAAGGAGGCAAGAACATTTTACAAAGTTGCCTCTTTTGAAAGTGTTCGTCCCCTTAAGCAATACGCCTTTCCTTCGTAATGATACTGATACCTTATACAGTCGAACCTCGATAGCTCGAACACCGATGGCTCGTTTACCATGGCTAATTCGAACTCGTTTTTGAGTCCCTACGAAGTTCTTCCGATAGCTCAAGAAAACAAATATTTAGGGAAATGTTCTTTTTTTATCGTGAAGTTGTATGTTGTGTGTACTCATTAAAATCGCCTCATCGAGAAGATTCTAATGAGTACACTCAACATACAATGATTGTGTAGAAAATCGATATACAATCCCTAAATTTTCGCCATTTGCTTCCTGACTTGGCACCGTAATTAACCCTCAGTGGCTCGAACCAACCATGTCTCGAACAATGTTCTATGGTCACAAAGATGTTCGTGCCATCGAAGTTCGACTGTAGTATGCTTCATCGAATACAAAAAAAAATCCCTTAACAAGAATGGAATTTTCAGAGGAATAGAATGGATACATGGCTACACTTTCAGGGGAGGAAACTATCACAGTTGTTTTGCTTCACTTCGGCAAACGAACCTACTACAGACAACCCTCTTTATACCGACACTCGATACAACGACAAAATTCGTTAAAATGACAATTTAACTGTCACGAAACCTTCGCTGAAAAGTAACAATTCGTCTCAAATTATGCAAGAATATTGTATTTAATACTTTAAAGAAACGTTTGTTTCGGATATTTGTTAGAATCACCTCAGCGAGGCGATTCTAGCAAATATCCAAAACATACATTCTGTAAGGAAATAAGAGGAAAACAAGACCTTTCTTACATATCAGTCTGCTTATTTTGTACTCTGTACAACAGCAACTTCATTTTAATGGCAACGTCTTTGGGAACAAATACTGTCGTTATAACGAGGGTTCACTGTAAAGAGGGAATAAGCTCTCTTGTTATAATAGACACCTTTACAGATAAGAAAGACTAAAAGTTGCAAATGTTGTCTCTATTTGGAATTGGCGGCCAAACGTATCTTCCCCTAGATCGCTGCCTTTCGAAAGCTGGTGGGGAATGGTAAAGTTTTACAGGCTGTGATTTTATCATTATACGTACAATGTAAGCTACTGATACTTGATAATTTTAAACTCCGTTGTGTATGGGGATTCTACGGTTTGAGGTATGTGACCAAGTCAACAAGTGCTGTGAAAGCATGGTCACATATAGAACAAATCGCATATATAGGAACTTAAAAATTTCTCCATGAGATCATGGTCTCATAAAGAAGAAACCATGGTCTCTTCATGCGATTTATTCCGTTAGTGCTCCACAATGAGACCATGGTCACATAAGCATATTTGACCAGGTAAAAACCTCACGGTTTCGTTGATTTTCTTGTTTGGTTTTCAGATAAAAACAAAGGCTTAATGTTGATTAAGAAATACGCAGTGTCATGGATTGCCACTTTCCATTTTTTCCCCGAAGCTATAGAAAAATATCTGAAACAATTGTCCGTTGTAAAAGATGGTTCACAACTGTGTGATTCGTATCTAAGAAGAGGCAATGAGAATGAAACTGAAGTGCAGTATTTATCTATTTACTGAATCCGGAAATGTATGCGAAATCAGAACTTATTATTGTTCATTTCAAAACTAATTTATACGATTAGATAATGATGAATATTTATCCAAATATTTCGGATAGCGAAGGATGCATACTATCCTGGTAATCAATTAGCTTTCACTGACTTGAAAACAAATAATAGCATAAACACTTTTTAAAAAAAAACTCAGCCTTACACATTTAACCTTTCGCCACTCACCCCCCACCCCCGCCCCGCGCCCCCTCCCCGCCTTTTTTTTAAAGGCGTTGAACCCGTTATTTCATAAATGCACACGTTCTTCGAGTAACTGGTATGTAAACCGATAAACGTTTACTGGCCATTACGTCTCTCAGGGACTATAGAAAGTTCAATGGTAAACATGGCAATTCCATTTTACGTCATTGCGATCGCTTAAGGTCGATCGCGTTTTATACGAGACAGTATTGAGAATTGAATTAAAGTTCAGATTTGCCTAATGAACACTCCAAGGGCAAATGGGTGTTCAGCACAAAAGAATCGAGATGATTTGCTTAATAAACACTCCAAGGACAAAAGGGTGTTCAGCACAACAAGAATCGAGGTCCGACTTTATATAAATAGCGCTTTTGTTGGCCGAGGGTTGGTACTCGTAATACCAAACAACACAATTCTTCGGTTATATACTTAACATCTAAAACTAATGTACGGATGTGGAAAAAAGTTTCTCTTTTTTACAATCAATTTTCAGTACAGCAGTCTCAATCCTGTGTCGCAGTAGATAACATTTTCCCATGCTTCACTATTGCGTGATGCATATTTTCTGATTCTTTGTGAGATATGTCCATTTTTTGAATTTTTGAAAACAAAAAAAAAAAAAAAAGAAAAAAAAATGTTTGCGGGTCATTGTTGAAGCCTAGTTGACCAAAACTAGCTAGAGCCAGAAAACGTTGATACTTTGAAACCTACATATCTCTCTCTCTCTCCCTCTCTCTCTCTCTCTCTCTCTCTCTCTCTCTCTCTCTCTCTCAAGCTCTTTCAGAATCAGAATCTATTATGTAGGCACAGTAAAGACTATGATAAGCCCGTGCGAACGCACGGGCTTATCATAGTCTTTGCTATGCGTGTTCTTCGCGTCTTACACTAGAAACCTGATTCCTGGGCTATCCACAGAGCACCAGCACAGAATGCAGACTGATTTTTCTTCGCTGGCGCACATGGCATAAATATATTTTCTCAAATACTTGCTCATGCAATCATCCTAACATCTGACAAATTCAGTGACAGTCGAAATTGCGACTGTCTGAGCTCAGATAACGCAGTGTGTTACTAGAACACCAGTCATAGAAAGGGCCGGATTTATTTTCAGACAGTATCCGAAAATAAAACTCTTAAATATGGCCAAATGTGTCGAGACATTATAGTGTTTTGATATATTTAAAGTAACTGAACACAAACAGTTAAATGTCATGTGTTAAGATCTTAGTATCAAGTTTAAATGTTTACCCTGAATGTTCAGACACTTAATTTTAACATCATACCGCGATTTGTTTTTAATTTTTTGCAGGTTTTCTTTCTTGATATGAATATGTATATATCGTTTCGGATGTTTTACCCGAATTAGAATTTCCATCTCCAACGCTTGTGTCCGCAACTCCTCCTACATCGATTGTAGTGGTTTTATGAAACTTTGCAGGTTTTCTTGCTTTGACATATACATGTGCATCTGCCATGTTTGACAGAATTACTATCCTTTCCGTTTGCGACTTTCTTTGTGTAAATCTTGTCGCTACTCCTAAACCTTTTGTCGTTTGCACACTTTCTTGCTATGATATCCTTAGAACGGCCGAGGGTTTTGAAAAATGCAGCCAAAATGGGGGGTAGGTTGGATATTTACCTTTGGATTCCAATATAAGCAACTGATAAAAAATAGCTTACTTAAAAACGAAAGTAGATATGTTTTTCTTCACAATTAAGCACTGAAAAAATTTTACACTCACGAAAGATCATGTCGCAGGAGTCACGGTGGGAAAATGTATGCGCATGAAATTTTTTTTTTTTTTTTTTTTTTTTTTTTTTTTTTTGACGATTTTATCCCGCATTTTTTTCCTCCTTTCTTTTTCTCTTTCCCTCCCTTTTTGTTTGCTTTTCCTTGAACATTTCGTATGCTGGGCCATTGAGCCGCGCTTGATTTGTGTTGACGGGGCTGCATAACGAAGGTACAATGGTAAAGTGAACATTTTTGGTCCGAAAATTTGACCATTTTCTCGTACTTTGGAAGCCTTTTGTGCCCTTCCTTTACCTCTAGAGAGCTCGTAATCATACTATTATTACCCCGCATACTACTGTATTAAACGGTACTAGAACTGGAAGATTGACTATATTAATCTCGTCGTGTGGGTCGTTCAAAAGGTGTTGGCCGGCAATTACGCATAAATACGCTACCGCCGGCGAAAGAATATAAAGATTTGCATATGGTTTGGGTTTTTCGATATCGGCTTTTTAACAGAGTTACAGCCGTTTTTGTCTTACATTTCCTATTTACTAAGCTTTTGTCTGGAACTATGGCTACATTTTTGTGGCATTCTGTTGAAAACTTAATATAGTTCTTTGCTGTTACATTGATATATGTATATGCATGTGCATATGGATTTTTGTTTCAGCGATTTGGAGAGAATTACGATGTTTTGGACTTACAAATTCTGTTTTCGAAGCTTGTGTCCGGAACTCTTCTAATATCTTTCATCGACTTTATCTGACAGCATCACGAAAACATGCCTGTATAATTTTGACCCCCTTAAACCCCACTTTTATATAGTAAAACTGGGGTTTACTGGGGTATACACTATTTTTCTTATTTTTGCTCCAAAACATGGATTGTGGGTACTCGTTACAATGTAGAATCGCCTCACCGAGGCGGTTCTAACGAGTACCCACAATCTATGTTTTTAGCAGAAGTATGAAAAATATCGATTTTTTTTAACTGAAAATTTTCAGTTTTTGGAGGTGAAATTTTCTGTATATTTGAATAGGCGTGTTTTCATAATGGTTTGTAGAATTTCGTATGACTTGAAGATGTGCATGTGGTCTTACATTTATTTGATTCATGCATTTTGAAGCATTATCTGCCTTAGAAAGTCATTTTGCCATACATAAGTTGTAAATTAAGTTGCATCATATTTCTGACATGTCGTATAAAAACGTGTGACGTATGACATACGACCTTTTATATCTCTTATATTAATTGTGTTTCTTTTGCGAAGTACTGTATTGAAGACGTCTTGGATTTTCACTTTTGACAACATCCTGTTTTTGATGACTGCAGCATTTGATTTATTATATTTATTTCTTAATTGAAGATATTTAATACAATAAAACAGTATAATAGTTTTATCTGTAGAAGTCTGTTTTTGAGCCGTAACGTCAGAAAACGTACCCATTACGTAAATACACCTATTCAAATATATTAAGAATATTACCACCAAAATAATGAAAACTTTCAGATGAAAAATTCTGGTAGTTTTCATATTTCTGCTCAAAACATAGATTGTGGGTACTCGTTAGAACCGCCTCGACGAGGCGGTTCTAACGAGTACCCACAATCTATGTTTTGAGCAGAAAAAAGAAATTAATGTATACCCCTTTTAACCCCAGTTTTACTGTATAAAAGAGGGGCTTAAGGGAGTCAAAACTATATAGGTGTGTTTTCGTGATGATCGAACATATGTGCCCAGCCTGACCTGAATCTTCGCTGGACGCATTTTGGATAGGCAAGGTTGCAAGCTTTTTCCATTTGGACAACAAATACTCTGATCAGACTGCACGGCTGCACAGACTGATCTGAGAACATCTTGTGCGCACATGTCAGAAGATACGCTTTCTCTAGGTTAGGCTTATTTAAAGACAGACTGTCGTCAATACAACTGTGATGTTTTGTAACAGAAGATAGAATATGCTACTTTAGAAAATAAATCTTTTGGACGGAGCAAAGGCTAATGCATGAAGACGCTTCTACGGAAATTGTACAATGAGCCGCAACGTACGGTAACGAACCTTACGACATGGCGCCCATCAAATACTCAAATCAGCCTCCGTGGGTGCGCAGACCAATCAGTTTCCGTTGTCCGCATGAATAACCTTTGCATTTATGGCAATCCAAAATACGCACAGCGAAGATTCTGATCAGACTGCGCGAATGCGCAGTATGATCTGAATCTTCGCTTGGCGCACATGTCAGAAGGTACGTTTCCAGACGTTGCGGCTCAAATGGTGTGTTGCGTTATTTATCACGACAATAAAAGATCATTTTATCTAACAAAACAAATCGACAAATGTTGAATTAAAACACTAAAAGACACTTATCTTTCTACGAATTATCACAAGAAAACAGTGCTGTTCAAATCCCTCAAATAAAGCGACTTGTAGTGGACACGTCTATAGTCCTTTCATATTAAAATAATAAGTACGTATCACGACTGCTTATCTCCACACATGCAAAACCATGTTGCTAAAAGAAAAACCTTAGATCTTAGGTGTTTGCGGAGAGTCAGTTTATGTAGCGTTGAAGGTAGGTGTCAGCTGAAATAAAGCTGACTTTTTGGCACGATTGCCGATATCCAAAATCGGGTGATGTAATTCTGCCATTGAGTCTCCCATATAATCAAACCGGAATTTTAGTCCTTTAAGCGAATACGAGCGTATAGAACAAAAATAATTTTTCTCCCGATGCAAGAGTGGTCAGATTTTGCAGTGTTGGTGACACAGGCAAGTTTAACTCCAGTTCTTGGAGAGATTACAAATTTCTGGTTAAGTGAATGTTTGACATTTAGCTTTGCGTGGTTCAAAAGAAAATACAGTATAACCTCAATGACTCGAACACGGATGAAGGCTCGTTTACCGTGGATGATTCGAACTCTTTTTTCATGCCCTACAAAATTCTTCCAATAGCTCAAGAAAACAAATATTTAGGGATTTTGTCTTATTTTATGGAATTGTATGTTGTGTGTATTCTTTAGAATCGCATCATCGAGGCGATTCTAATGAGTACACTCAACATACAATCATTGTGTTGAAAATCGAAAATATTTCCCTAAATTATCGTTATTTGTTTCCTGAACTGGTGCCATGATTATCCCTCAGTGATTAACCCATGTCTCGAATGAATTTCCATGGTCCCAAAGATGTTCCAGCCATTGAGGTTCGACTGTATATCGCATTTTTTGTCATTGCACAGAAACTAGGCATTGTATTGACGGGTGGTGCTATGAAGCATTGAAGGCGTTGATATAGCATATGTTACATGTATAACGAATATTTTGCGCCAAACTGAATGTATGGTTGTTAACCCAATTATAGTTGATAACTGTGCTTCCCTCTTTAATTGCACGACGGTGGATCAGTCCTCAAACTAAATGACGACCCCCTTCCTCAATCTGTTTAAGATGCTCGGAGCCTATCAATGTCTTTGGCCGAGCCCACCATGGTCCTGTTTGTGGCTTCTTTGTGTTCTGCATTACGAAAACACGCCTATTCAAATATGCTGAAAATTTTACCACCAAAAAATGAAAAATTTCAGATAAAAAATTCAGATATTTTTCATATTTCTGATCAAAACATACATTGCGGGTACTCGTTAGAACCGCCTGGCCGAGGGAGGCGGTTCTAACGAGTACCCACAATCTATGTTTTTGAGCAGAAATAAGAAAATTTATGTATACCCCTGTAAACCCCTGTTTTACTATATAAAAGTGGGGTTAAGGGGGTCAAAATTATATAGGCGTGTTCTCGTGATGTGCTTCAGATATCTAGTGAGTTCTATACTTTGTTTCATTACGCTGTTTTATTATATGGGTTTCACTGTGATATTTCAATGATGAAGTAGAGGGCCCCAATCCGGTAGGCCCCAATCCGGTCGTTTTCTTACTGACTGTTCAAAGACACTTCCTCTATTGCCCGTTCTTCTTTGTATGTGCGTCGGTGGTTTCACATACAGACGAACTTCGATGGCTCGAACATCTTTGGGACCATAGAAAATTGTTCGAGACATGGGTGGCTCGAGCCACTGAGGGTTAATTATGGTGCCAAGTCAGGAAGCAAATTGGGATAAATTAGGGATTTTTTTTTTTTCAATTTTCTATACAATAATTGTGTGTTGAGTGTACTCATTAGAATCGCCTCGATGAGGCGATTCTAATGAGTACACACAACATACAATTCCATGATAAAATAGGAAAAATCATTAAAAATTTGTTTTCTTGAGATATTGGAAGAATTTTGTATGGACTGAAAAAAGAGTTCGAATCATCCACGGTAAACGAGCCATCCGTGTTCGAACCATTGCGGTTATACTGTATGTGGCGTTTGTTTTGTCATTATTTGTTCCTTAGCTTTCCCTCTGTTCGTGCCTCGGGAAGGCTGTGCTTCGTGTTTTTGGCACTTCCTGGTTATCTTGATGACATTTTGTTGTTGTTCGTTTTTGTTGTTGCTGGGTGTGTATTGTTGCTGTTGTTGGGGTATTTGTTTATCAACTAAATGGATGCTTTAGGTGTGTACAGCTACGTCATAGCTCTCACGTAACTATTTGTCAGAAAGTCAGTATTTAGTTGTTGTCTTACGCTCAAAGTAGTGGAAAGACTATTAATATATAGAATGGTACCTTGGCTGCCTAGAAACGAGTTTAATTTTCTTCTGAGTCAGATACTATTTCAGTATAATACACTTGATACATTTTTTCAGTATACAGTTTCATTGTGTGTTTTCTTCATTTTATAAACTTACTTAAATATCGATAAGAATCTTTGGGAAAATAATTCAAGACTGGAGACCCCTAAATGGACAACTGGCAAACAGTGCAGACCCAGATTAGACGCAACAGAACGCGGCGTCTGATTAGGATCTTCACTGTTTGCAAATAGATAAACCATTTTTCTTTACGAATATTATCATATAGCCTGACATACCTAAAACCGAAAATGGACTCTTCCAATATGTGGGAGAGTTTATTCAGTCTTTAATGGGTTAAAATTACACACCCATGCAGTCTGAACAAGGCCTATCGACTTTACCTCTGTAACCCCGGGTAAGAACACGTGCTTCATAAGTCCAGATAAGTTGTTTTCATAAAAAAAAAAACTCATCAATTGCTAATTTCTCCATGCAAGCATATGTTGTGGGTAATCGTTAAAAGCACTTCTAATGGGTACCAGCAACATGTGTTTGCGGAGAAATAAGAACAATGCTTATCATGATATCCTCTCGTATTTGGAGCAATGGTAATGACCTTATTAGACGTTTTGACGCAAGCAATTCTGGGTCTGCTCTTTTCCGGTTATACGCTGCTGGTACATGTAACCTTGATTATTTCGCCTTTGAATTTCTGAAGTGGATTCCTGCATCTTTGAATTTGGTCACGTCCTCTGTTGCAATAGGAATGTCAATCAAAAATCAAAATCAAAATGGCAAACAATGTAGCAGTCCTGATGAGACCGGATCAACAAACACTGTTTGGAATGGTATTTGTTTTACCTACAGGGTTGCAAAGATTAGGCGTTACACGGATATATGAGCTCATATATTAAAAAGGGATCCGGTTACTTGAAGTTGAAATTTGAACACGACTTCCAGAAATGAAATCGTTTAAGTTCGTACCAGACGGGCGTGTCGGCATATAAAATATATTTAAGCCGCAACGTCAGAAAACGTACCTTCGGGCATGTGCGCACAGCGAAGATTCAGATTGCGCAGGGCTGATCGGAATCTTCACTGGGCGCATTTTGGATAGGCAAGGATAAACCAGTTTCGTAATGTGGACAACAGACTGCTCAGATTGCGCGGATCGAAGTCTTCTTTGGGCCCACCTGGCAGAAAGTATGTTTATTCACGTTATGTCTCAATTTTATAAAGAAATTGAAAATAGCAGTGTATGACGATGAGTAAATAATAAGAAAAATCTATTTTTGAATATTAAAGATGATCAAAGATCTCAGCCTACAGTCTTACGTGATTGATATGTTTATTGCTTTTGCCATATGAGCCACAAAGTGGAAAAGTACACCTGATGACGTAAGAGCCTAAAGATGATTAAAGAGAAACGCAATATAAAATGTAAGTATAGCTTGGAGTATAGTGCTTAACAAGCCATTTATTGTGATGCAAGAATTTTTAAAATCGGCCTAGAAATAAGGAAGTTATGGGGGTTTGAATATATTTAAAATGACTGTCATGGATGCAGCCATATTGTAGGCTTTGTAACGTCACACAGCCCAAATTAAATATGCAAAACCCAATGATAAAGAGTTTTTAAGAATAATTTTGCTACAGTTTTTTTTATAATCTTTTAATTCTAGTGACAAACAATCATTTCCCCCAAAATAAACAAACTTTATGAGAATAACTACCTTTATGAAACGAATTTTAATTTTTATGAAACCTCTTTAAATATTCAAAATGGCGGCGCCCATTCCACCAATGTTAAAATATTCAATAGTCTATAACTTACTTAATTTTCAACCGATTTTGATCAAATCTGTGTCAAAATTCATTGTTTGTAAAGTTCTTTACTTCAAAGCACAATACATTTTAAGGTTTCGTTCCCCTTTAAGATCAGCATGCTTAATCAGAGTTTTCGTAAGGCGTTCTGTGGATAGCAAGGGATACACAGATACTGTCATTTGAAATCAGGATTTACTCATCTTGTTGGAATGTTCCATAGATATTGATACGAATAAATACTTTAACTGAAACTCGGAAGTTGTCCCCGTCGTCCACGAATAAACAAAGACATTCTACTTAACCAATTAACAAACAACTTGTCTTACTTCGCCACAATATATTTTATTCGACAGGCAACAAATAAATCATCATGAAAACAAGCCTATATAATTTGATACCCTTAAACCCCACTTTTGTATAGTAAAACTAGGGCTTACAGGGATATACATTATTTTTCTTATTTTGCTAAAAAACATAGATTTTCTCTCGCTGAGGCGGTTCTAACGAGTACCCACAATTTATGTTTTGAGCAGAAGTATGAAAATATCAGGGGTTTTTTAAATCTGAAAATGTTTCTTATTTTGGTTGTAAAATGTTCAGTATATTCGAATAGGCGTGTTTTCGTAATGAATGTTCTTTTTAATCATATAACGAAATCACTGCTTACCCCGAGCATACACATTTGTAATACCAGTACGTATGGCCACACATTAGGACTATAACGCTTGAAATAAATGAAAACTCTTCAAAATTTAGTTTAGGTTGGATGCAACTTTGGTGAAACGCAATATGAATGCAATGAGGGACAGACATCTTCTCTAAGCGATTAGAATAGTCGGCATCATCCTGAATCTCTTCAAATTGTTCCAGGGCTATGTGCATGAAGGGAACAAACTGAATGTATCAAATCGAATTTCCTAGCCCAAACTATGCGTGTATGCTTATAGGGACAAGTGCCTTTCGTTCCTTAGTTTCCCGGTGTTCTGCGATTCATCATTTGTTCACTAGTGCTCAGGTGAAACAGGCAGGCTTGCTTAATAATATGTTGTTCTTCCAGTACGCTGACAGTTTCTTGTGACGCGGCTTAATTTTGAACTTGCAAAAATGTGTGCTGCTGGGTGGCGGCTGGCTTCAATAAGTAACTGCATGTCAATAACAGCTTCTTGTTCTTAATACACTAAAAGACTTGCATGCAGTTGGCACATAACAATCACCCAAATATCATTATTTTATATACTACTAGTATAAACTTTGATGTATGCTCAAACATTTTCACCTCTTATCCAGCCAGAACCGACATTTTCTAAATACAATATCCAATTTTTTATTCTATCACGAAAATGTATGTTATGCGTACACATAAGAATCGCATCATCAAGGCAATTCTAATAATTACACTCAGTTTACTATTGTTTATAGAAGATCGAAAGGATATCCCTAAATTATCCCCATTTGTCCCCTGACCTAGCGCTATCATTAACCTTAAGTGGTTCGAACTATCCGTATCAAGAACAAATGTCCATGGTCTAAAAAATGTTCGAGCTATGGAGGTTCGACTATATGTACAAAATTTTTTATCTCTTTGCTTCGAGCATGCGATAAACGTCGTATAGTTTTATCAACAACCTGTTTGTTTAGTACACTTACCATATCCGATTTCTATTTCCATTAAGTTTTACCAAGTACGTATTGTAGATGTCATAAGCTAAAAGCCTTGGATACAAACGAACAATCAGATAAACAAGGCTACAATAGTCAAGGACACAATAGCTGAATACATGTAAGTGCTCAATATATAGCATTATTTATTAAACTAGAATATGTCACATAAGTAGTTTTAATGAACAAAACAACATTTTTTTATGGCAAACAAAGCAATCGGAGTCCTATGGTCCGGTTATATAACAAGTGCATCGATTCCTGGATATTCACAGATACTGTAACATTTGATCTACTCTGAATCTCATCTAATAGGAAAACCAAAAAACAACAGAGCTCAGAATTTATCAAAAGTTCATTTATATGCAGCAAGACTTAAAAAAAAATACATGGAGCGCTTTAAGGGGGCTTGATATGGTATATTTTCTACTATTGTTGATATCTTACTATTTAGCTACACTCTGCAAGGAAAGGATATGCTTCCAAGGGGAGTGCATTCTTAGGGCAAATCCTTTGCTATTATAGAAGACCCATTTTCAGAATGGAGACAAAACAATTTCATAAGCGGTACTTCCCCGGAATGTGTGCTCAATTCCACCTGAATTCTAAATTTTATCCGTAGCATTCCGACTTGACTTCTGAATAAGTTAGCAAGTGAGACTACTGACACCCAAATTTTGATGCCAATTTAGTTTTTACATAGCCTGAAAAGCATAATTGCAAGTAAAATATGTTTCGGATGAGTTCCAGAAGATAATTACGAAAAACAAAAAGGACCTTATTAGAATGGATGCTCAAAGGCAGATAGCCTACCTAATAATCAATGCTTTTACAGTTGCAACTTTTCCAGTTAATAAGTTTCACTGTCGCGCAAGTGACGAAGGACGTAAAGTCCTTCGTCACTTGCGCAACAGTGAAAACTATTAATGCAGTTATTAAGGAAAGACCACAATCGCGAAACACAGCCTTCCCGAGCGAAGAAGAAGAGAGGAGAACGGAATGGGGCAAATCCTATGCTGTATTAGGAGACCCCTTTTCAGAATGGAAACAAAATTTTATTAGCGGTAACTCCCCGGAACGTGTGCTCAATACCCCTTGAATTCTAAATTTTATCCGTAACATTCCGTCTTGACTCCTGAATAAGTTAGCAAGTGGGACTAATGAAACCCAAATTTTGATGCCAATTTAGTTTTTTACATATCCTGAAATCCATAATTGCAGGTAAAATATGTTTCGGAGGAGTTCCAGAACATACTTACAAAATACAGAAAGAACCTTATTATAGAATGGATGCTCAAAGGCAGATAGCCTGCCTAATAATTAATGTTTTTACAGTTGCAGCTTTTCCAGTTAATAATTTTCACTATCGCGCAAGTGACGAAGGACGTAAAGTCCTTCGTCACTTGCGCGACAGTGAAAACTATTAATGCAGTTATCAAGGAAAGACCACAATCGCGAAACACAGCTTTCCCGAGCGAAGAAGAAGAGAGGAGAATGGCGCATTTTAAATAACCGACATACGAACAAAGAACCACCTTGCAATGGTCAGGAGAAAATTACTAAGGCATCCGAAGAAAAAAGGTTGCGCCTGTCGAACGCGGCGAATGAAATATGGACACCTGTTGTCTTTAGTCACACTCATTGAGGCCCTACTGGTGGTGTCGCTTTTCTCTGACGTCGGCTTGTCATCGACGCATCCGCGTTGTTTTATAATAATTCATTATTGATATTATTATTATTATTATTATTATGTCTAACTGAGATAGTTCACTGTTGCGTTTGTAGAATTCTGTATGGATGGATACATTACTAACCCATTTATGCCTGGCCGCCCATGAAAGAGACATTGGCAGATAGCGGAAGCCAGACCGCTGCGTCTGATTAGGGTTTCAACGGTTTGCATTAAGGCCAAGAATTTCTATAAAATATGGCAATAATTAACTACCCAGACACCCCTTCTACTAGAAATGGACGTGTCCAAACAGCTGAAGTAGGTGAGTCTACTCGGCATAAATGGGTTAATGTTGAAAACTGTGAAATACTGGTATTTTAGGAAACTGGATACACTTATTAGTTTTTTTTTACCATAATCTTCTAGGGAGACATTTTTTTGTGACCTCATGTTCACTTTCTTGCACTAAAGCGCCTTCTGAAGAGTTGTTTACTCTAAAAGGGGACCAAATCAATTCTTTCCTTTTAAGGTAGACCCCGTTTCAGAAGGGCGGCAAAATAAAGAAAATATATAATGGTTGCCGTTGGAAAAAACGTGAACGAAACTTAGAGTCTCGGTTTCAGTGAGAGCCTTCACAGGACAACAATGTAGTTTGCAGGGTTCAATACGCCTCACCCCATCAAACATTCATCTAGGCCCACATGCTTTTCCAAATATTGTAATGGGCTCAATGAGATAGAAATAAAAACTGCCCTGTAATGAACTCCGGGAGTGTTTTGACATGCACGGTCGCCACACGGCACTCTACATCTGACAAATCTGCCCTTGAAAGTGTATTCATTCTCCTTAAAACCTTCTTAGTCCTGCTTGCACTTTTCCAAGACGGCTCATCTTTTGCGTATTATTTATTTATTTATTTATTTTCGATTTTCTGCTGTCTGTCTGAGATATGTTATGGTGCTTTGTGCCACGTTTTCTAAGAAACTACTGAAAAACAATGGCCACACAGACAAAGTCAGCCTAGAATGAAATTCGACTGATCATATTAATATTTTGATTTGAGGAAGTCGGAATTGCTAAATGCACTATATAGGACAGATTGGCCAAGACCTTTAGACTAGATTTGATGAGCGTTATTTATAGCAAAGCGTTCAATTTGTTTTCTTTTAATCAGCATTTTAAACGATTTCATTAACCAGCTGAAAAACAATTCAGCAACCAGATTCAAAACAATCCTTATATGTGAACTGGTTGAAATGAATTAAGGCATTATGCATTGCAAACAGCTTATCCATTCAGTTTTAACTATAATATATATCAGCCCGGAGGTAAACATCACGAAAACATGCCTATATAATGTTGACCCCATTAAACCCCACTTTTATATAGTAAAACTGGGGTTTACTAGGGTATACATTAATTTTCTTATTTCTATTCAAAAACATAGATTGTGGGAACTCGTTAGAACCTACGAGTACCCACAATCTATGTTTTGAACAGAAATATGAAGAAATATCGGAATTTTTTATCTGAAAATTTTCCATTTTTGGTTGTAATTTTTTCAATATATTTGAATAGGCGTGTTTTCGTAATGACTTCAGAACTATCAGATCTGGGTGTTGTTGTTGTTTTATCGTTTTGATATTTATTAACGGCAAAAGCACATCACCCGACAAGCAAAAAGATAGAAACTTTAAACGTAAACACTGGTGTGTAATTACGTTCTTAGATTTAAGTGACGTTGGCAAACAGTTTGGACGCCATGCCAAACTGCAGTAAAGAACTAATAATTTAACACTGTAAAACGTTTATGTAAGGAATAATAAAAAATCTCCGGTCAATTAATAAGTTCGGAAAGTTTATTCATAAATTGAAATATAAGAGGTTTGAGCTTCCAGTTTGTCCACATATAATTTTTCTACTCTTTATTACATCTTATACAATTATCTCATAAAAGAAACACCACACTTCATTAATAGAACGGAAATTTACTTTCTGGCCTGTAATGAAACGCGTGCTATTTTCACTTCCAATGTGCAGAGAAACGATAATTTATGGTCATGTCAAAAAGTCTGACAATATATTTAGATACATATAAAAAATGGACAATATATTTATTACATTTAGCTCTAACCTTTTAAGATAAATTGTGGCTATTCGAATGTGCTCTCCTTGTTGCGTATTTGTTTTAATTTTGTAACGAGAAAAAGCCCTCTCTCTCTCTCTCTCTCTCTCTCTCTCTCTCTCTCTCTCTCTCTCTCTTTGATTCAATTAAGAGAACCTCTGTAAGAGAAATTTCTCTTTGCATTGATTGTAATAAAAAACAAATGATTTTATTTTCACTTCTGAGGATCAATATTTTTGTAGTCTTGCCAGAAAATTGTAAGACACTTTCGTTCTTTTTCTTTCTTTTATTTATTTATTTATTTTTTTTTTTTTTTTGATAGTATCTTTATTCGGTGGTGCTAAATAGATAAATCTACACCACAAAAATCAGGCAGATATTATAGTTAAATTCAACGTTTCAATATTTTGTTGACTTACTAAATATTAAAAGCGACATCCTTGAGTACTGTGTTGATAAAAGCTTTCCAAAAACAACTTCAGTTAAATAAAACTAATACCTCTGATACCAAAGCACCATTTTAGACTTTCTTTATCATTATCTGATTTTAAAATCTCTACTAAAATTTATGACAAATGGAACGACTTTGTGTTTGGGTGGCGATGTCCCACATGCCACATCCTATGGTGTATATATATTTCTAAGTTGATTCATTTCATCATGAAAACATGCCTATATAATTTTGACCCCCTTAAACCCCACTTTTATATAGTAAAACAGGGGTTTACAGGGTTATACATTATTTTTCTTATTTCTGCTCAAACACATATATTGTGGGTACTAGTTAGAACCGCCTCGCCGAGGCGGTTCTAACGAGTACCCACAATCTATGTGTTCAGCAGAAATATGAAAAATAGCAGAGATTTTTATCTGAAATTTTTCAGTTTTCGGGGGTGAAATTTTCTATATATATGAATAGGCGTATTTTCGTAATGTTTTGGTAGAGCATCTAGTCAAATCAGTGACTTCTATAATCGAAATAAAATTTTACTGCTACACTTTTTAAGCAGGGGTACCGATATCATAAACTACATGAAACGTTTTTCAAAGTGTTATCACCGTCATTCTGAATTAATGTCCAGATATAACGTGATTTTGAAAACACTTCTGCAAGAAGTCGGCCAGAACCTGAATTTTATGGTGACTTAGTTTCTAAATTCAAAAAGATGGTTTGCTTCAAAAAAGACAAGTTGCAACATGGATATTCTGTCACAAACTGCATCCAAGGTAGTAAACTCAATTATGGTCGAGTGCTTCCCCCTTTAATTGCGGTGAGCCGCTCATCGGACTTAATGACGACTTCCTCCTAAATATTTTATATTTTAGTTTTGAGTAACTGACTTACCAACGATTTCTCCGATAGAGAGTGATCAAAATAGCTTATGCAGAGCATTGGTTCAGCTCAGATAAAACAAAAGTGACAGTAAACTAAATGCCTACAAACACTGGATATAGTTTGAAAGACGTTTGTTTATTTATTTATTTATTTATTCATACATTAAATCGAGTGCTTTTGTTTTACTTTTCTAAACAAAAAAAAAAAAAAAAAAAAAAAAAAAAAAAAGAAAAGAAAAGAAAAGCATGCATTCGTCAAACTTTATTGTATTTGAACGGTATATCTGTCTGAAACAGTCCGCCAGTATCACTTCGGTAAAATGGCATTAATGTTATGGATTGTCCCTGTCGTTTTTAGCCGTCGAACTTTGATAATGTAGTTAACAGTCGTGTTACAGGGTAAACGCACTCAGATACCCGTTCAATGGCATTGCAGATTAAATAAATTTTCAGTATTGCTAGCTCCAGATACAGGCCAGGCTATTCAGAGGATATAGCTTATGTTGAACTAAACCATGTTGTGCGGATTCATTGAAAGCACCGCGATGAGCCGAATCTGATGAATACCACAATATTTGATCAGGTGCGTGAATAACAAAATATGTCTTCAGCTATCTCCATTATTAACATTTGAGCCCGAACGGTAGAAAACGTACCTTCGGACGTGTGCACCGAGCGAAGGTTCAGATCAATCTGCGCATTCGCACAATCTGATCAGAATATTAACTGGACGCAATTTTGATAGCCAATGTTGCAATGTTGCATGCGGATAACGATGTCTCTAATCAGAAAGAAAAATCGTTTTCTTATATTGCGGTTTTTTGATATCTAGAGCCATGACACTTTACACGAACGTGACGAATTTCATTACAAAACACGCCTATTCGAAAACACTGAGAATTCTACCACCAAAAAAAAAATGAAAACATTCGGATGAAATATTCTGGTAGTTTTCACATTTCTGTTCAAAACATAGATTGTGGGTACTGGTTAGAACCGCCTCGGCGATGCGGTTGTAACGAGTACGCACAATCTATGTTTTCAGCAGAATTAAAAACAAATAATGTATACCCCTGTAAACTCCAGTTTTAAGGTATAAAATGGGGTTTAAGGGTGTCCAAATTTAGGCGTGTTTTCATGATGGCAACCTGACTTTCACCAATAAATTCTGAAGGTCGTGATAGAGTGTTACCAGACACAAGGACTTACTCAATGAACTTTGGAAAAAATTGTATTTTACAGTTAGAAGGTATTTTCAAACTTTCAGACCATGCAAACAATTTTCTCGGGCCTTATTGAATACAAAAATATTTAGTTTGACCCAGAAACCTTCGTTCGGTGTTCTGAACGGTAATTCCAATAAATGACTTTGCACATAATCTTGAAAAACAGAATCTTATACAGTTACAATTGATTTGAAATACATACTGTACGTAGGCCTAATTGGATGGAAATAATAGCCAGTTTGCCACAGAAAAAATTGGTACTTCAGCTATATTTATTTTGTGTGCGCGAGCATTGTTCTCAAGGGTCATTCATAAAGAATCTATTTAGATTCACTTCAGCTGGTGTTCAGTAATGTGGCAACTGTAAAACTTCTTCCTGTACTTCACTATAGTGTAGTTTGTATTGACGGATATTTTTATATTCTTATATCGCGGCATCTCTACACAAGCATATGAACAGTTCATGGACTGTCGTCCTTTAGGCCAAAAGCAAACCATTACGAAAACACGCCTATTCGAATATATTGAGAATTTCGCCCACAAAAAACTGAAAGTTTTCAGATAAAAAATTCTGATATTTTTCATATTGCTGCTCAAACATAGATTTGGCCGAGGCGGTTCTAACGAGTATCCACAATCTATGTTTTTGAGCAGAAATGAGATAAATAATGTATAACCCTGTAAATCCTAGTTTTACGATATAAAAGTGGGGTTTAAGGGGGTCAAAATTATATGGGTATGTTTTCGGGATGAACAAACATACACGTGAATACTCCCAGGAAATGCCACAATAACGAAGTACAGTAAAATTTCAGTGACTCGAACATCGATGGCTCGTTTACGGTGGCTGATTCCAACTCGTTTTAGAATCCCTAGAAAATTCTTCAGATAGCTCAAACAAGAGAGCCAAAACGACCCTGTATCACTCACATGAGTACCAGAAAAGGTTCGAGTCAGTTGGCTTGCTTTTCCATTCAGGAGAAGAAGTTCGAAATAGATGGCACCCCGAAACTTCCTACCAAGTTTCTAATCAAATGGCCTTTTGTTTCAGGAGAACAAGTACAAAATTGATTTTCAGAATTGCGGCCCAGGCGGCCATCTTTGATTTCTGATCGGAATGGTATCAGCTAGTTTTGATCTACAAGTCACACCGATACTTCCTATCAAGTTTCAAGTCAATTAGCGGTTCGGTTCATGAGAACAAGGTCAAATAGATTTAAAAAATGGCGGCCATCTTGAGTTTTCGATTGGAATTGTGTTACAGATCGCTCGCTACTTAATATCAAGTTTCGAGTCAATTATCCTTCCGGTTCAGAAGAAGAAGATCAAAATGTATTTTTAAGATAGCAGCTTTGGCGGCTATCTTGGATTTTTGATCGAAACGATTCAGCAATTTTTGGTCTACAAGTCACTCTGAAACTTCCTATCAAGTTTATTGTCGATTGGCTTTTCGGTTCAGGAAAAGAAGTTTAAAACAGACTTTCAAGATGGCGGCCGTGGCGGCCATCTTGGATTTCTGATCAAAAGGACTTTTGCTAGTCGCCCCGATTCTTCCTATCATGCTTTGAGTCAGTTGAACTTTCCGTTCATGGAAAGAAGCTGAAAATGGATTTAATAACAAAATGGTGGCCGTGGCAGCCATCTAGGATCTCCGATCGGAACGATTTTATCTATTTTTTTTATCTACAAGTCACTACGACACTTTCTTTTTGAGTCAATTGGCCTTTCGGTTCCGGAGTAGAAATCTATTTTATTTTTATTTATTTAAACAATGTTTCAAGAGGATGACACAATTAGCTATAAATAACTATTCTACCTTGTGGTCCTCTAACTAAAATTTATATACATATATACAACAAAACTTAACTAACAGCTAAGAAATTCATGGGATAAAAGTAGCTTGTAGCGAAGTGAATGCTTGTATAAAGTTTTTATCAAATAAAAGTGCTAACAGGTATGTGCAAGTGATTTAAAACCAAACATGGCACTGAATTATATCAAAGACAAATCTGAATGTTATCACAGTTTTTGTAAGTGCTTTAAGATTTGACGAGCGCATAAAACCAATATCTAAAACAATTATGCTAGGTCATAAAAGCTCTCAATTCAGTTACAATAACGGTTTCAGCGATAATTTTACACATGGTATATCATTTAAAATCATAGTTAAAGACATTTTATAAGGGTTAAAATGTTGCTTTAAGAGACTGCTTAAAGGTAGAGAGTGACCCCGATGTTTTTACTGTTTGAGGTAGAGCATTCCATAGTCTTGGTGCGGAACACGAAAAAGAGCCATCAAAAAGTGCTGTCCGTGCTTTCGGCACATAAAGTGAGCCATTTTCTGATAACCTGAGGTTAAGAGTGTGTACCTCGGATACTGGTTTTAGAAGTTGTGTTATATATTCAGGGGATAAATTATTTATTGCTCGGTATGTCAAGACAGCCTTATTATATTTAAGTCTGTCCGGAATTGACAGCCATCCCAGTTGACTGAACATATCTACTGATGGGGTATCGTAATTTGCTCGCAGGATGATTCGAGCAGCGCGTTTTTGCAGCTTGGATATGCGTTCAATATTAGTTACAGAGGCTGACCCCCAGGTAACAGAGCCATAATCAATATAAGGAAGAATATACCCCTGATAGTAAACTTTTTGAATATGTGTCGGTACATACGTTGCTAACTGGCGTAATAGAGATATTTTAGATGAGATAAGGGAGCATAAGTGGTCTATATGGGCAGACCAAGAAAGGTGTTCATCGATATAAACACCAAGGAGTTTCTGTTTACTAACGGATTGAATATTGACATCGTCAGCAATAATATTTAGAGGTCGAGAGTCGTTCAAGCGTTTTCTAGCGCCAACTAGCATACAAGTTGTTTTGGTCATGTGAACATTCATTTTGTTTATCATTCCCCATGTTTTTGGGTTACCGAATTCTCCTTGCAGATCTTCTTCAATAGCATCTATGTCATTACCATGCGTGTGAATTCAAAAGAGATTTTCAAGATGGGCTCCGTGGCGGCCATCTTGGATTTTCGACTGGAACGATTTTAGCAAAGTTTTATCTGCTAATCACCCCGATACTTTCTACCAAGTTTGGAGTCACTTGGCTTTTCAGGAGAAGAACATCAAAATAGATTTTCAAGCTGGCCAAGACGGCCATCTTGGGTTTTCGATCGGAACAATTTTAACTGTTTTAGCTCGCCGGGACTATGTCCGTGGAGAGCGTATGTTGTCACCCAGTCGTCGACGTCGGCGTCTGCGTCCGCGTCCGCGTCCGCGTCCGCGTCCGCATTAGCACAATGTGTAAGTTTTCAAAGGTGTGCATATCTTTTTAATTGTTTAAGGTACTGCTTTCATATTTGGCCTACACATACCTTAGAGCAAGACCTTTCAATAGAATACACTCCCATCTCCAAGTTAGATCCTTTATGTAGGATAAGGCCAGTTCCTACTTTGTCATTTACACCCATGATTAAGTTTTGCGTTGAAGTTTTGAAAAGTGTACATAACTGCTGAAGTATTCAAGATAGAGAT
This sequence comes from Anodontia alba, assembly GCA_964016985.1. NCBI lineage: Eukaryota > Metazoa > Mollusca > Bivalvia > Lucinida > Lucinidae > Anodontia > Anodontia alba. Next base: position 44,852,442 of record OZ024825.1, on the reverse strand, counting down.
TTAATATCTGGCCCACACCAGCCTTAGGGTTAGACCTTTCAATAGCACGCACCCTTTTTACAGTTTGACCTTCTGTCTAGGTCTAGGTCAGATCATACTTTGTCATTTAAATCCATGTTCGGGTTCTGCCTTAAAGGTTTGAAAAATGTTTGTAACTTCCGAAGTATTCAAGATACCGCTATAATATTTGGCCACACCAACCTTAGGGCCAGAACTTTTAATAGCACACACCCCTTCCTCAGTTGGACCTTCTGCCTAGGTCAAGATCAGGTCATACTTTGTCAATTAAACCCATGTTTGAGTTCTGCGTTTAAGTTTTGAAAAGTGATCGTAACTGCTGAAGTATTTAAGATACCGCTAATATATTTGTCCCACACCTACCATAAGGTAAGACCTTTCAAAAGTATGCACCCCTGGCTCAATTTGACCTTATGCCTAGGTCAAGGTCAGGTCAGACTTTGTCATTTACAGCTGTGTTTAAGTTTTGAAAAGTGTACATGACTGCTGAAGTATATAAGATATTGCTTTCATATTTCGGCCACACCAACCTAAGGGATTCAGCATGTAAGATAAAGTTTTCACATTTTGTTCACACCAACCTAAGGCAAGACGTTTCAATGGCGAATGCGCAGACTGATCTGAGTCTCCATTGGGCGCACAGGCAATCTGGTAGGAAATCCCATGCCCGGGTTTATAAACATAATATCTAAGATGTATGTAAGCTTACAAGAAATCACCAAAACTGTCAAAAATGCAAATCAGTTTTCTGTACTTCGTCTTCGACCATTTCCTTAGGTCTACCGGACTTTTATTGCCCTTACATTACGAAAACACGCCTATTCAAATATATAGAAAATTTCACCACCAAAAACTGAAAGTTTTCAAATAAAAATTCTGATATTTTTCACATTTCTGCTCAAACCATAGATTGTGTATACTCCTTAGAACTGCGAGGCGGTTCTAACAAGTACCCACAATCTGTGTTTTAAATCAAATAAGAAAAAATTATGTATACCCCTTTAAACCACAGTTTTACTATATAAAAGTGGGGTTTAAGGGAGTCAAAATTATATAGGTATGTTTTCCTGATGAAATGAACTTAATCAACAAGGGTTCAGGTTTACAATCATCCCTCAGAGTTAAGTTCTACCTTGACTTAAGGTCCGAAAAGTAAAGATATGAAATAAAATATTGAAAGACAATTAAAATTAATAATTTTATTAAGTTTAGTAGACGATATCGAATTGTATTTATTAGTTCCATCGTTTAAAATCAGCTGTTATGTGAAAGCGCAAAATGTGCTATGCAAATCTTGATCTTCAGAGTTAAGGTCTACTAACTTGATCTAAGGACTGAAAATTAAAAATATGAAATAAGATATTAAAATTAATTAAAAAGAACAGTTTTATGTAAGTTTAGTAGACGATATCGAACTGTACTTATTAAGTTCATCGTTGAAAATCAGCATTTATGTGAAAGCGCAAAATGTGCTTTGCGAATCACGATCCTCAAAGTTAAGGTCGACCGTAACTTTAGGGACGATTGTAAATTTTGGCCCTGATCTGTATATTTCATAAGAACGTTATTCTTCTTAACAGCGACCCACACAACTTTTCTTAGAAATAAACATTAGCCGCAGTTCAAGGTTTGATAAACATACACCTACCGCATCTGTTTTGTATGCTAACCTTTTAAAATGCGCGTATAATGTTGAAACACTTCTAGGTATTTCATCAAATGTCAGTCTGGATTTAGATGGCATTTTATGCTAGTTTACATGTAGCTTTGTTGTTTCATCACGAAAACATGCCTATATAATTTTGACCCCCTTAAACCCCACTTTTATTTAGTAAAACTGGGGTTTACAGGGGTACACATTATTTTTCTTATTTTTCTAAAAAACATAGATTGTCGTTACTCGTTAGAACCGCCGAGGCGATTCTAACGAGTTTCCACAATCTATGTTTTGAGCAGAAATATAAAAAAATACTAGAATTTTTTTCTCTGAAAGTTTTACTTTTTTGGTTGTAAAATTTTCAATATATTTGGATAGGTGTATTTTCGTCATGGAAAATATGAATTCAATTCTGTCATATTTAGTTTTCACTATATTTTGAAAAGTGCTCCATGGTTTGCAATTTTCATGGCAACACAATTAAGGTTATATAATAAAATATGATAAGAGATTTTACAGAGGAATACACAAAATATCACCTATAACCACTCTCTGGGCAAATGCAGCAAACGATGAATCGATTTTATTTTTCTTATTTTTTTTTTCTCCAGAAAATAGGCCCTGGTGTTTCATGTAAAAACTGTCTCCTCCTTAGGAAACAATTTGTATGAAATGTCAAAGCCTGTTTTCTGAAGAAACAAAATGAAAAATATATCAAATTGTCGTCTGCTGATTTTTTACTCAGCATGCTAAGCATTAATCTATGAAAGTTTTACTTGATTATCCCTCTTAAACCGTGCACGACATTACGAAAACACGCCTATTCTAATATATTGAGAAGTTTTCCGCCAAAAAATGAAAACTTTCAGATGAAAATTCTGGTGCTTTTCATATTTCTGCTCAAAACATAGATTGTGGGTACTTGTTAGAACCGACTCGGTGAGGCGGTTATAACGAGTACCCAAAATCTATGTTTTTGAGCAGAAATAAGAAAATTAATGTATACCCCTGTAAACCCTAGTTTTACTATATAAAAGTGGGGTTTAACGGTTCTATATTTCTCAAAAATATCTATTATCCAAGAAAGTTTTAATAAATAGGCATATGGTATTAATACAATCATAAAATGTGGCAGCTGACAGCCTGTAAAATTTCAGTTAGTCCTTCATTCTTGAAAATGAAATGATTGTTTATCGTATCTCTGAATTAATGTTGCCAACACTTTTTCAGAGATACGATAATCAAATATTTCATTTTGATCCAGCTCAAAAACTAGACTAAATGAAATTTTACAGGCTGTCAGATGCCACATTATATGATTGTATTAATACCATATATCAATTTTATCAAACCTTTTTTGGATAAAAATATTTTGTTTCTTTTTTTCAGAAATATGAGCCTTTAAGGGGTAAAAACTAAATAGGCGTGTTTTCGTGATGAAGTCTTGAGATAAACCTCTTATATTTATGTTGAATTTGGCAAATCAAATCCTATGATATGCTGAAAAAGTAATAACAAACTGGACACTTTCACCGTTGTAATGGAATATGGTATTTGCAAAATGTAAAGGAATTGGATTTAAAAAAAAATACCTATAGGACAATCAAGATACTAACAACACGGAAAATAGCCATGTCTTCCATACAGTGGCACTCTTGTTACAAAAATGCGATGAGGGAAAATAACAGATTGATTCCAAAATCGTGTGTACTTATTCAATCATTAATCCTTAAAGTGACAAGCAAAACTGTAGCAAAATTGTGTCTATTTTTATTTTTTTATTCTTCCGAAAAACATGAGACTAGATATTTCACGAATTTCCTGCTAGAAAATCAGGCATTTCATGTCTGCTAGAAAATAGAGCTTGACGTTTTATATGAATCGGCCCATCACGAAAACATACCTATATAATTTTGACCCTCTTTAACCCCACTTTTATGCCGGCCTCGGTGGCTCAGTTGGATGCGCGTCCGACTGGAGACCAGGAGGTCGCGGGTTCGACCCCCGCCGAGGTCGGCAACATTCTTTCGTGGAGATTGATCATGAAATATTTTCTACGGTCATTCTCTCCCTTCCGCTGATTCAAGAAGGGCAGTTGTCAGTTTCTGGCGAAAGAATGTGCACAATACTGGTTAACCGCTTAGAGGACAAAGCCTGCCCAGTAAACGTGTGGTTAGGTAAACTGACCGTGCTCGACATGACCCCATTGGGTTGACTGGGCCGTAAAACCTCAACACAAACAAACCCCACTTTTATATAGTAAAACTGGGGTTTACAGGGGTATATATTATTTTTCTTATTTCAACTCAAAAACATAGATTGTGAGTACTCGTTAGAACCGCCTCATCGAGGCGGTTCTAACGAGTACCCACAATCTATGTTTTGAGCAGAAATATGAAAAATATCGGAGTTTTTTATATGAAAATTTTCAGTTTTTAGAGGTTAAATTTTCAATATATTTGGATAGGCGTGTTTTCGTAATGCGCTATAAAATAAGGCTTGATATTTCATGTAAATCGTCTGCAAAATATGTACGGACAATTTATGCCGTCTGCTATAAAATAAAGCTGTTATTTCTTATGAAATATATTCGATTCATACGAAAAGTCAAATGTAATTTTCTCGGAAGAATAATAAATAAACATAATATATGAAAATGTCATCTGCTGCTACGATAATTTATGACTGACACTTTAACCGCTACCACTCTATTGGCGCATTCAGCAGACAGCACTAATAATGTTGTTGTTGTTTTTTTTTGTTTTTTTTTGTTTTTTTTTTTTCTTGTTTTTTTTTTATATTATTTTTCACAGAAAATAGGCTTTGACATTTCATGCAAATTGTCTCCTCGAAGACAATATGCATGCAATGTTAAAGCCTATTTTCTAGAAAAAAATAATAAGACAAATATTTCAAAATGTCGTCTGCAGAGTGCTAAGCGTCAATGCGCAATTAATGCGCAGACCGTATTTGAGGCTCACAAGTGATCCGCTTTGACCGTACCCATTGCAAACTGGCTCTTAAGAATTAAGTCTTAACATAAAGAAAAAGCTTACGATTGTCAGATTAAAGCCGGATGATAGAATGGTTAAATGTTAGTGCGAAGAAAAGAAAAACAACTAGTATTTGTTTAAATCGAACGCGTTATCTCTTACCATGCTATGGGCAAATTCAGCAGTCGACCAACTGAGGATATTTTTCTCTTTTTTTTTTTTCTAGAAAATAGGATCTGCCACATCATGCAAATGGTCTCCTAAGGAGACCATTTACATGAAATGTCAAAACCATATTTTTCTACGAAAGAAAAAAAATGTTTCAAAATATCGTCTGCTGAATATTCTTACCCAGCATGCTAAGAGTTAAAACAACAGACGCATAAACAAAAATAATGAAATTAGCTATTTCTAGCCTAAGGAGGAAGAAACAAATAATAAGATTTTAATTTGACTCCAATACGCCTGCTGCATCAACCTACATGTACTTGATAGGAGTTTAAAGGGGTATGTTCAGTTGCATATTGACTTAAGTGCAACGGAATGCATATCAACCTCCTTTCAAAAGGGGTCTACTATTAATGTACGAAAACGCGCCTATTTAAATATATTGAAAATTTCACCACCAAAAACTGAAAGTTTTCGGATGGAATTTCTAACAATTTTCATATTTCTGCTCAAAAGATAAATTGTGGGTATTCGTTAGAACCGCCTCATCAAGGCGGTTCTAACGAGTACCCACAATCTATGTTTTTGTATACCCTTGTACACCTCATTTTTACTGAATAAAAGTGGGGTTTAAGGGGGTCAAAATTATATATATATATATATATATATATATATATATATATATATATATATATATATATATATATATATGTGTGTGTGTGTGTGTGTGTGTGTGTGTGTGTGTGTGTGTCAGACCTGTTGTAATTGTAATCAGTAATCGTGATTACATGTAATCGATTACAATTTTTTGAGTAATCTAAATGTAATCTGTAATCGTTGATTTTTATGATTACAAGTAATTGTAATTGTAATCGAATACATTGCAAAACAGCCTGTAATTGTGATTACTTTGACGATTACAATATGATTACAATATGGATATTTAAATAAAATGTCGGAAGGAATAGAATTGAAAAAAAATTCATTTCTGGTATGACAACTTGACAAGAAACAAAAATATTGGAGATAATTATTTTAATTTGTATACATTTAATGACTTAATGACTCTGCATTGGTTTATTTAAAACAATCAATACATCTTTGAGATAAAAGAAAATTTAAAAAATACATCTTCGAGAGCAAAGGAAATTGAAGTTTCACACATGGATTAGCTGATATGGATTAATTTAGCAAATAATCAAAGTAATTAAATTTGCAAACATTTATAGTTTTTTATCTATATATCTCTACGTTTTTGTTTGGATATAAAATGGTTGTTTAACATGTATTATACTTTTGGACAGACAGATCAAGGCAAACATTGCAGATCCAGATCAGAATTGACTAATCCATGTGATAATGGTAAAGGCATGTGCCAAAAGAGGCATTTCAGGTGCAGCTTTGAATTTGTGCAGTCCCACCAGAGCCTTCACTGTCTCCAAACATGTAATATGGAAAATGAAACTTTTAGTATTTTTACAGTAACTTACTGACTTATATAATTTCATGTTTATTGTGTGCATGCTGTCAACAATGTCTCTGTCAGATGACCTACTGTAAAAGTTATATACATTTGGACAATTGTTAAGTGACTAAAGTTGACCTGTCATAATTTATAGTTGGAGTGTGGCCTTGTCATATATTTCTGCATCTAAACAATGGCATTTGAATTTGAAAGGATGCAGACCTTTATGTACTTTTTCTTCATTGTTTGCATAGGCCTATTTATCAAGTATCCAAATACTTGAATTATTTATGGCATTTACTAAAACTGGCCCAATTATACCCTTCTGTAAAGTACCTGTGTTAAGTTTTGACATATTGCCTGAGGACATTGACAGGTTTTGAGCTGGTTCTTTCATACAGGCAGAGGACCAAATAAGAGGAGTAAATTAGTGATAATTCAGGGATAATTTTTCTTATCTCTCAATGAAAACATATGTTGTGGGTACTCATTTGAACCATCTCGAGACAGATCAAATGAGTACCCACAACATATGTTTTCATTGAAAGATAAGGAAAATTATCCTTCAATTATCAGCAATTTACTCCTCTTACTGGTCTACTGACAGGTAAAGCAATGTCCTTACAAAACTTATTCACTGCAAAATTTAAACTGTACAGCCCCGGGCCAAGATTGATTTTTTTGTCCCCCTCCCCGATCAACCACCACACTACATTTTTAGATAGAGAAGGGATTGTTCTTTCCTTTGTTCCATGAAGCTTAATAATGCTGCTTATGCAAATTAAACTTATTTATTACAGATGAAAACTTGATTTAATTCCATTGTTGTTTTCATTTTTATATATTAATGCTTAAGATGAACAGCCTGACAGAATTATATTGCACCCCAGGGAGTACAACAAAAGCCAGGCACTATAAGCCTTTGAACCAGTTCATGGTACCAAGAGGAAGAGTAAAAAATAACCATACTTCATAGAAAATGTATAGTAAATGGAATATCATAAAAAAATGAATATATGGTATAAAGAATATGAATAACATCTTGTCAGAAGATAAAGCATGCCTTGCATGAAGTTTTGAAAGAACAACAAAACAGATTATTAATTTAAACTAGAATTTTTTTTAAACACAGAACAACAAGAAAGTAATTGTAATTGTAATCAATTACATTGCAATGTAATTGTAATTGATTACATTCAGGAAAGATGTAATTGTAATTGTAATCTGTAATCATGTAATTACAAAGTAATTGTAATTGTAATCGAATACATTTATATGTAATCGGTAACAGGTCTGGTGTGTGTGTGTGTGTGTGTGTGTGTGTGTGTGTGTGTGTGTGTGTGTGTGTGTGTGTGTGTGTGTGTGTGTGTGTGTGTGTAGGTATGTTATCGTGATGGTTATATAAGGCAAGAATGTGCTCTGGGAACAGTATTTCCTTATGAAATTGTGCCCTTTTAAGAAGGAAAAATAACAATTTTGACAAGTTATTTACATTGAATGTATTTAAGAATGTGCTCTGGGAGCAATCTTTTCTTATGAAATAGAGCCATTTTCAGAAGGGGACAATAAGAATTTTGACAAGAGTTACCTTCACTGAAAATTTTGACAAGTTAGTTACAACGAATGTATTTTAGAATGTGCTCTGAGAGCAGTCTTTCTTTATGAAATAGAGCCCATTTAAGAAGGGAAAATAACAATTTTGACAAGTTATTTACAGCGAATGTATTTAAGAATGTGCTCTGGGAGCAGTCTTTCCTTATGAAATAGAGCCATTTTCAGAAGGGGACGATAAGAATTTTGACAAGAGTTACCTTCACTGAAAATTTTAACAAGTTATTTACAACGAATGTATTTGAGAATGTGCTCTGAGAGCAGTCTTTCTTTATGAAATAGAGCCCATTTAAGAAGGGAACATAACAATTTTGACAAGTTATTTACAGCGAATGTATTTAAGAATGTGCTCTGGGAGCAGTCTTTCCTTATGAAATAGAGCCCTTTTCAGAAGGGGACAATAAGAATTTTGACAAGAGTTACCTTCACTGAAAGTGTATCCATTCCCCTGAAAACACTCAGGTCCCGAGGTTATAAAAAGTTTTTCGTGTTCAACTCAGCTGAGCATGAAACTTGTCCTGCTCATATTTCTCACATTACTAACAATTGCAAATTATGTTTTACTAAACATACCTGAGCTTGAAAATTTCTCTACTAATAAATATGAAAATGCACTATTGTTGGCATTTTCATATTTATTAGCAGAGAACATTTCATGCTCAGTCGAGTTGAGCACGAAAAAAGCTATAACCTCGGGGCCAGGTACAGGAGTAGAAATGAACACTCATTACAGTATATACACGAACATATGAGCCGGGGCACAGCATGTTCCAAAAGATTGCATGTGCATCCAGTGGACTAAGATCAGCATGCGCATCCAAGCAGTTTAATCAGACCCTTCTCAGGACACTCTATAAGAAGCAAAATATCCAACAAGTTTTCTGGCGGACAGCGAAGACTCTGAACAGCCTATACGGATGCGCAGGCGCTGATCTGACTTTTTACTGGACAGACTTGCAATGTTCATCACGAAAACATACCTATATAATTTTGACCCCCTTAAACCCCACTTTTATATAGTAAAATTGGGGTTTACAGGGGTATACATTATTTTTCTTATTTTTGCTCGAAAACATAGATTGTGGGCAGAAATATGAAAAATATCCGAGTTTTTTTATCAGAAAATTTTCAGTTTTTGGAGGTGAAATTTTCTATACTATTTGAATAGGCGTGTTTTCGTAATGTGTGGGAAATGTAGTGCGCCTGCTCGTATGATACCAAAAACTATGTAAGAAAATGGACATAACGTCATATACAAAGAGCAAAATCCCAAAGATGCGCATCTTCGATGTCAGATCTCAGCGTTCCCAGTCAACTATATTGTAAAGTTCCACAAAACTCCTTTGATTCAAGGATCTGATAAAGTTGTTAAAATGGTAGCTCGTAACATATGCTCCTAATAACATAAAATAACAATAAACTTTTTAACACTATGCTGATGAGAAAATGTACCAGAATTATGAGTAATATTTTATTATTTTTCCAAGAAAGTAGGACTTGAAGTTTTATGCTAATCGTCTCCTATAAAATTGCTAATATTTAAAATTAGAGTATAAGATTTAAAGCTGGATGTATTTAACTTCAAAGATTTGACCACTGCAATCCCTTAGAACACCACTTATTTAACATTTATAATCTCTCATCAATAAACAATTTCACGCCAAAACTTTAACCAGAATATGATTTTGGTATCTATACTAAGAAGCATGTCTACTTGCAGATCTGTTTACAGAATCGTTAATTATTGCAAATGGTAAAATATATTTGTGGACATGCATCCTAAGTGCAAGTGCAAGTAGATACGCTTCACAATAACAAATGTACCACTTTTAAGCAAATACATAGTGTTTTGAATATATCTTTATTAATCGCCAGACAATTTTAGATAACCTTTTAACATTGTAGCGTTTTTGAACGCCACTCTGTTATTTTCGAATACTGTCAGGTAAACCCTATAACGCTGAAGACGTCATATTGGGACAGTTGTTTTATTTTTATTCACTTACTTATTTGATTAACATAACAATACAGGAACAAATATAGCAAAAGATTATTTGGTCGACTGTTTACAATCGAGCCATAGTATACAAACGCCAAAATTCCCTTAAGGTTTATCATTGGTCAATACAATCAAATTGAGCGTTAGACGTAGTCCAGGTTACGGTTATTTATAGCCCCGGTATTCTTGTCGTTGTGTCGTCAGAGTGCAGTGTAAAGAAGGTTATCTGTAAAACCCGTACTGGGACATTGGCAAACAGTGCAGACCCAGATCAGACGCCGCGTTCTGCGGCGTCTGATCAGGATCTGCACTGTTTGCTTAAATAACAGGAAGTTACGGATTAAATGAAACAGTCTTACGTTCACATTCAGAACCATTTGCCAGCCTACAGTCAGGGACAATCGATACTTTCATTTTTAAATGTAGATATAAATTCTCCGAATCAGATATAAGGGCCGTGTTCGCATGTTGCGTCTCACTTAATTCTTATACGTCTCCCCGGAATTCTTTTATATATGAACGCAAATATAACTATGTATCAACTCAATGCTAAGTTGATATGCAATCCACCAGTGAGAAGACATCTCTCTCCGTTATTGTCTCCGATTCCAGTATTATTAGAATTGTCAGAATAAAAGAAACAATATGTTTCTATTTTCATAGAATGAATAACAGTTCTAGATAAGAGAACAGCCAGACAAATTCTTCCATACAATAACATAATCTGTGGTACTTATTAGAATCCGAGGTCCTTATCGGGGATGCAATTCTATTGAGCACACTTTCGTATATTTTCGTGGAGAAATAAGAAACCGTTCGACAATTTTCAGCCGAAAACGCTCCTTATCTAGAAGTATATTAATGCATTTTAGTTCGGTTAAGATTTCCGTCCAAGGCCACTCCCTGCTATACTTTTCTCCCTGAATCATATCACTGACAAAACTATTAGAGCCGAATCGTGAGAAATTGTATCTTCTGACATGTGTGCCTAACGAGGACTCAGCCTATGCATCCGGGCAGTCTGTTCAGAGTCTATGCTGTCCGCATGAAGGAAACTTGCATAAATGGCTATAAAAATGCGCCCAGTGAAGATTCTGATCAGACTGCGCTTATGCGCAGTCTGATCAGAATATTCGCTGGGCGCACATGTCCGGAAGTACGTTTTCAGTCATTGCGGCTCATTAGGAAGTGACGTCAGTTAATGGATAAGTTAAACATGAATGTAATATGTACCAACATTATAACAAATGTAAGGTCACGAACTGAAACTGCTGCCGTTAATAAACAGAAAATTGATATTATTATAAGCAATTTAGGATATCCTCTGTTTCCGTACATCGGCCACGAAAAATCCATACATGTCAAACGCATTTAAACAAAATCGGCAAACCACTTAAGTAATGGGTGGGCAGGTTAGCTTATCAGCTTTTCATTTATCACCATGGGAAATGTATTTGAGCAGTTTCGCGGGAAAAAGCGTCTATAAACTTTTCATCGAATTAATTTTTCAGTACGTATGACCGACCCCTTATCGAGGCCACGTGTCTTGTTCTTTGGCTGGAGTTTCCCCGTGGCCTTTCGCTTACGTGAGCGAATAGCATGGGTTCTGGCGAGACTGCGAGGATGCGCAGGCTCACATGAACAGTTGTTGTTCGCATATGCTTTAACGGTTCTTTTTCCCAAGACGCACCTCAGTTCTATTTTCGCCTAAAGCATGGCATTTTGCGTCCCTTGGCATCTAAATCAACAAGACAGGGCATATACAAAAGCAAAAATATTACGCAGTGTATTGTCATTATAACTGAAAAGAAATGCGTAGGAACAGCGAGAACTGAGTCGTACAGACTGGTTGCTTTCATTCCAATCCCTTCATCTTTATTCTTTGTGCACGATCTGTTGCATGTCATAAGAAATTCAGATTAAAATTTGTATAAAGCATGACCAAGTGTCCCAAGGCACTTCTCGGAAAACAACGAACAAACAAATTTAGCGATTTTTTGTTCCCCGCCTTTTTCATTTTTAGATGTATAAATAAGGGTAGAACAATATAAAAAATCGGCAATAAACTGTAGGAGTTGCGGACACAAGGTACCCACTACCTATACACTTCGATAGTATCTGAGACTGAAAAATGTTTCAGTTCTTAAACGATGAAAAATGAAAAAAGAGTTTGAGGATTATATCCAAATCACATTTACAGCTTCAGACCATGACAAAAGCACCTGTACAGTTTAAAAAAGATCGAAATAAAACTGTTGGAGTATCGGGCATGCAAGGTACATGCTGGCACCACGCACCCCGAACCACAATCACGAAAACATCTCAATATAATATTGATCTCCTTAAACCCTATTTTATATGGTAAAACTGGGGTCTACATGTGTAAACATTATTTTTGTTTATTTCTGCTCAAAAACATAGATTGTGGGTTCTCGTTAGAACCGCCACGCCGAGGCGTTTCTAACGAGTACCCACATTTTATGTTTTAAGCAGAAATATGAAAAATATAGGAGTTTTTTATCTCAAAATTTTCAGTTTTTGGAGGTGAAATTTTCCCTATATTTGAAATGGCATGTTTTCGGAATGCGGAAAGCCGAATACAATGTCCCCTCGCTTTTATTTGAAAAGGCGGGATGATCGAAGATGAATTATGATAGAAATACCGCCTTTGAACGGTCAACAATAAACTTTTAGGGGCTTACATCTAGAATTTAATGGGGTTCCCTACTTTATCAGTGGGTCGGCACAGAAACTATACATCGATTAAAACTCCTCAAGATTATAATAATGAAAATAGACGACGGCTCGACTTCAGACTGAAAGTCAGAGCAAGTGAAAATCATTAATACCTAAATGACTTACTTACTAAATGATGTCCTTTTTTTTTTTTTTTTTTTAAATTTTTGATTTATCGATATCATACGGGTCGCGTCAAGTGAAAAATGCCTTTGAGCATGCGCAAAATGTGCGGGTTCACTTCATCCTGCACATGCGCAAAGTCTCATCTGGGCATGTGCTCTCCATTGGAACATTTATAACATCCAATGATTCTGTCCGCATATTTTCGAAGACATGTTTTCGCATGGCTCGGCCCATATAGTATGAATTCTTCAAAACATTACGACAAACGTAGTACGTTTGATCTGATCTTATTAAAGGCTCCGTATTCCTCAAAAAAAGACATTTTATTATCCAAGAAATATTTAAAAAATTGATATATGGTATTAATACGATCAAAATGTGGCACCTGACAGTCTGTCAAATTTCAGTTAGTCTCTCGTTCTTTAAATGAAATGATTTTTATCGTATCTCTGAATTAATGATGCCAGCATTAATTCAGAAATACGATAAAAGATCATTTCATTTTTGATCCAGTTCAAAAACGAGAGACTAACTGAAATTTTACAGGCTGTCAGATGCTACATTTTATTATCGTATTAATACTATATATCAATTTATTAAACCTTTCTTGGATAAAAAAATGCCTATTTTTTAGGAATATGGAGCCTTTAAGAACATGTATGAACCCATATATGCCGAGTGAACTCTTCTTCCTCCACTCTTTGGACAGGTCATTTTCCAAAAGAAGGGATATCTTGTTATTTATTTTATTATTTCCATGTTTAATAGAACTTCTTGTATTTAATGCGAACAGTGTTGACCCAGATCAGATGCCGCGTTCAGCGCGTATGATCTGGGTTTACACTGTTTGCCAATGTCCTTTTTATGAGACGCTAGGCTTAAATGGGTTATTTTTTCACAAGCTGTATAGTGTTGGAGAAAAAAAGCAATAGTTATATCCTGGCCATGTTGATGGCATTATACATATAACATCAACTCATAGTAGTAGGCACAACATAGGACTTTCAATAAAATGGCGTCGTTGTGACTAATACACTTATCTCCATGTTGGCAGCCATCTTTAATAGCTGGTAAAATGTACTGGGCTAGAAATATAGAAAGTCGGTATTCCACAATAGACAGCACTGCTCCCGTGTAAGACCGTTATCTATCCCTGGTCGGTCGAGTGGTGTTTCCTGACATGGCGCTATTTCGAAGTGAACGACAAATACGTATAATCTATATAAGGACGGACAAGCTGATCTGTCTCTATTTCGAAGACTTGTGGTAGAATGATATAAACCAGTTTCTCCACGCCACGGTTCATATAATGTAGGATTCAATGAGTTATATGCATTTCATACTAGCTTAATCAATGCCTTAGTAGTCCTGAAACCTTATTCCGTAACTTTATTTAACGTAACCTAGATTCCAGTTTATTGCAGGAATGCCCCAGTCAAGATGCCACAAAGACACAAACCAAGGGCGGTACTTACTTTGTCAAAGTAATGTGTATCCGTTATATGGGAAAAAAAAAAAAAAAAAAAAAAAAAAAAAAAAAAAGATTCAGTCGGTAGGCATAAATGGAAAGAGAGAGAGAGGGGCAAAAAATGGGCTTCCATGTATGCTGACAATTTCGTATTGGTATCATTTTTCGTGACTACTGGTATGCGGAAATTGCAATAATGTATCATTTTTCATATGTGACGTACACAAATTGTTACCCGGTATCATGTTTCCTACGTAATGTACGAAAACTGATACAGAGTATCATTTATGTGTCGTTCTGACTTTAATACGAGGGTCCTGCAAAACGTTTTGTCACTAATAGGCTTAAAATGCTTCACTGCAATTGAATGGTGTGTTGAATAGCTAACGATACCCGTTTATTTCGTGCAAATTGCTTTCCAACTGACCGAGTTATTTCAAACTGAAATAGATACACTGACCAATTTACTTGTTACAATAAGAAACGACCAAGCAAAGGATGGTCAGGAGTCCACCTTTTACATGACAACGCCTCCTCTCATAAATGTAGGTTGTTAAGTCTTTTTTGGCTTATGAAATAGTGAAAGTTTTAAACCATCGACCTTATTTACCTGACCTGAGTCCCTGTGACTTCTTTTTATTTCCAAGGCTTAAGAAAATGCTTTCTGGAAATACGTATACGTCTAGAAGGTCTCATATACCAAAAGAAGATTATTTATCTGCTTTTCACGACTGGGTAAAAAGGTTACAAAAATGTGTTTCAGTAAAGGGGGACTACTTTGAAGGTTTGTAATAAAAAATATGTTTGATAAAACGTAGCACTGAAGTAATCCGAACCCAGTGACAAAACTTTTTACAGGACCCTCGTATATGTTTAAATACATCATCTGGTAATCAGATTTCATCGATTCGTGAAGACAGGTTCCTTTCTGTGATTATTACTGCTTAGCATGCTGGGTAGCAATTTCGAATTATTTTCATGTTTTTGCTTCAGAGAATAGCTTTTGACATTTCATGCAAATTGTCTCCTAAGAGATTGTCTCCTAAACAAATCAATGACAAAGACTATCTTCTGAGAAAAGTAAGACAAAATGTCATCGATTTGTCCTTTGCTAATTTGCCCAGAGATTGGTACACGCAGAGGTTAAACATATGAAATGGGTTATAGAGTACGATGTTCACAATATCACACCAGTGGTCACATCAGTTATATACATGTGACAGTAGTCAATAGGAGTCATGTATCTGATCATTACAAAAACACACCTATTCAAATATATTGAAAATTTCACCACCAAAAAACTGAAAGTTTGAGATTAATATTCTGATATCTTTCATATTTCTGCTCAAAACATAGATTGTGGGTACTCGTTAGAACGTCTCGCCGAGGCGGTTCTAACGCGTACCCACAATATATGTTTTTGAGCAGAAATAAGACAAATAATGTATACCCCTGTAAATCCCAGTTTTACTGTATAAAAGTAGGGGTTAAGGGGGTCAAAATTGTATAGGTATATTTTCGTGATGTGAAATAATGGAAATAGACCACGCCATCGGAAAAGGCACTTTCTTTGCAGCTTGATCAGGGCCTTCACTGTCCACTTACTGATTCATTATATACTGTAAAAGCCTCGATGGCTCAGTCGGATGCGCGTCCGACTGGTCATCAGGATGTCGTGGTTTCGATCCCCACTGGGTCCGGAAACAGTCTGTCGTGGAGATTGATCATGAAATATTTTCTACGGTCATTCTGTCCCTCTTGCTTATTCAAGAAGGACAGTTGTCAGTTCCTTTGCAAAAGAATATGCACAAATACTGGTTAACTACTTAGAGGACTAAACCTACCAAGGAAAAGGTGTGGTTAGGTAAACTGACGGCGCTCGACATGACCTAATGGGTTTACAGGGCCGTTAAACCTAAGCACAAACAAAAACAAAAGATACAGTAACATAGATCAATATATAACCGTTCATTGGATACTGTAAAATAGCTCAATATATAACCATTCATTGGATACTTTAAAAGTAGATCAGTATGTAGCCATCCATTGGATACTTTAAAATAGAATATATAGCCATTTATTGGATACTGTAAAATAGGTCAATATATACCTATTCATTGGATATTGTAAAATACATCAATATAAACTTAAGCCATTCGTTGGATACTGTAAAATAGAGCAATATATAACCATTCATTGGATACTGTAAAATACATCAATATATAGTCATTCATTGGATACTTTAAATTAAGTCAATATATAGGTATTCATTGGATACTGTAAAATACATAAGCATAGAGCCAATACTATTTGGTGTTTTAGAAAAAAAAGGTAAGAGAAAAGTCACAATCACAAACCGCAGCCCCTCCCAGACACCAAGTGGAAGAGGAAACCGACAAAATCAAACAAGCACAAATCGAACAAACGCTCGAAAAGCACCACGATTAGCTGTTTCTTCCCCAAGCAAGGTAATCGCAATGCTAAAAGAACTGAAAAAAACAAAACAAAAAAAAAAAAAAAAAAAACAACAACAACACAAGAACAAAATAACACAAGGTAAGACAGAAAGCAAATCGCCTCGTAGAATAAACCACAAAGCAACAAAGAGTAAGACTAACAACGGGATCACCGACTTAGAACGGTCAGTAGAGTAAAAACAAACACTTATTAATATTTGTAGTGGATTTGTTTTATCATGTAAACTGTATCTGACATGACCTGTCAGTCACCTGATAAGACCTGTCGATCATCTTATAATTCCTTTCATTCCTCTTGGATATCAGAATAACCTTAAACTATTGACCAATGAAATTGCGTAGCTAAAAAGCTTTGACCTCTATTGGTTATAACAAGAGTAAAGCCTAATTAGTATTCCAAATCAAGATTTCAAAAATATTTTATTCAGTTTTGAAACTTTCACTATAAAAAAGAAAGTAATAATAATAATAATTATTATTATTATAATAAAACCTTGACACCAAGTGAGTCACTGGAAGTAACAAAGATTGAAAGAAGTAGCAAAAAATATACCAAAATATTTGTGAAATATAATAAACAACACAATCATTATTTTTTATTATTAGACAAGTGAAATGCAACTATACAAAAATACTGTCACAGGGCAGCGATTGAGGGCAAACTTCAAAAATACATATTTAAGACAAAACAATAAATAAATAAATAAATAAGTAAATGAATAAATATGTTTTGTAAGTATACATAACTTAGTTGTAAAAATATGGTCCGACAGGTATGTAAGGCAAACAGTGTAGACCCTGATCAGACATCGCATTCTGAGCTGTCTGATCTGGGTCTGCACTGTTTGCAAAGGCCTATCTGTCCCAATACTTAGGGTTATTGTAGTAACAGATTATTATATTCTAAATTTTGTTTTCATGTATATATTAATTATGAATCATCTGGAAAAATTAGTCAATATAAATTTAACTGGCCAAAGGGAGTGCATATTTATGTTGTTTAATTTCTACATTTAAATTATAATTTTGTTTCGATTTATATATGTGCCAATATATCATGGTTATGCTTTTAATATGTTTTATGTAAGCTGCAGTACATTTACAAGTACACATGATACCAAAAAATGACATCATCCACCCTGACGACTGCATTATTTTCTGATGTCCTCTTACATTTTTCATAAATATTAACTTGATGTCACATACTGATTTTGTTTGGATACCTCCTTGTTAACATAAAGAGATTTAAGAATGGTTGACACTGAATCTCTGATTATCCATGTATTATTTACTATTTTATTGTCAGTATTATAATTACTGTTAAAAACATTAAATACTGTTCTCTCAACTTTTTTCTTTTCTTTTCTTTCTTTTTTTTTTTTTTTTTTTTTTTTTCTTGTTTGTTTACTTTTTCTTTTCTACTCTATTCCATTATTTGTTTCTAAGCCAATCCCATTTTATCCATTTTTTATCCCAATATTTGCTTTAAGATTCTTCCAAAATCTAAACCGAATAGAAAGAGAAAATTATATTTATTTTCAAACAATCTTAATAGAGGAAAATTCAGTTATTCTGCTCTTCTATTTTTCAATGTGATAGAAGGAATCAATAAAACTAAATAATTAAAAAGAACTTTTTTTCTTTTTTTTTTAATTAAGGCATGTCATTTATCAAAATAATTCACTATACGGTCTGTACAAAGTCTGGTCTGCAAGATACTTGATCTACAAAATGTTCTCTTTTGGTCCACTGCAGACTGGTCCATGGTCCACTAGTCTGCCTGGTTTGGTCTGCAGATTATACTAAACCCTAAATTTGAGCCTTCGGACAGGGCTTTGCTATCTGTAATCAGACTTCCTTAACCCACTCGTGCCTAGCGTCCCATAAATGGGACATTGGCAAACAGTGTAGACCCAGATCAGACGCCGCAGAATGCGGCGTTTGATCAGGGTCTACAATGTTTGCATTAACTACAGGTATTTCAATAAAACATAGTAATAATCAAAACTGACAGACACTCTTTAAACTGGAAATGGACTGGTCAAAAGAGTTCCGGTAGAAGAGTCCGCACCACCTAAATGGGTTAAGGTACACACTAAACATCAGAGTGCTCCAGGATTTTCAGTAATACGAGACACACTATTTTATTAACCCTACCATTTGACACCTGAACTGCTTCCTATGTGACAAAGTATATTTCGCTACCTATTAAACTCTCTTAACTGTTGTATGTGGCAAACACAGACCGGACGCAGCGTTCTAAGCTGTCTAGTCTAAGCCTGTAGTGTTTGCTCAAATTTTTCTCTACGAATACTTTGGGCAAATAGGGCATAAAGACATTTGAAAATAAATGATAATATAGTAGTAGGTGCATGTACATGCAATGTCTTATCAATAGACAAAATGTACCAGCGTACGACAAAACCTACAAAATGGCATGTGCGCCCAGCGAAGACTCAGATCAGCCTAGGCATCCGCCCAGTCTGATCAGAGTCTTCGCTGTCCGCAGGAAGAAAACTTGGGTCCTTAGGTACTATTGAGCGTACAATGAAGACTGATCAGATTGGGCGGATGCCCAGGCTAATCTGAGTCTTCGCTGGGCCCACATGCCATTTTGTTGGTTCTGTCGTGCGCTGGCTCAAATAAAGGTTATAAGTAAACGCACATTTCCTTTAATCCTTGTTACGTTGGTCTGTCAACTCAAAGCTCAAGGGATTCAAGTCATCGCAGTGCTTTGGTAGTTAATACAATAGGTAACATATAGAATAAACAACTGAAATACAATTTTTTAATTTTGTCAAACCACTTTGTTTCTCTAATGTAAAATCATGTGAAAATAATAATGAGACAAGGTATTCCAAATCGGCGAGATGAGTCAGGCTTGCAGTTGATTCGTTTTGCTAGATCAACTGGTCAAGCTAATGACTTCAATAATCCAAATCAAATTTTAACTGCTAATTTTTTTAACGGGTACCGTTATCATAAACTACGTAAAACATTTTCTAAGTTTTATCGCCATCATTCTGAACTTATCTTCAAATATAACGTTGGTTTGAAAACACTTCTGCTGAAGGTCTGTCCGAATTTGAATTTTATAACGACTTCGTATGTAACTTCAGAAAGATATTAGGCAAAACTGATTACAAAAATGCAATTCCAAAAGTTTGTCACTCGCTACAAAAAGCATTACAACATGGATATTCGGCGGCAAACTGCATGCATGTTTGTTAACCTAATTATATGGTTGACAACTTTGTTTTTCTCTTTTACTGCACAATGCTGGGTCGTCCTCAGACTAAATCACGGCTCCCTTCTCAATCTGTTTCAGATGGTTTGTGTCTGACTATTAATGTCTGTTTTCGGGCTAATCGTGGTCCTGTTCGTGGGTTTTGTAGTATCTAAATACAATATTCTTGCATAATTTCTGATTAAATGTCATCTCTTGACCGAAGGTTTCATGCCAATCAAATTATCATGATTATGTAAATGTACATGTGTTTGTACGTAATGCTATCATTGCTACAGTTGATTTTTGCTTTAGTAAGTCATAATATACTATAGATGCTTTGAATCGAGCGAGTGTTTTTTAGACAACTCACATGATATTACACTGCCACAGGCGATAATAATAGACAATTGCAAACAGCATAGATCAGTCTCATCTGGATCTACGCTGTTTGACATTCAGTCTTTCAACTTTACATATAAACGTCTTTCCAAACGTAGTTTGTTATAATAAAAAAAAAAGCAAACGACAAATGTCGTCTGAACTTTGGCGCCGAAAGAGTTAAGGGGACTGGCTACACTTTAATGAGAGGCAACTCTTTCAAACGTGTTTTGGCTGTCTTTTGAAAGGAACCTAGTCTGAAAGGAAACAAATTGCTCTACTTTTCCGTTTAGAGTAGATTCCTTTTCTGAAGTTGTGCGGGACAACAAACAGTATGTCACACAAGTTGTCATCACGAAAATATACCTATATAATTTTGACCCCCTTAAACCCCACTTTTATATAGTAAAACTGGGGTTTCCAGGGGTCTACATTATTTTTTTCTGATTTCTGCTCAAAACAGAGATTGTGGGTACTCGATAGAACCGCCTCAGCGAGGCGGTTCTAACGAGTACCAATAATCTATGTTTTAAGCAGAAATATGAAAAACATCAGAATTTTTATCTGAAAACTTTCAGATTTTTGGTGGTGAAATTTTTAATATATTTAAATAGGTGTGTTTTCGTAATGTTTTTTCTTGTACAAATTGGCAGAAAATGTACCAAGTGTATCAAGTTCTCTTAATTAGCACTAAGAGTGTTTTACAATATCATGTCATTATTTTGTTAAACAAACTTCAAACATCTTGCTTTTCTGAATGAACGTCACGACATTGATAACGACAATCCCAGCGGTCAAAGACCGATTAGGTCAATAAAGGATCCGCCACTAAATTGTACGTGGCCATTACAAGTGCACATGTTTGCTTTTATCTCATGTATAACGCATGACTGTAACAATCGTGTTTTTTCTGACTCTTGCAGACAAAGCTAAAAGTGTTATCAGCCAAATCAAACACCGTAAAATGTTTATTGATATAACTGTCAGTCTAACAATATGACAGTGGATACATGAGAATGGTCGTAGAGCTTTAAAATGTATTGATTCAAAGAGTCATGAAATGTGTGGCTCTAAATGTACCATTATGGAAAAAACTCAATGACTGGTAACACTTTCTGAAGGCCATAGCTATTGGATGTAATTTCTGTATAAATACCAGCTGACAGTATGCGTGAGCTAGAGAAGTACAAACTATACTAGGAGCATGGTAAGCTGTGCATATAATTACATTGCTATTTAGTAATTATATAATTTTGATAGGAGTAGTTCTATAATTTTGGTATTAGTAATTTTATAGTTTTGTTACTCGTACTAGTAGTTATATAATTTCGGCAATAGTAGTTATACAATTTCGGTATTAGTAATTTATTGTTTTGTTACTAGTAGTTAAATAATTTGGCATTAGTTATTATGGTGATATTTCTAATAAATTTACTTGTTAATATTTTGTATCATCACCTCTGATAACATTTACACATGTATGCGTTTTACTCCTAGCTCTTGACATTTCAACAATAAAATATTGATAAAAAGTCGAATTTCCATGGCTCGAACATCTTCGGGACCATGGAAAATTGTTTGAGACATGGGCATTTCGAGCCACTGAGGGTTAATCATGGTGCTAGATCAGGAAACAGTGATAATTTAGGGAATTATTTTCGATTTTCTTGACAGTAATTGTATGGTGTGTGTACTCATTAGAATTGTCTGGATAAAGCGTTTCTAATGAATACACACAACATACAGTTTCATGATAAAATAAGAAACTTTCCCTGAATATTTGTTTTCTTGAGCTATCGGAAGAATTTTGTAGAGCCTCAAAAACGTGTTCGAATTAGCCATGGTAAACGAGCCATCTGTGTTCGAATTATTGGCTACTGGGGTCCGACTATATGTTGTTTTTTTTTTTTTGGGGTTTTTTTTTTTTTTTTTTTTTTTTTTTTTTTTTTTTTTTTTTTGTTTCTCTGGTTTCTCAACAAAATATATTTTATAGGTACTCACCAGAGGCGCTTCGCATAACGTTTTTTTTTTTTTTTTTTTTTTTTTTTTTCTTTTGTGTGTTTTGTTTTTTTTTTACCTAGAGCTATGCAAACGTTGGCATTTTACAATATAGTATAGAAAATGAGGACGATTTTGGTAATTAGGCACATTGAGCCAGGTACATCCAGTAAAAGGTTGCTATAAGTAACAAACAAATTGAAAAGCTAGTTTAAACAATTGCAAAATTTTGAAAAAAAAAAAAAAAAACCCTTGTTATGTTGACTGTCACATGACCCTATTTTCGCTATACATTATGGGGGAACATGGATGTACAAACTACATTGACTCGTTAATGTAATGCATTTTAAATATATTTTCTTTAACTTCATGTATTTATTTAAAAGACGGATTTTTTGTTCTATTTTTTTTCTTCTCTTTAACCCGCGAGGTGAATTAATACGGCACTTATAGTATATAAAAGATATTCAGTCAATAAATTGTTTATTAACATTTTCTTTGTATCATTGACATTTTAAGAATTCCGTAAGAACGCCACTACCCAGATCAACATATGAGTTTAGTGTGTTGCTACATCCTTTCGCGGGGGTGGAGTTGGAGGAGGGGGAACTTCTTTCCTTTAAAGATTATGCCCTTTTCAGAATGTGGGCAAAACAACTAGACAGTTGCCTACCTGGAAGTGTATCCTTCACCTATAAGCTTTTTTTATTCTCAATTTCGAATCTTGCCGCTTTTCCATATGGGAACATGGTGTTACTGGATACCAGTCAAGCTGCTTATTTTTCACAACAGTGTTCTCCTCAGTTCTGAGCTCAGGGAAAATAAGGCTTGAAATGGAAAAAAAAGGCTTGATATTTCATGTGAATCGTCTGCTAGGCAGATGACACACACGAAATGGCAAGACTTATTTCTTTAAAAATAAAAGAAAAAAATGAAAATGTTGTCTGTCAGCTTTTATCATCGTTCAGAAATGATGTAGTATATTAAGTTGCTAGATGAAAAGGAGCAAAATCTAACGATGTTTTGAACAACTGGGCCCAGATGGACAGCTAGCTGTCCATCTGGGCCCAGTTGTTCAAAACATCGTTAGCTTAACAAGCTCGTTAGTGGCCAAAATGTTAACTCTCCTACTAAGTACAATATCTAGTTCACAGGTATTTTTGCTGAAAATGTGAGTAGGTTTTGCATTTGCATTTGCATTTTTTCAGCAAAAATAATTATATACCATATTAAATGATCAAAGTTTTAACGATACGTTGACTTACTACATCGTTAGTTTTGAACAAATGGGTCCTGTCTGTTTACATTTAACCCTAGGGGCGCTAAGCACAACTCCTGCAGACGAAGATTTGATTTTTAGTTGTGTGTATTTTGTTTTTCAAAAAAAAGGCCAGGCGTTTCATGTAAATCGTCTTGACTATTCACATGAAATGACATGTTTTATTGTCTCTGAAAAATAATAAAATACCATTAAGAATGTGGTCTGCTACAAAATACTTTTGTTTGGCGCTTCAAGAGTTATTATGACCATCAGCAGGTGGCATTTAAAAATATTTAACTCAGAAAATGTCTTGTGACATGCTTTAGAGACAATTTGAATATGATATTAAATCTTACCATTTATTTACTATAAAATACTTCGTTTTTGATTATGCAATACGATCGTGATGTCCGTGCGCGTATCGCGTCAGCTGAGCCATTAGCACGTGATGCCATATCGTATACCCCATATTACACCCCAAAATCCATATCGCACATCCTTTATCGCACCCTAAAAGCCATAGCATACCTATGACGTCACAATTTTCGGCACTGTCTTCCTGTTTGATTTGACGCTTAGATATTTGCATTTCCCATTCAGATAGTGTGCAACAACAAAAATTCTCTCTTATTTCGCATTATTTGGAGTTTGTTACTCTTAACATAGTTTGTTCTGATTAAATATATATACATATACATTTCTTGTCATTAAGAAAAGCTGGTTCAAATGTGTGAAGATTAGTGCTGTCTACCTAATAAAGAAGACAATTGTCAAAAAAAAGAGGGTAATGTCAATGCTAATATTTAAAACACACTGTCATTAATGGGTCTGTTATTTGCTTGTGAACTTTATTTTCAAAATAAAAAATGTTTACACTTCGTCTTTTTCTTGCAAAATGACAGTACTGAAGGCTCTAAGGGCTCTAAAAGGATAGGAATCTCCATTGTCGTTCATCGTTGTCAATTTTGAATCGTAACTTTAAATCATAACATAAATCGCATAACATTAAGGAAAACAAAATTAACTTTTGTTCGTGACTTTGTTTCCTTTCTAAATCTGTAACATTTGTCCGTGACTTTTTTTCCTGTGACTTTCTTTCCTATATTCGAAAAATATTGCTACTATATCGCGTCTGCTTACTTACGCACAAAGTGTGCTAAAAGTTGAAACATTTGAGACGGAACAACTATTGCTGGTCATGAGAGACTGGATTGATTACGTTGCTTCCCTTCCTAACCGCACGTTGGTGAATAGATCCTCAGACTGAATCACGACTCTTTCCTCAGTCATGTTTCAGAAGGTTAGCGCCTGACTACTGTTGTTTATGATCCGAGCCCATCGTGGTTCAACTTGTGGTTTATTTTTACTCTGGCTTCAGTTTGCTGTTAGGTTCTTTACTTTGTTTCATTGTAGTGTTGAGATTATTGTTGTAATTATTGTGGTTTACTGTGATGTAAAAGCCCGGACACGGACCAAACACATATTTGCAATTTTGAGCTGCATCAAAATTTAGGACCATGTTTGGATCCAGCAAAACTAGTTTAAGCCCCTCACCGTGCCGCACAGGGACTGTCTTTTCCAAGGCTAACATTCAATCCAAGTTGATGTAACTCTAGTATTGTGGTCACCCCGCTGTCTTGAGCTGCCTCAGGAGATATGAGTGAGGTTTAAATCGAATATAACTACCGTCGACTCTCGTTATTTCGAAGTCCAATAGTCTCTCTGAAATACTTCGAGATATCTGTACCTCGACATATCAAAGTTTTAGAATTGAGGCGAAATATAAATCGAACAATCACATTTCACAAATGAATATGTAATTTGATGATATATTGGAAATACTGTGGAAAAGAGGAGAAATTGCTCCTTTTCCACAATATTTTGTTACCTGTTGTGTTTGATTTCCATGTTAAAACAGGAATCAGATTTTCATTTCGAGATAAACAGTTATTCGAGATTAACGAAGTAGAGATAACGAAAGTCGACTGTAGGTGATTCTGCTGACCGTTTTCCAAGGCTGTTCTTCTGTTGCATTCTCCTTGTACATGTGAGTCGGCTATTGCAACTGTGTTCTTGCAGATTGTCATTGTTTATTCCTTTTTTCTTATTCTTTCCTAATATTGGAAATGATGTGTTTCGACACTTTGGCTTTTCCTGGGGAACTGCATGTATGAGCCATAACTCCAGATAACGTACCTTCGGACATGTGCGCCCAGCGAAGATTCAGATAAGTCTGCGTATTGCCGCAGTCTGATAAGAATCTTCATTGGACGCATTTTGGATAGCTAAGGATGTAAAAATTCTTCATGCCGACAACGAAGACTCTGATCAGACTACGCGGATGCGCAGATTGATCTGAGTCTTCGTTGGGCGCACAGTTCAAAAGGTACATTTTTCACGTTGCGGCTCTAATATGGTTTTGGGTTTCATGGACGCTTTGCCTTTTTGAGGGCGAAAGCCCTCCCCCCGCCCCTCACCCACACACACACACCCCAACGACACCCATACACAAACACCCAGTTACTACATTGTACACAATTACATGTGTACAGCTGATCTTATTTCCAAATTAACTCAAAACGGCAGTATCTCTATGCGTTAAAACATAGGTCCGAACTGTCATCGATAAGCACCAAAATGGATGTCAGACTGTCACATTTTGAAAATGAGCTAAATATTAGGAATTCCTACGCAAAGAGGTTAGACCATTTCGGCGGCATTTCCAACTTAACTCAAATAGGCTATGTATCCCAGAGAATTTAGAATAGATCATAACTGCCATCGGTAAGCAGCAAACTTGTCGTCTAATTTTCATATTCTTAAAATGAGTTGAATATTAATACTTTAATTACTGTTTATTCGTTACATTTAGAGAATAATGATATATTTATAATATGAAAAAAGCAATTTAAGAATTCCTACGCATTCTGTTTTGGCTGTCATTGGGATGGCTTGCTAACTTTAGCAAACGGAGTTAGTGATCAGTAAGCAAAGTGCTATAATGGACGATCATTTAACCTGCACCTGTCTGCAAAGTTAGCGATCAGTTAGCAACATGCTATAATTATGGACTACTGAATGTTAAACAATCTCTGCGAAAACTGTTTTACAATCTCTGCGAAAACCTTTTGAATGTCTGTGATGTCAGACAAAAAATACGTTGGTCAGAGTGAAAATTATGCTTCAGGTACATCTTAATTATTTATCTGACAATATCAAACAGAATTTCAAAACGTTTTGCTGAATCTGCTAAAATGATCCAAAACAGGCTTTAGGGACTGCGAATTTACGGATTGCTTAAGGGAAGCACGCGAGGGAGCCTCCCCTCTTGTCTGTAAAAAAAAAACTTTCAAGATCTTTGCTAGATCATGAGATAAATAGTTGCGATATTATTCACAGAAAATGACAATATTTTATTTAGCTTCTGATTTAGTAATTTTGAAAATAGAGTACTGCCTAATACTACCAACACTGGCGCTAGATGACGTGCGCAGCGTTGCATATAATAGTACTACTCATGTACTGTCTCAATAAAACTGCGTCTGTTATTTTCGTTTCTATAGTAAGTTCATTGTTTCAGAAGGCTCCATAGTTTTCATCACGAAAACATACCTATATAAATTTGACCCCCTTAAACCCCACTTTTATATAGTAAAACTGGGGTTTACAGGGGTATACATTATTTTTCTTATTTCTGCTCAAAAACATCGATTGTGGGTACTCGTTAGAACCGCCTCGACGAGGCGGTTCTAACTAGTACCTACAATCTATGTTTTGAGCACAAATATAAAAAATATCAGAATGTTTGTCTGAAAACTTTCAGTTTTTAGTGGTGAAACTTTCAATATATTTGAATAGGTGTGTTTTCGTAATTTTAATCCACTGAAATTTCTTAAATGCAACATCTAGTGTTGAGTGCTGTGTGACGAATTTATAGTATCTCCCTATGCTTCACTATAGTGTAGCTTATGTGCTCTGTTCTTTCGAGAGTATTGAGCTTAATATTGTAATTCTGAAAATAGAGCCCTGTTTACGCCGGCGATAGAGGGTTTGAGTACTAGTGCATATTTCAGTACTGCTCATCGC
Organism: Anodontia alba; assembly: GCA_964016985.1. Classification (NCBI taxonomy): domain Eukaryota; kingdom Metazoa; phylum Mollusca; class Bivalvia; order Lucinida; family Lucinidae; genus Anodontia; species Anodontia alba. The sequence continues at coordinate 44,824,772 of OZ024825.1, read as the reverse complement.
ATTCAATACAACTACAATCGAAGCTGTTATTTTCTTCTGTAAGATCCATTTTTTTCTAAATCTACTTAACTTGTTAAATGCTGTCTGACCGCCGTCAAAATTCTCCCCGTATTTCACTATAGTGAAGTTGTAAACCTGAAAATGAATACTCTTGTAGCCGACGCTAGAGGGCGTCAACGGTGTTTTATATTACAGTGCGGATCATGAACACACAAGATAAACCCGAGTCTGTTATTGGCTTTTCACATCACGAAAACACGCCTATATAATTTTGATCCCCTTAAACCCCACTTTTATATAGTAAAACTGGGGTTTACAGGGGTATACATTATTTTTCTTATTTTGTTTAATATACATAGATTGTGGGTACTCGTTAGAACCACCTCGCCGAGGCGGTTCTAATGAGTACCCACAATCTATGTCTTGAGCAGGAATATTAAAAAATTTAGTATTTTTTTATCTGAAAATTTTCCCCTATTTTGGTTGTAAAATTTTCAATATATTTAAATAGGAGTGTTTTCGTAATGATGTGTGTTCCTCGCTGCCGAAGGATCCAGCTTTTTAATCTATCCACATAAAGTACTTTTGTGTAACTGTTTTGCTTATCGGATCATAGACTGAGCTAGTTCGGTGGGGTGGGAGGAGCGCTAATCCAGGAGGCTCTCCTGTCCGGTGTTTGAGGCCGTTGCGTTTTGTGATGACGTAGAATGTGTTTTTTTTTTTTTTTTTTTGCTTGCCGACGCCTGCTTTTCACCATGACACATCAAAAAACGTACCTTCGGACGTGTGAGTCCTTGTATAGTCTAATCATAATCATCATTTTCGATAGCCAAGTAAAGTTTCTTCATGTGAACAACGCAGACTGTGATAAGACTGTGTGGATGCACAGACTGGTTTGAGTCTTTGTTGGGCACACATGTCAGAAGGTACGTCTTCTCACGTATCTGGCCATTTTGAATGGACAATTCATGAATGTTACTTCAGTGGCACTTCCTGTATATGTCGGATCCTATTTTCCTCATTACGGTTTAACCTTTCGGAATAAAAGCTTTTTCTCGAAAAATTACTTTAAAAAATGATTATATACTAGGGATTCTAATTTTACATGATTAATCCTATAAGGGAGAAGAGCTATTCCTGTGACAATATTCATTTTTAGCAGCTAAATTCAATTTTAATCTCACTTCAACTGCATGTATTCATTTGCTTTGCTAATTTTGCGATGATGCAGTAGCAACAATTACATGTTCCCTCTCGTATACATTTTAAGCCCTGTCACTCTGTAGGCTAAATCATCAGATAAAACTTAGTGACACTTTTTTTTTTCAGAAAATATGAGAAAAGTTAAATGAAATGAGCCAGCGAACGACAAAACCAGTAAAATGGCACGTGCGCCCAGCGAAGACTCAGATCAGCCTGGGCATCCGCCCAGGCTGATCTGAGTCTTCGCTGTCCGCCTGAAGAAAGCAAAGCTTGGTTCATTACTCATTAAGCGTTCAGTGAAGACTCTGATCAGACTGGGCGGATGCCCAGGCTGATCTGAGTCTTCGCTGAGCGTACATGCCATTTCGGATGGTTTAGTCGTGCGCTGGCTCAAATGTCGGTTCTTATTTTCTGGGAAAATAAGAACATAGTTTAACCCTACAACTTCAGAACCTATCTATTAGGTTTACTCAAAGTTATGTTCCGCCCCTTTTAGTGGGTGGTTCAATTAATAACAAGGTTCTTTGCATTAGTTTTGAGTATCGATAGCACAGACCGACAGATAAAATTGAAAGCAAAGTGGACAGCGGTTGAAGGCGTTGATCATCCAGCTAGCTTTAGTACAAGAAAATATGACACAAATAAACGCAACAGTAAGCAAAGTCGGCAGCTTTGCATAGGAATACAACAATGATAGAATAACCACGAATAGTTTCAGAAGCACCATATTAGAACAAGTAGAAGTTAAAAACCGCGGCCGAGTTTTTAACCAGTAGTATAGAATCTAAATCGTTATCTTCCAACATTATTTGAAACAACAAGTGCTACATTTGTAAAATACATATATAATTTCGTTAAAGTTTATGTCGCACCTGCGCACTTAAGTGTGAAAACAAGGACCAGAAGAGTGCGGGTTGTCATCCTTGTTTTGCTCAGTGGGATAAAATAATTATTGAAGGGTGACGTAAGTGCACGGACAAACGAACGAATCAACGGAAACCAGCATACCTATGTCGCCAATGCTAACGCCTCGTTGGTGAATAGCGAGCTCATTGACTGCCTTTTCATTGCTTTGTAACGTGTGATATCTGTACTGGACTATTGGTGTCATCGGTATGCTATTTTTTGTGATTGTGTCTCTTTTAACAGCATCTTTACTATTTTACATGATCCTACTTTTCACTCTATGTACCGACATTAATCACTTTTCATAGACTTGTTCTGCAATGTGTTCTTTGTTTCTAAAGGCAATCATTTTGACGTTTAATGTTCGCTTCACTTAAAGTCTTCCTACTCAACCAGTGTACCTTAAGTAAAAAACAACAATCAAATCACATTACAATAACGGCGATGAAACAAAAATGAACTTATGATAGACAGTCATGTCACACTGGCTGTCATAGCAAACGAAAACCACTAGCTGATCCAAAGATGGCCAGGCCAAGGACGCAGAATCAGACACCTATCTACGTGGGTATATTTAGATAGGAGATCGTCATTGTCCCAACCTCGTCCCGCCGTCCTGCAATTAAAGAGAAAAGCATAACTATCAATCATGATTAGATCAATAATTAGACATGGAGTCTGCCATATATATATTAGAAACTGTCATCATTGTTGTAACTAAATTTTAAACAAAGTACATATAAGAAACAACAGACTACTTGAAGAAATGTGAATGACGCTTTTGTCATATTGTTGTCGTTAAGGTAGATCTCCGCCGTTGAGCTTTCGGCAAACCGTGTCGTAGATATATCTTCTTCCTGATTTTGATTGCTTATTGTGAGGTCCGCTGGAACTGACTTCTGACACATTAGATCGGAAACGACGAGACCCAACTATCCGTCGGAAAGGGCAAGTAACTTTAAAGTTTATAATAAAGGGTGTCTATGAGCTACTCTACTATAAAGTTCAAGTCTGGTAATATCAGCTTCACTTTCTATGACTACTGATCGGTCCAAAATGAGACATGCAACAGCATCTGAACATGGCAGATAAACGTTAAAGACTCCATATTCCTCAAGAACAGAAATCCAAGAAAGGTTAAAAAATGATATATGGTATTTATATGATCAAAAAATGTGGCGCCTGTAAAATTTCAACTGGATCAAAAATGAAATGATTTTTTTATCATATCACTTAATTAATGTTGGCCACAGTATATACTAAAACTGGGGTTTACAGAGGAATACATTATTTTTTTTATTTCTGCTAAAAAACATGGATTATGGTACTCGTAAGAACCGCCTCGCCAAGGCGGTTCTAAAGAGTACCCACAATCTATGTTTTGAGGAGAAAAGTTTCAGTTTTTGGAGGTGAAATTTTCTATATATTTGAATAGGCGTGTTTTCGTAATGTGAAAATAGATAGTCGCCTATTCCAGGGCTAGATGTCATAAGGAGTGTTGCACGTTATGTTACTGTTCATGAATAGACTCATAATCAACGAAACTGCTATTTACGTTTACGTTTACTTGATGTGATCGTTCCAGAAACAATTCATTCATATTCTGCACGTACTTTGGTTTCGTTCTTGCCATTGCCTCGGAATGAAATGTGAAGTTAAAAACATAGCCTCTAAGAGCAATGAATACACTCACGAAGATGAAGATTGCTGACGTGTTGAAGTTGTATGGGCTATACAAGTTAGTTTCGACCAGTTAGAATTCATCTGTAAGTATCATACAAACATAGGCTCAATGACCACAAAGGACCAGAAAAACAAAAACAAAACTCTACACTATGGTAAAGTACTTGGAGATGTTCACTTCCGTCACACATTTTTGATGACAATAAACAGTTTATAAAATGGCTAAGTCTCAGTGCAGTGAACACAACAACGAAAATGCAAAGAGCTGTAGTGCCAAAGTTTATAAAAAGAAAAGTAAGAGAAAAGTCCAGGGAGTGCCACAATCACAAACCGCAGCCCTTCCCAGACATCAAGAGGAAGAGGAAACCGACAAATCTAAACAACCACAAACCGAACAAACGTACGAAAAGCACTAAGATTAGCTCTCTCTTCCCCAAGCGAGGTAATCGCAATACTAAAAGGAATGAAAAACACAAGAACAAAATGACACACGGAAAGACATACAACAAATCGCCTCGTAGAATAAACCACAAAGCAACAAGGAGTAAGACTAACACCGGGATCACCGCCTTAGAATGGTCGGTAGAGGAAACCACCGGGGGGTTTAAAGCACTTTTACAGCTAGCCAACTTCACCCTGGGTCCCGATGCCACTCTTAATCGCAGAAAGCAAAATGGGCAGCTGTTGAAGGTGACCAAAATGCTTGCATCACAACACGACTAGTAAAACAGAAAGCAAAGTGGGCAGCTATTGAAGACGGTGACCACAGTGCTAGCATCACAACACATAAAAACAGTACAAAGAGTAAGAACAACACCTGGACCACCGCCTTAGAACGGTCAGTAGAATAAACTACCCGGGGGGGGGGGGGGGGGGGCTTAAAGCACTGTACAGCTAGCTAACTTCACCCTGGGTCCCGATGCTACTCTTAATACATAAATACATAAAAATTCGGTTCGCTTAAAGGCTCCCAACTCAGTCAATGCATCAGAGCGAAAACATAAAAATCAAATTAATCACTATAATAAACAAAGACGAGTACTCATGGCTAATTCTACTGTATGCCAGAGTAAATGAAAACCAATAGTTGAACCACGGCGGGCCAAGCCAAAGACATATCGTCGAGCCCCAGCCCACTGGTTAAAGTTTTACGAAGAGGCCGTCATTGAGTCTGAGGCCCGAACCGCCGTCGTGCAATTAAAGAGTGAAGCATAGCCATCAACAATGATTGGGTTGACAACTAGGCATGCAGTCTGCCGCATAATATCCAGGCTATAGCCAATTCTTTTATAACATTTAATAAGTTTTCTGAATTGCTCCGAAAAGTTAGATTTACCTACAATTTTTCTAAATCTGTACACTAAGTCACCGTAAAACCATAAAGTACCATACCTTACTGTTTACGATTACAAGGTGGTTCTTCTTTTTCGGTTCCCCTGTGTTCGATTTGTTTATCACTGTCCATATATTGCCGATGTATTACAGCTTCCTTACTGCTGCTGTCGATGTTATGAGAAAGCGATGGTTTGTAATGGACAATTTTGACTATTTTTTAATAGAAACCGTCCATTATTGGTTCTGTTTTATATGTATTTTACTCTTTGTACTCTGTAGCCTAAGCCATCCGATGAAATTTAATAATGTCTTTCTTATTTTTCAAAGAAAATAAAGCTTGACATTGCATTCAAATTAGCTCCTTCAAAGACAATGCGAATGAGACCATTTGAAATATATTTCTCCCAAAGTTTAAATTTATTACTTACAACGCTTTGCAGTGCTAATAGATTGATTTCCTGTCATTGCAATAACAGGAAGTCAATCTGTTATCACTGCAAAGCTCTGGAAGACAACTTCTGCAACATTTCCGTGTTTACCCCTGTTTCCCCGAAAATTTGGATATAAAGAGTTGGCTTACTAGTGTTGTATTTTTCATCCCTGAGGATTCAGTATTTCGAAGAACGATTTGATTGTTGTCTGCTTTTATTTATACTCATGGGGTTTTAATTCAATTTTATAGCTTTTCATCTTTTCTACGGTCCTTACACAAATTAAGCTTCCCCACACCCTCTTCAGTGTTTGGATTATTAAATAAAAACTATTCTTTTAATGTGAAAATTCGGAGCCAGTAGAATCAATTTAATCCGCTTCGCCCCAACCCCCGCCCCCCCCCCCCCGGCCGCCCCTCTCTTCAATAGTATTTACTAAGGCGGTGGTTCTAGTATTGTTTGTTCTTTTTATGACCTCTTTTTGTGACTATTCGTTGCGTCTTTTTTATTTTTATTTATTTATTTTATTTATTTTTATTTATTTTTTATTTTTTACCCTGTTTTGTTGTCTTATTATTGCGTTTTGCAGATCCTGTGTGGCATCTCGAAAACATGCCTATATAATTTTGACCCCCTTTACACCCACTTTTATATAGTAAAACTGGAGTTAACAGGGGTAAACATTATTTTTCATATTTCTGCTCAAAAACATAGATTGTGGGTACACGGTAGAACCGCCTCGCCGATCTGTGTTTTGAGCAGAAATATAAAGAATATCTGAATTTTTATCTGAAAATTTTCATTGTTTGGTTGTAAAACTTTCAGTATATTTAAATAGGCTTGATTTACGAAATCAAGCCTATTTAAACTGAGATCCCCCTGTTTGAGAAGAGGGGCCGATTGCTTTGCCTTTCTTTGGTTTGCTGCATGTGTGCTGCGTATCGTGATTTGTTTCCGCTTCCCTTTAATTTCATCGACAGGCCATGTTTTCTGATTGTAACTCTTCCTAAACATCTTCTTTACTACTTTTTAATACAATCATGAAAGGAATGCTTCATTTATTCAGAACTGAGTTACACCCATCCTCAAGACAGCCCTTTATGTGGTAAACAGATTAAGAAATTATGAGAAAATTCACGTGATACAAATCTTGCTGTTTCTGCACATCAGTATGGTCTCTGTAGACACTACATAAAGCCATGATATGTAATTGTATCTGTCAGTATGGACAGTTTTGCATGGCATTGCGATTACCATCACGATTGCTTGCGGGCAAATGGTAAGAAGCGAGTGACAGTTTGACAAGTATAATAAGTTCTATGTATAGTTTAATCATATTTTACTGGCATATAATTGCAATGGGATCAGCCAGAAAGGTTCCATCAATGTTTTCCCCAAAGTAAAGGACATCAGTTAGATACAATACTCACTCATTAAAGAACAAAAGGTGTTTCAGTACACCACTTAAGCATGTTCTATTTCTGTCCTTTAAATGTCAGCGGCTTTCTTGATATTTTTGTAAAGAATATTTTGTGAACTGAATCCATAACCCAACCTTGTATATTGAATACCAGTCAAGGATTTAACGTGTAAAATACATGTATATGACTTCAAATATAGTCCAACCATCTGAACTACGTGCAACGTGTAGAGTACATACGATTAACTTTGTAAATATTAGCAAATTTTCAACAGAATTTTAAACATTCAGACTTTTCATTGGTCGCTATCAGCCTGTGTGTGCAACTGGCAGCACACGACGGTACCTGGATGTGGCAGTGCACACAGTGCTCAGTTTTGAAGCATTGACTTTATGATATATTATTCTCCAGACTCGTGACATGACATTCATTTAATCGCATTATACTTTCACCGACGGACCAGTACGAGCTCGGTGGCTGTTTTTTGGCTCCATCACGAAAACATACCTGTATAATTTTGACCCCTTTATACACCACTTTAATATAGTAAAACTGGTGTTTACAGGGATATACATTATTTTTTTTTTCTTATTTTGCTCGAAAACATAGATTGTGGGTACTCGTTAAAACCGCATCGCTGAGGCGGTTCTAAGGAGTACCCATAATCTATGTTTAGAGCAGAAATGTGAAAAATATCGGAGTTTAATCTGAAAATTTTCGGTTTTGGGAGATGAAATTTTCTATATATTTGAATAGGCGTGTTTTCGTAATGTGGTGCGGGTATTCATCCGGGAAGACGCATCCTACCCGTTATCTAGCGCTTCTGTACCTCGCGAATTAAGGGAACTGGTAGGGGATTCTGCCACTTACCCACATCTGCTCTTCACTATTTTACCTTTAACTCTTGCCATGCTGAATATATAAGATGCCACGCCTATTTATAATTTTCAGCCCATTAGATTACTTGATTCGGATTATTAATATGAATTCACATACTTAATGGCAAACAGTGCAGATCCAGATCAGTTGGTTTCTTCAGAAGCCAACTGATCTGGATCTACACTGTTTGCAAAGGCAGGATATATCCGAGTTCGGCTGGGTTAAATACTGCTGATGACGGAAATCATAGAATCGTGCTTGCATCCAGCACACTTAATGTGGTACAGTTATGTATTGATTCTTACAGCAGACGACATTTAAAAATATTTTGTTATTTTTTTTTTTTTTTTTTTTTTCAGAGAAATAATGCTTTACATTTCTTTTGAATCGTCTGCTAGTAAACAAATCACATGTAATAAACCTTATATCCTCTTAAGAATAATAGAAAAAAATGCTACGATTTTGCTTTGTACTTTATGTGTGAATACTAAACAAAATGTGACCAGACTGGGTATTGTTAGCTCAACGTTTTGCATTTTAGACCAAGCGAAGTAGAAGCAAGTTTCTTCGATGGAACTCGATCCCGAGGTTATAAAACTTGTTTCATGCTCAACTCAGCTGAGCATGAAATTTGCACTGCAGATAAATCCCAAATTACTACCAACTGCAAATTCTTTCTTGCTAAACATAGCTGAGCATGAAATTGTTTCTGCTAATAAATATGAAAATGCCTACCATTTTTGGCATTTTCATATTTATTAGCAGAGAAAGTTTCATGCTTGGCAGAGTTGAGCATGAATACAGTTTTATAACCTCGGGGCCCGACCGATGATCACAACCATAATATATCACTTACGAAGTTGGTGTTCTGCCAGCCGCGCTTTTGCAGCAGACATCTGTTTGTGTATACATATGATAGCAGAAAAAACAACAGCATTTGAACCGAAAATATATGTTTTAATGTATGCATTCCACAAAATGGAAATAATTTCCTCCTCTTTGAGAGTAGATCCTTTTTTAGAAGAGCCTTAATTTGCAGAAAAGCATACAGGAAGCTATACATGCGGTCTCCGTTGGAAGAAAGGACGAACAATCTGCCAATTGTTGTTTAGTTAAGACATATTTTATTTACATACATGGCTTATGTCATATGATAGTAAATATCAATATATAAATAGGGTTCAAAAGAAAGCCTTGCCAAGTTAATCAAGTCCTCTAAACGGCAAAAGTTGGGGGCCATAAAACTGGGCTCAATCCCTCCAACAATTTTTCTGTTTCGTTTGTTTAGTGTTTCTGTAGGATGCTGCTTTGTGTTGTCATTTCATGCTCTACTCACCTTATCCGTTGCTTTGGGAGAACTATCTATTATTGTGGCCTTTTTTGTGATATCTCCACCCACCTAGCATTCTGCTCAAAACTACTAGACCTTTATCGCGCCGACAGCGTTCCTGTTGGGCTTATAACGGTTCGATATAGATATAATCAGAATCTAACTGGGCATCTTAAGTTTTTACATTTCATGCAAACTTGGATGAAATGTCTAACCTTAATTTTTTTCTTGGAACAATAAGGAAAGTGTCATCAATTTGACGTCTGTTGTACTTACCCTAAGATTACTTAAGGTTACATTTGTTGTTGGCATGTCCTTAACTATTTTTTCTACGAGCCGATCGGCACATACGCCTTTAGGCACTTTCTTCCGATCCATTTATTTCATATAATAAGTATTGAATTACGTACATTAAACTAAAACAGCTTCCATTAGGTTGTGCTTCGTAAACGGGATACTTGAAAGAGTACTATAATTAATTTTGTTCTTTATTTAGAACTTATTTTTCTGAGTGGCTACGATTACTTTATATAATTAAGCAAAGTCGCGAGGAAAAAAAAAAGCTATTCGGGTATTCCGTCAATTCAGTCTTTCAGTGCACATGCCCGGTCCCTAATTAGCAAGACCACGTGTCTACCTTGGTCTACAGCGAATAGCGTAGGTTCTGGCGAGACTGTGCGAATGCGCAGGCTCGCTTGAACCTTTGCAATTCGCATGTGCTATAAAGACTTTTTCCCATGACGCAGCTTAATTACTTTGAATAAAACTGTCAACCTGTTTAAACAGAATTCTTCTCGCGTTTTTCATTTGCTTAAAATAATTCCACAGAGCTTAGCATGTGTCGTATCATTTAATTGTTATTTTATTGCTATGTACGAAACATCACGTATATATGTAACATAGCTAACGTTTCAGTCGCGAGTGTAAACTCATGTTACAGGTCAATGCTGCTATCAAGCCCAAAATACGTAAGCAATAGCAAGCCATAATTCTAATGTACCGTAAACATCATTACGCACATTACGCATGCGCGTAAGGAAAAATATTTGCAATTAAGCGTGGTCGCCCAGCATAAATATAAGTTTCCTCCTTTATTATTGGGTCTGTTCTTAAAGGAGCACCAATGTTGGAAGCGATATCAGGGAGATGTTTTCTAGATCTTTCCTGAAAGTGAGTAAAAATAATTCTGGTCTGGCTACGCCACTGGTAATAACCTAAGTATTGGAACAGATAGCACCGAGCAAAAGTTCAGACCTTAATCAGGTACCGCGGCGTCCGATCAGGGTCTATCTACACTAATTGTTACTCAATCCAGCAGTTTTTAGACACATCGACATGTAAATAATAGTAAAATGGACTTGTTGAAATTCTAGTACAAGTAAATACATTCTAAACTGAATGACTCAAGAGCAATGAACACACAAAACTAAAAATAGCTAAGTGTCAACTCATGACGTTTTATCGACGTTGAGACGTTCTTAAATAAACGTCGTGTGCCCACTGGAAAGCTTTCAGTCATCAGTGACCCTTATATGGGTGTGATAAGATGTCCCAGTATTAAAGGCCAATACAGTAATCATATTTGTTTTCATAACTGAAATCTCTCTCAGAAAATTGCTGTCAATAATAATTATTCTAACTTAACATTCATTCAGTCTATTAAATTATCTAGCTAATGTTGACCTTTTATTCTTAATCCAAGCGCAGTTTTTTTGGTTCAAAACGAGCATGTATGTTGCTGCATTGTCATGGTACAAGGGCACACTATCTGGATTGATATTTTTTTTCCAATCCATTAGGCATTAAAACTGTTTTATTGCGACAGAGAATCCAATGATATGTAGATGTCAAAAACAGAAGCGGTGCAGACTTGTATGGAAAGCTGTATGGTTCGTTTTACGTTACATAGAGTTGTTTACTCCTACGTCGATAAAATTCATATACACACTTGAGGATATCGGCTTCAACAGATCGGGTTTTAGAAAGGTTTCTGATTCTTGACGCTGAAACTGGGACTATTTGCAGGGTCCGGACGACAGCAGCAGGACTGCTTACAATAAAATACATTTAAAACGCTAGAGTACTAGAGTATATCTACGATGATTTCTTTTCCTTCTTTAATATATGTACATCTTTGGAATATGTATTATACCGTTTCCATGCTAATACATAGCCGTCATAGATCGACCCATTTTACACTGAATAGACTCCCCTACCGTGTAGACTAGAATTGACTTTCAGTTTTAGGTATGACAGGCTGTGATTTATATGTTTCTAGAAAAAGATCATTATACATGTAGCTAAACTACAGTCGACTCTCGTTATCTCGAATTCGTTTATCTCGAATAACCGCATTTCTCGAAGTAAAAGTCTGGTTCATAGAAATCTAACAATATTTAACAAAATATTATGGAAAAAGGGAGAAATTGCTCTGCATGAACAATTTCTCCTCTTTTCCACAATATTTTCAACATATTTTAAACTTCAGTAGTCAAACTAGATATTCATTTGTGAAATGTGGTTGTTCGATTGTTTCCCTTAATTCTGCAAATCTGATATGTCGAGGTATGGATATCTCGAAGTATTTCAGAGAGTCCCTTCGAGATAACGATTGTATTTGCAAAAAGTGGAGACCCTGATCAGATGCCGTTTGGGTTTCCAGAATAAATTGCACTTTTATGCTGTACGAGATTGGACGTCCGTAAAACGATGTTTAAGCCCCCAACAGTTTTATATGTACTATTGACCTTTCCAAGGCGGAGATTCTGTTGCAGTTCCTCTTGTTTGTCTGTTCTGTCTTTCATATGATCGTTCTGTGTTCGACAAGGTGTTGTTTTATGCCATCTTTACATGTAATTAGAACATCTTCTGGTGCCTTGGAAGGGCTTTTTTTTTACATTACGAAAACTTGCCTATTCAAATATATTGAATTTTACAACCAAAAAAGGAAAATTTTCAGATAAAAAAATCTGATATTTTTCATATTCCTGCCCAAAACATAGAATATTGGTACTCGTTAGAACCGCCTCGACGACGTCGAAGCGGTTTTAACGAGTATCACAATCTATGTTTTCCGGCAAATTAAGAAAAATAATGTACACCCCTGTAAACCGCAGTTTTACTATATAAAAGTGGGATTTAAGGGGGTCAAATTATATAGGTATTTTTTCATGATGGTATCTTCATATCTATTTGTTTTATTATTATTATTATAATTTTCATTATTGTCATTATTATTATTATTATTATTATTATTATTAGGAGGAGGAGGAGGAGGAGGAGGATGAGGAGGAGAATGAAGAGTTGATCGTTTTGTCGAAATATAGTCTATTCTTCAGATTTCTCTACATTTAAGCCGAATAAATATGACATTATGAATATGAAAGTATCTGAAATATGACAGAAAGATTCTAACTGCATCTTTAACAGTTAGAAAAATAACCCAATATCATCCATTTTTAATCCTTGAATCAGACAATGTTACTTAATGGCGTAGCAAGAACAAAAATAGTTTTACGCACACCCGTAAAAAAACTTGCTAAAAATCTCCCTAGTATCGTTTCAAAAATAGGGACTACTCTTTAAAAAAATGTTCCCAGAAGGAGCAAAATCTTTCCTTTAGTAGCTTAGATCTTGGAAGCGATAAACTCTATTCTGTGCTTTAAGAGCAGCTTTTATGATAAAGAAGCAAACTGTTTTATGTAAGTTGCTATCTTTTTATTGCAAATAAGTTTTCTAACGCATGTTATGCTTGTTACATAATGTAGCACATGCTAATGTGCGTAATAAGCGATACGCCTGTGGAGTGATAACGACATGGTAACGGATGTTTACGCAAACTTTGATATCACTGATCACGGATGAAGGTGTCACGTAGTGATGTAGACTTTGTTCTCTTTCCAACATTATAAAATATGCAAATACGGCCATGAACGCCCCCAGAGGACTGCAAAGATCGTCTGGAATGCCAATGAAGTCTGCAGCCAACAATGAGCAGTTACATGTTTAAGATACAGGCAGACTAATATATAAATTCCTGTAAAATAGGTACTAAGTTAAAGAGTTCATAGTACAGCAGCCATGTTGTTTTTTACGGACGATATGAGTTATAATGCTCTCTGTTGGGGATGTGCACTGCCAAACATTTAAAGCCCTAAGCATTTGATAAAAGCAAAACCAGAAACAAGAACTAACATAACCCCAACATTAAAGCGACAGGATCGCTGAGTCGAAATGTAAAAGCGCTGCTAATTTACTCACGGTCTCCGGGTTTCCATCCATCATGGATGAAGGCGTGCTTACAAAATAACTGTTACAATTTAAAATGTATATGTACAAGCACCTTTGAGTATAAAAAATGAAAACCCACATCATATATATAATTCTGTTGTACGAGTACCCACAGTATACGAGTAAATAAAAACGAATGGTAATTGTTAATGGATGTATCAGTAATCACATTAATCTATGAATTTATGACGTCCCAAATATGCAATGTGCCTTATTATCAAAGTTTGCTCGTTCCACATACATGTATTATATGGCAAAATAGTGAAATGCTTTGGTTAACCCATACATGCCTATCGTCCCGTAAAAGGGACATTCGCAAACAGTGAAGATCCAGATCAGACGCCGCAGAAAGCGGCGTCTGATCAGGGTCTACACTGTTTGCATTAAACACAGGGATTTCTATAAAATGCGGTAATTATAGAAACAAACCAGACACCCCTTTTACTCGAAATGTATTGTCCAAAGAGCTAACATAGAAGAGTCCACTCGGCATAAATGGGTTACCATAGCGGTAGATAAATGGGTATCAAGATATTTTTATCACTTCTGAACAAAAATATAATACGCGCCGTTAATGGGTACCCGCAACATCTTTCTGTGGAGGAATTATAAAAATACTAATATTTTTGGTTAAATAAATGGCTAGTCAGAGCTCTAGATAAGAAATATAAATAAGCAGGCGTCTAAAGGGGACTTGATACATGATTCTTTTCCGCCATCTTTCACAAGGGAGGTGATATTTGTGACGTCCTGTTTGCAGTCCAATACATCAAAACCCTTCTGAAAAGATCTACTCTAAAAAGGAAGACCCAGCTAGCATTCTTTATAAATCTATAGCGGGCCGTTATCGGCCTGTCAGATACACTGACGGGCCGATAACGGCCCGCTATAGATTTATAAAGAATGCTTTCTGGAGAAGGGTAGCAAATCCTTTCGTTTTAGAGTAGTCCCCCTTTTCAGAAGGAAGCCAAAACCACCTCTCCTAAGAGTGTACCTTTTCTCCAGGGGTGAGGAGTTATCCAATTTTATTATATGTCCACGGACAAATAAATGATCAAATCCACTTGTCCAACCAAGATTTACTTGCCCGAAAGTTGACATTTTTTTCTTATTTCTCTAAGAACACATATGTTGTGGGTACTCGTTAGAAGCGCCTCAAGGAGGCGCTTCTAATGAGTACCCACAACATATGCTTTCTTCGAGAAATAAGAAAAATATATATTTTATAATCAGAAAACTCTTCCTAGCCATAGCTATGAAATTCTTGTCCCAGGACAAGTAAATTGAAATGTTTTACTTGTCCTCAAAAAAATGGGACAAGTTGGACAAGTCGGGCATGGTATTTCCACAGCTCTGTTCTCTCCCTGTCATCTATTGTCTACATAATAACTGAGATGTATCGACTGACAGTGACGGTCCTAACATATAGCTCGATCTGTTTTCTATTTTCAGGCCGCTCGAATATACATGTCCCTACTGATCATATCAGGGCTAGTCATTGCAAGTTTTGGGACGCCTACAGAAATGGGATGTTTGGATCTCTGCATCGAAGCCATATACAGTTGTGACGCCACGTGTTCACTCAAACAAGAATCAGACTATTTCACCAGCTTATGCTTCAGGTCATGCGGTAAACGTTACTTAACGTGCGAATTATCATGCCAAAAGAACAAAATGGCTTACTTCAGAAGATCATTCTAAATTGGTAGACAAGAAAACAGAAACAAAGCAACACAAACAACAGTCGACAAACATTACGAAAATACTTCACATTGTCACTATCCCTTTTTGGCCAGTTCGAATAAAAACTTATTGTTTATTGATATTAGTGTAAGAGGAACGGTAGATAGCTGCAGCAGACCAGTTTACAAAACATTTTACTTTGTCACTATCCCTTTTCGGCTAGTTCGAATAAAAACTTTATTGTTTATTGTAATCTGTGTGAGAGGGATGGTGGATATCTGCAGCAGACCAGTTTTCAGAAATCTTCACCTTGTCACTGATATCAATAAATATCAAGTTTTTATTTGAACTGGCCGTTCGGCCAGTTCAAACAAAAACTTGATGTTTATTGATATCAGTGTAAGAGGGATGATGGTTGTCCGCAGCAGATCTGTTTTCAGAGATGCTGTCACTGTTTATCAGTCATAGCGTTGACACAGTATCAATAGATTTTATATCAAGATATCGAAAATAAGGACAATACAGTATTTACTCTAAATATTCGGACAGATAGACCCGAACAAATAATGCAAACCATGATCTGACGCCGAATATCGGCGTCTGACCAGGGTCATATCTAATTATTTAAAGCTTTTGATGACATATCGGTGTCTGATCCGGGTTTTAACTATGTACCAATCACCAAGCAGATTTTATACACATCAACAGGTACACTGCAACGTCTTTATAACACTATTGCTGGGATCGAAAGCAAAACCCTTGTTAGTTATATAACAGTGTTGTATTTAAACAAAATGTATAGATTATATAAAAAATGACCATGAATGGTCACTTTTCTATATAATCTACGAGTGTGTAAAACACTTTTGGTATCCGTCTTTAAACCGTCTAATATCTGAAACCGTCTTATAAATGATTCGTCTTATAGAGGTTCCAGTGTAGTCAAACTGACTTGTTTAACCCTTGTCATGCTGAATATATTAAGATGCCACGCCAACCTAATTATGAGCCGATCAGATTGCTTGATCCAGCTTTTTTTTATACAAATTCAAATATTGAATGACAAAAACTGCAGACCCAGATCAGTAGGATTCTGAAAAAAAAACTGATTTGGATCGACACTGTTTGCAAAAACAGAGCATATCCGGGTTCAGCAGGACCAGAGTTAAGTTTCAGGGCAAGTATACAAAGGAGGAATGTCCGAATGTTTAGGATAAATACGGAAACAACAGAATCCGGACATAATCAAAAGGAAAATATTAAGGTTAATTCAGGCTCTTATCCGCTGGGTCTTATGTATTTGTTAAGTGCTAATCAAATAAATTTAGTTGTTACTATCTTTCAGATAAAACATATCTTATAAGAAATATTTGTACAATCGACAATCTATCATGACTTGTTATTTTTTCCAGGGAATGGTCACACACCCATGTTTGCATTCAGCTTATGCCTCTTCAAACCTTATTATTTTAATCCCTTCATTCCACAATAATGTGTCTGCACTGAAAGAACAAAGAGACGTATTGTACAAATACCATCCCGAACAATATGAAAGCTTCTGTTTTCTGGCAATAACGTATTTATCTTTTCCATCAAGATGAAATTGCGGAAAAACGCAAACAGGCGACCTCTATTTATACCCCGCCACACGATAGTGGCGGGGTATTATGGTTTCACGTTGGTCGTCCGTTTGTCCGTCCATGTGTCTGTCCGTCCTTCCGTCCGTCTGTCGTACGTCCGTCCGTCTGTATTTCGTTTCCGGACCATAACTTGAGAAAATATCAATGGACTTTCGCCAAACTTGGTATGTGCATTAATATTGTAGAGATCTGGTTTGGGATTGATAATGGCCAAATTTCATTGATATCTGACGGAGTTACCTGCCCTAGACATGCCCGTATTTTCATTTCCGGACAATAGCTTAAGTAAATATCAATGGGTTTTCGCCAAACTTGGTATGTGCATTGATATAGTGAATATCTAGTTTGGAATTGCTAATGGGCAAATTTCGTCATTTTTGAGGGAGTTATCTGCCCGATACATGCCCATAATTTCGTTTCCAAACAATAACTTAAGTAAATGTTGATAGATTTTCACCAAACTGGCGGGGCATTATGCTTGCGGTGCTTTTATTTCGATTGTCTATGTATTCCATGCTTCTCTTTCTATGGCATGTTTTACTTAACTGCAACCTGTGTTGAGGGACTGGGTACACTTCGCACATTGTCCACCATTTTGACAAGGAAAACATTTTTCTCTTCTTCTTTGCTTTTCTGTACGGCAAGCCCCGTTTAAAACTGGTTGACATTACGTAAACACGCCTGTCCAAATTTATAGAAAATTGCACCTCCAAATACTGAAAATGTTCAGATAAAAAACTCTGATATTTTTTCATATTTCTGCTCAAAACATAGATTGATGGTACTTGTTAGAACCGCCTCGGTGAAGCGGTTCTAACGAGTACCCACAATCTATATTTTTGAGCAGAAACAAGCAAAATATTGTAAACCCCTGTAAACACCAGTTTTACTAAATAAAAGAGGGGTTTAAGGGGTTAAAATTATATAGGCATGTTTTCGTGATGACTTGTGAGTCCCTGTTTGCTTTTCTGCATAGCAAGCACTTCTGATAATGATGCTATAATTCTAAAAGGAAAGCATGTGCTCCCAAAGGGAGCAACAACTTTCCTTTTTGGACAGACCTATATTAAGAAGGGAAGCAAAAGAGTTATATGACGAACAGTAACGATACTGACCAGAATGTGTCGATGCGCATGTTGGTCTGAATTTCCATTATCGCATGCAGAAATGTTGGTTTTGCTACAGAATGTTTCACGATTAGCATGTAGGTTAACATTGACCCATTTATGATAAGTTGATTCACCTGTCTCGTAATTTGGAAACTCCATTTAAAGGGATGTCTAATTGTATTATTATTACTTTAAAAAGAAACTGTTATTTTGATGCAAACGGTTTACACCCTGATCAGACGCCGCGTTCTGCCGGGCCTACAGTGTTTTCCAATGCCATGTTTATAGGACGCTAGGCATAGATGGGTTAAGATTGTGTCCAGGCTTTGGTATTTTATGCAAATTGTTGAGATATTGAATGAAATGTCAAATAAATACTGAAAGGATGAATCCTTTAGAAATAGCAGGCATGGTTTTAATAAGTCAATAGTTATATATAGTGAAACATTGATCACTCTTCCCAGCCCTAGGTTGAGCGATATTCTATATTCAAACACGGACAACTTTCTTTATATCGACACGATACAACTTCAAAATTCGTTGTGATGACAATATGACTGTCACGAAACCTTCGCTTAAGAGGTAACAATTAGTCACAAATTATGCAAGAATATTGTCTTCAATAATTTATAGAAACATATGTTTTGGATATTTGTTAGAATCGCCTCACTGATTCTTACAAATATCCAAAACATATGTTCTATGAAGAAATAAGACCAAAACAAGACCTTTCCTATATAACAATCTGCTCATTAAGTGTTCTGTACAACAGCAAAATTATTTTAATGGTCACGTCTTTGGGAACAAATGCTGTCGTTGTAACGAGGATTGACTGTAATTCCAATTTAACTTAATGATCCCGGACCGTAATTTGGTTTACCTTATCGAGACGATATGAAATACAACATGAGAAAACGTACCTTCTGGTATGAGCACCCACCGAAGACTCAAATCAGCCCGTGCGTCCGCGGAGTCTGATCAAAGTCTCCGTCGTCCGCATGAAGAAATTT
This sequence comes from Anodontia alba, assembly GCA_964016985.1. Lineage (NCBI taxonomy): Eukaryota > Metazoa > Mollusca > Bivalvia > Lucinida > Lucinidae > Anodontia > Anodontia alba. The sequence goes on along the minus strand of OZ024825.1, from coordinate 44,805,852 downwards.
GCATCCTTGGTTTTCCAAAATGCGCCCAGTGAATTCTGATCAGACTGCGCATGCGCAGTCTGATCTGAATCTCCGCTAGGCGCACATACATACAGTCGACTCTCGTTATCTCGAAGTCCAAGGTACTCTCTGAAATACTTCGAGATATCCGTATATCGACATAACAGATTTGCAGAATTGAGGAAAGAAGATAAATCAAATAACCACATTTCACAAATGAATATGTAATTTGACTCCTGAAAATAGAGATATGCTGAAAATATTGTGGAAGAGAGGAGAAATTGCTCCTTAGCAGCAATTTCTCCTCTTTTCCACATTATTTTGTTAACTGTTGTCATAGTTTCATGTTAAAACAGGGACCAGGTTTTCACTTCGAGATAAGCGGTAATTCGAAATAAGCGAGTTCGAGATAACGAGGTTCGACTGTATTTTGACGGCTCAAATTAAAAATAAATAAACATGTAAACCTACAATATTATTGTCTTCGTTGTCCGCCTTGGCTATCCTAAATGCGTCCAGTGAAGATTCCGATCAAAATCAGAGGATGCGCAGGCTGATTTGAATCTTTTCCCTGTGCAAATGTCCTAAGGTACGTTGTCGGACGTTGCGGCTTTTATCGAGACAATATGTCACCAACAAAATCGACAAGTCTCGCTCTCTAGGTTATGAGTAATCTGCTCTTGGCAGGTCCCTTATGGGTCTGTCAGGTCCGAAAATAGCTCCTAAACCCAGTGGTAGGAATCTACATGCGTCTCAACGTCAGAAAAATGTACGTTTGCACATGTGCACCCAGCGAAGATTCAGATCAGCCTGTGCATATGCTCAGTCTGATTAGAATCTTCACTGGACACATTTTGGACAGCAAATGATGCATATGTCTACATACAGACAACGAAGGCTCTTCTTGTCTTATTTATCAGAGAAGATAAGACGACATTCAGTTCATTCATGGGTGCGCAGGCTGATCTGGGCCTTCGCTGCATGCTTACAGAAGTATCTGAAAATATATAGCAAAATTTGCAAAGTCCCTGATCAGAACCGACCATATAGTCTAGTAAAACTCAAATATGACTCGTTTATCGTGGCCGATTCGCACTCGTTTTTGAGTCCTTAGGAAGTCCTCTCTACAGTTTAAGAAGTCAAATGTTCAGGGATATTTAAGGAAAATTTTCTTATTTTATTATAAAAATGTATGTTGTGTACACATTTGAATTGCATCATCGAGGCTCAACATACCATTATTTCACAGATGATCGAAAATACATCCCTAAATTATCCCCATTTGTCTTCTGACCTGGCGCTATGATTATCCTCCAATGACCCGAACTCTCGTACATGTACCCATGTCTGGAACAAATCCCTATGGTCCCAAAGATGTTCGGGCCATTGAAGTTTCGACTGTATATATACTACAGTTCACTGGATCTTTACTGTTCTAATAAGCCCTTTTCTCATGACACGGCTCAAATATTTGTCTTTGTCTAACATGCTCAGAACTTCAGATACATATAAACCAAAATGACAGAAAACGTACCTTCAGACTTTTCGCGCCCAGCGTAGATTTAGATCAGCCTGCGCAGAATCTTCACCGAGTGGATTTTGGATAGCCAAGGCTGCAAAATTTGTTATCCGGAAAACGAAGACTCTGATCAGATTGCGCGAAAACGCATGCTGATTTGAGTTTTCGATCGGCGCACATGTCAGAAGGTACATTTTCTCATGTTGCGACACATATGTCATTAAATACCGTATTACCCCAAATACTTTGCAACTTTAACTCTTTACCATACTTGTCGTACATACAATCGACTTTCGTTAACTCGAGGTTCAAAAATCTCTGAAATACTTCGAGATATCCGTTCCTCGACATATCAGATTTGCAGAATTGAGGAATAAATAAATCGAACATTCATATTTCACAAATGAATATGGAATTTGTCTCCTGAAGTCAGAGATATATTGAAAATATTATGGAAAAGAGGAGAAATTGCTCCTTAGGAGCAATTTCTCCTCTTTTTCATAATATTTTGTTACCAGTTGTTAAAACAGGAACCAGATTTTCACTTCCAGATAAGCGGTCATTCGATATAAGCGAAGTCGAGATAACGCGAGTCGACTGTATTTATAATTAGAACAAAGTTCATTTTTCTTCCTGTTAAAATGTCTAAAACCGATAGGTGGGTGGCAAATGGTCTTATAAGACACCGTAGGATTGTCAGCACGAATACTTTGATACTTTAATACGGTAGTTTCTTTTATTCTACGTGTACATTCTATAAAACATATTTGTGGGAACACGTTTACATTACTCGGAAAATAAGGCATGTAAACATTTTGTCTGATCACTGCACACTACTTACATTGGTGTTCCACTTACGTCATCTTTGGTAATAAAAGGTTTGACCATGAAAGGTGTCCTGTTTATAGTTTAACAGCATGCATTTTTTTCTGTGATTTCTATTACTTCACATTTTTTTTTCATTTTCTTCTATTCTTGTTTTTGAGGGTTGGTCGGGTGTGGTAAAGGTGTCGTGTATCTTACGTCACCGGGGCGCCCAACTGAGATTGGCTTACAGTTTGGCAAGGCCTGCTATCCTTGTAGCAGGTAAGGGTAGAGTGGGAATGTTTTTATTTCTTCTATATCTTCACTTTTATTCCTGTTTCTCTTTCTTCCCTGTCCATCTCTTCCATCTCCTCTACTATCTATTCTATCTCTTTTCCCCTTTCTCGGGAAGACGACACAAAATGACACACAAGGGTTGACGTGTCGTTAAGACCCAACTCAATCAATCAAAATCAATCATCAATCAACCAATCAATCAATAAAGCAATCAATCAATCAATTAATCAATCAATCTATTCTTGTTTTCCCTTCATTCTCTGATTCAGAGAAGTCTCCAATTCTCCTTAGTTTCCAACATGAATAATAGAACGAGTTTCAAACGTTGATACAAAATTATATAAAATTCAATGAATAAAAACACTGCGTGTGTAAGATTCAAACCGAGGACTATTCTAACTATATATTTTCGGGTTTATGAAAATACCGTCTGCACTAAGGCCGCAGTTATCAAATACAATCTTGTATAAAGTATTCAACACACATTCCATTATGCCAAGAAGTAATTTTGCTGCGATTCAAGTTTTGGGACTCCAGGTGGACTTTTAAACCTTTGATCATTTCGGGGTGAGATTCAAACTGTATTGTTTAAACCCGTTTTTGTATCCGTTACAGGCCATGTTAACTCTCACGTCTGCACCTAATTACTTTAAGGTGAATGTGTACAAGGCATGCGCCTCTGTCTCAATTGTTTTACCCCCTTCTAGAAATGAATCTACTCCAAAAGGAAAGAATTTGCTTTCTCTTTCCTTGCAGAGTAGATCCCTTTTTAGAAGGGGATTGGAATGCAAGTAAACAAACCGGAAGTCACAAACGTTGCTTCCCGTGTGAAACATTGCTACACAAAACTACAAAGTGTATCTACTCTCCTTAATAGGAGTAACTTTTGTGGAAAAGATCTCAATAACCAATAAGAGGCTTTTAAATGTAACAGGCGGATTATCATGCAAGCCATTCAAACCTTGCATATATTATTGTCGACTGTAAAAGTGAAGATCATCCACCGCAGTGGCAACAATCGTTCGTTTGCCCTTTCCACGAAGACGTTTTTTTTTGTTTTTTTTTTTTTTTATGTTTTGTTTTTTTTTTGTTTTTATACACGAAAGATAGTTGTCACAATGATTCCGAATGAGGCAATATAGTAGATGTCCAGAAAGAGCCACAATCACAGATTATAGCCTTCCTATAGCACTAAAAAAATAGTAAACAGATTGCGATTGACTAAATATACGTCACAGATTACGACTGACTAAATATACGTCACAAACTAACGATGCGCAAAGCAGCCAGATCCTTTTTCCGTAACGAGAGGATCACAATGCCAGACAGGACACAACAAACACAAAACAAAGGACATTAAACAGAACAGAACGATACATAAATAAAGCCCCACAGCGAACAGTACAAAGTCCAGCAAAGAATAAACACAACTAGAATGATTGTCCTGCTGAGTTAAAACTGTCACCCTAGGTTCAAATGCTGTAAAGGGTACAAACTAAATTGCTCGAAAACAGGCTTCCTATCTAAAATCAGTGAAGTAGCACGCGAAAATATGTTAATCAAATTAAACCATTGTGACGAAATTCATGGCAAACACCTCAGACCTAGCAGCCAGTGCTGAGCAAAATTCCTACCTGAACCACGGAACGACCGAACAAAGACAACATCAATGTAAGGTTAAGCTCGGGACCATCGTAGAGTCTGAGACACAACCCACCGTCGCGCAATTAAAGAGTAAAACATAGATATCAATCTTGATTTGGTTAAAAACAAGCATGCCGTCTAAGCAAAACATATTACTATCCGTCACAAACAGTTAAAACAGAGTTAAAACAAGAAATCTTGGGGCAATTTAAAGACAAATTATATGAGGATATTAGCTTATTCTCTGATTTGCAATTTAACAGCTGAGCTCTCCCAATAGTAACTGACCACCTTGTTAGCTATGCGATTAGCGTAGACACATCAGTCTCCTTTTACGCAGTCTAAATGTTAAAGACTTTAAATATGATATTACTGAACAACGTAAACCTTGCTCAGACTTCGCGGATGCACAAATTCAGCTTTCTTCTGCCACAAGGGTGATTTCTATTAAGATTGCTCAATTACCAAACAGTTTGAGAATTAGCTGAACCATACGAAAAGAATATCTTGTCAACGTCCAGAACTGCTGAATTACAAACTCTGGGAACTGCATACACTCTGTAGGTTTTCCGACATTTTGTACAAGAAGACAACATTAGTGACTTTCGGTTTGCTTTTCTGAAAACTAAATCCATTCTGAAAAGGTATTCTCTAAAAGGAAAGAATCAGATGGGAGATAAACCCCTTATCACAGAGTTGACTCCACTGAAAATGTATCCATTCCCCTTAAGCGAAGAACACATAACTAGTTTGCTGACAGCCCGAAAAGGTTAATCGATCGAAAAAAGGACCAATGGAGCCTGATGTAATCATAGTCACGTTATGCATTTTAATAATTTAACTGTATTAAGAACATCTTGTCCGTAACACCTTGCTGTTAGTGTAATATCTGATACCGCCTCTCTTTCTTTTTCCGAAGTTACAGATAAAAATACATGTATTATAGAATGTGTTTAGTAAGAGCCACAATCACAGAAAATACAGTAAAACCTGTGTAAGACAGCCACCTTTGAAATTGACTTAAGTGGTTGATGTGGAAAGGCGGTTGTCTTATAAAGGTACATGTCATGTAATTTTGCTAGCAAAATTACATGACATGTACCTTTATAAGACAGACAACTTTTTCCACATCAACAACTGTTTAAAGTCAGTCTCGAAGGTGGCTCTCTTACACAGGTTTTATTGTAGCCTATCAATAACACCAACAAACCAACACAGACAGTACACAAGCATAAATCATAGAAGAAAAACGCAACCAGATTCCTCTTCTGAAACAAGATGGTCACACTGCTAGACAGGATCCAGTAAACAAAGTAATAAGACAAGGGACAGGACAAACCACGAAACAAGTCCTGCAGCGAGCTTCAAGGGAAGAATTAGGAATTATGTTGCATATCTCGTGCTAGATGAACAGCTATGGGAATAAATGTGTCAGGTAGGTGTTATGCAATACATTGTCACTAATTGGATTTCGCATCATAACGACAAAGTTCTAATAACCAATTGAGTTTGATTCAAATATGAGCCTCACCGTGAGAAAATGTACCTTCTGATGTGTGCCCAAAGAAAACTCAAATCAGGCTGCGTGTCCACGCAGTTTCTGAAGAATGATCAGACTGCGCGAATACGCAGGCTGATCTGAAATCTTCGCTGAGGGCGCATGTCCGAGGGTACGTTTTCTGAGGTCGCGGCTCAACACTGATCAAATTACAGTCGAACCTAAATAGCTCGAACACCGATGGCTCGTTTACCATGGTTAACTGGCAAGGCGGTTCTAACAAATACCTACAATCTATGTTTTTTTTTAGCAAAATAAGAAAAAAAATAATGTATACCCCTGTAAACCCCAGATTTACTATATAAAAGTGGGGTGAACGGGGGTCAAAATTATATAGGCGTAGTGTGTCGTTTTGTTTTGTTGTTATTTGTTCCACATTTGGTGCCTCGGGAAGGCTGTGTTTCGTGAGTCTGAAATTTCCATAGACGTGTAAACTATCATAATCATTTCAAAATATGAACATCTGGGACTAAACATGAGGCTCATATTACACAGGCAGGGATATGCTGCAGGAGAATAAAACTACTGATTGTTTTGATAACTGTTTTGCCTATGCAGTTTGGTTCCAAACAGTATGACAAATGCATTTTGCTTTTCCATTTTATATTCACAGGGGACAATACAACAGTCAGCCCGGGGCGTTAGAAAAATACGCTGATGATGTTATTATAAGCATTTGATTTTCTTAAAAGTAGTGGGGAAGTACATGATATGTTTTGTGTACAGTAGGTCGTCTCTCCTACAAAGACCTTTTTCCAATGCTGTTTGCAGCAAAATAGAAGCCATTCCCACAGAACAGAAACCATTCCCAAAAGGTCTTGAATTAACGTTTCAAATTGTAATATGTCATGTAACAGATTCTAGAAATCAGGACCAAGTTGTTCAAAAGCATCATTAGCTTAACGAGCTCGTTAGTGGTCAAAATGTTAACTGTTCTAGTAAGTACAATATCTAATTCACAGGTATTTTTGCTGAAAACATGTGAGGAGCTTTTGCAAATGCAAAAGCTACTCATATTTTATCAGCAAAAATATTAGCCTATATGCCATATATAATGATCAAAGTTTTAAGGATACGTTAACTAACGACATTGTTAGTTTTGAACAACTAGGCCCAGAAAAAATAGTCTGCGTATTCACGCCACATATTCAGGCACACGTGCCTTAGTAAGCATTGTATATCCAGACAAACATTACTTCAAGGTGCAGTTTGATCAATGCCTCCAAGCGGGCACATAACGTTGAAACAATATAGGGATCACCCATGGTTTTTCATGCATTAACATTTGCCGGGTCCCGAGGAAGCTGTTTAAACACGAGGCCGCTAGGCCGAGTGTTCAGATATCTTCCGAGGGACCCGGCAAATGTTATTGCAATAAAATAACCATGGATGATCATTGTTCTTGCATAACTTTCGATGCCAATGGCAAATTGTGACGAAAACGCCCCAAAGCTCCAAATAAATTCCATATAAACTTTTCAAATGTGACGGCAAACCAACATGGCGGCTAGTTCAGAATGTTGTTACAATGACGCCAGTTGCGCAATGACCCTCTGTCGTCATCATAAAATTCTAAAATGCTACATTCAGGAAGATAACGTTACGTTGCTCAACGTAGCGTAAACGAAGCAAGACCCATCTTGTGATATCAAAAGTTCAAAATCCATGTTCAATCAGCACGTGAATTTCATGATTTGAACATGTGTTTGATTGTCTGAACACGGCTTCTGGTCCATTCAAGAATAGCTTCAAACAGCTATGTTCATAGAATTTTATGCAAGAATATAGGGACCACCCATGTTTTTTCAAGCATTAACATTTGTCGGGTCCCTCGGAAGCTGTTTGAAGACGACGCCGCTAGGCCGAGAGTTCAAATATCTTCGAGGGACCCGGCAAATGTTATTGCAATGAAATAACCATGGGTGATCATTGTTCTTATATAACTTACGATTCCAACGGAAATTGTGACGAAAACGCCCCAAACCTCCATCTTAACTCTTCAAATGCGACGGCAAACCAACTTAAACATGGCGACTGCTCCGAATGTTGTTTACAATGACGCCACTTGCGCAATGACCCTCTGACGTCATCATAAAATTCTAAAATGCTACCTTCAGCACGTGAATTTCATGATTTGAACATGTGTTTGATTGTCTGAACACGGCTTCTGGTCCATTCAAGAATAGCTTCAAACAGCTATGTTCATAGAATTTTATGCAAGAATATAGGGACCACCCATGTTTTTTCAAATATTAACATTTGTCGGGTCCCTCGGAAGCTGTTTGAAGACGACGCCGCTAGGCCGAGAGTTCAACTATCTTCGAGGGACCCGGCAAATGTTATTGCAATGAAATAACCATGGGTGATCATTGTTCTTATATAACTTACGATTCCAACGGAAATTGTGACGAAAACGCCCCAAACCTCCATCTAAACTCTTCAAACGCGACGGCAAACCAACTTAAACATGGCGACTGCTCCGAATGTTGTTTACAATGACGCCAATTGCGCAATGACCCTCTGACGTCATCATAAAATTCTAAAATGCTACCTTCAGAGCGATAACGTTACGTTGCTCAACGTAACGTAAACAAAGCGAGGCCCATCTTGTGATATCAAAAGTTCAAAATCCATGGTCAAACAGCACGTGAATTTTATTATTTGAACATGGGTTTTCTTGTTTGAACACGGCTTCTGGTCCATTCAAGAATAGCTTCAAACAGCTATGTTCATAGGGTTTTATGCAAGAATCGTTGTTCTTGCATAACTTACGATTCCAACGGCCAACTGTGACGAAAACGCCCAAACTCCATAAACTCCATATAAACTTTTCAAATGCGACTGCAAACCAACAGGGCGGCTAGTTCAGAATGTTGTTTACAATGATGTCAGTTGCGAATGACCCTCTGATGTCATCATAAAATTCTAAAATGCTACATTCAGGGCGATAACGTTACGTTACTCAACGTAACGTAAACAAAGCAAGGCTCATCTTGTGATATCAAAAGTTCAAAAGCCATGTTCAAACAGCACGTGAATTTCATGATTTGAACATATGTTTGATTGTCTGAACACGGCTTCTGGTCCATTCAAGAATAGCTTCAAACAGCTATGTTCATAGGATTTTATGCAAGAACGCCGATTAAACATTGATTCAACTTGAGACAACGTCAGTTCAACGTTGATTCAAAATCTTGACGTTGAATCAAACTTGACGACCGGTTGTTTCAACGATATGTGCCCAATTTCAGCGTTGTGTGTCTGCTGATCTGTTTATCATTCAGGTTGCAATATCAGATACGACTTTAACACTCACTGGCAGCAGACGACAAATTGATGATATTTTCTTATTTTTCCTAGTAACATTACAATTTGCATAAAATATCAAATGCTACTTTCTGGGAAAAATAAGAAAATATTTAAAAATGTCGTATGCGAAAGTTTTACCAACCATGCTAAGTGTTAGAAGTTGGTATTGTGTCGGATAAATAGGATAATTACAGTTACTGCTTATGCAGCAATATTTGTCATTTAGATGGTTTTGCAATTTGTTACATTTATTTAATTTGGTCGAATTACTGAAAAAAAACATTTGATTTGATTGTCTGTTTGGATGGATATTTTTTAAAATACTGCTTGCTTGCGATCAATGATGCAACAATGCAGCAGTGGATTAACGAGCAAATAATTAACACATTTGCATCAAAGCCCATTAACTGATGGGCCAGCGATAATATTTCATCATTAAATGTTATTTCCAGATTGCTTATTTCCTCAGCATGGCGTTCCAAAGACGCCGTTCGCGTATTCTACATCATTTTGACAAACCAATAAATCAAAACTGCTGTTCTAGAAAGTACAAAGACAAGCATAGAGAGTATTAAAAAGTGACCATTTGTAATACTGCTGAAAATTCAATAATCATGCGTTTTTAACACTTCGCATGCTCGGTAAAATTACAGCATGACATTTTGAAATATTGTACTTATCTTTACCTAAGAAATAGGATTTGACATTCCATGCAAATGGTCTCCTTAGGAGACCATTTGCATGTGGTGTCAAACCCTATTTTCTAGAAAAAATAAAAGCACCGCAAGCATAATACCCGCCATAGCAATTATTTGTTTATGTATTAAAGTTATCGTTGCGAAAATGTCGGGAAAGAAAATGACAGAGGGACAGATAACAATCCTAAACCAGATCTTGATAGTATCAATGGACGGATAACAATCCTAAAGCAGATCTTGATAATATCAACGCATATAGCAAGTTTGGTTAAAATGCCTTGTTATTTACTCAAGTTATCATCCAGAAATGAAAATATGGACGTGTCTCGGGCAGATAACTCCGTAAAAATTTGACGAAATTTGCCCATTAGCAATTCCAAACCTGATCTCCTTACTGAATACATATAGCAAGTTTGGTTAAAATCCCTTGTTATTTACTAAAGTTATCATCCAGAAATGAAAATATGGGCGTGTCTCGGGCAGATAACTCCGTAAACATTTTACAAAATTTGCCCATTAGCAATCCCAAACCAGATGTCCTTAATGTCAATGCATATAGCAAGTTTGATGAAAATCCCTTGTTATTTACTCAAGTTATCATCCGGAAACGAAAATATGGGCGTTTCTCGGGCAGATAACTCTGTAAACATTTGACAAAATTTGGCCATTAGCAATGCCTAACCAGATGTCCTTAATGTCAGTGCATATAGCAAGTTTGGTGAAAATCCTTTATTATTTACTCAAGTTTTAGTCCGGAAACGAAAATATGGGCGTGTCTCGGGCAGATAATTCCGTCAAAAATTTACGAAATTTGCCCATTAGCAATCCCAAACCAGATCCCCACAATATCAATGCATATACCAAGTTTGGTGAAAATCCATTGATGTTTATTCAAGTTATCATCCGGAAACGAAAATATGGGCGTGTCTCGGGCAGATAACTCCGTCAAAAATTGACGAAATTTGCCCATTAGCAATCCCAAACCAGATCTCTACAATATCAATGCACATACCAAGTTTGGTGAAAATCTATTGATGTTTACTCAAGTTATCATCCGGAAACGAAAAAGGGACGGACGGACGGACACACGGACGACCAACGTGAAACCATAATACCCAGCCACTATTGTGTGGCGGGGTATAATAAGAAAAAAAATATTTAAATAGAGCAAGTCGATGGCGCGCCATTGCATATCCCCGAGCCATCGCATATCTTCGCGCACATGAAAATTCCAAATGCGTTCCTCCGGTACTCATCCATAGGGCTATTACCTGAGACAGTTTCAAAGTTCTAGCTCAAAACGCCTAGGAGCAGTTGTGTGACAATCAAACAAAAAGGACCCAAAATCCTACTTTTTGACCTGGTGACCCCCAGACATGCTCTCGGGGCAAAACTTTTGCACCACTGTATTCTACTCTTCATTACCTTTGATTTGATACGCAACATCACTATGGTTGTACAAAATGGATTTTGGACCCTTCGAGGCCATACCGCACCCCCACCCCCTCGCCCTGCCCCAAGTGGTTACATCAAAATTTTGAATGTGTTCCTGCAGTCCTCATTCATACGGCTATCGCCTGTAAACGTTTCGAGATTCTAGCTGAAAAGGTCTAGGAGCAAAGGTACAGGGACGATAGCGTTTTTCTTGTCCGTTTACGCGTTTGGGGTGCGTTTTGAAATCGTTGTATAACGTTTGCGTTTCGACAACGTTTCTAGCGTTTCATATCGTTTCGGCCAATCAAATTACAGAGCAAAGCGTTTCATGCAAGCGCTAAAATTGCACATGCGCACTGAAGAGCTACGAATGTTTTTCGAAACGCTTTTCACCGTTTCGGCCAATCATCTGGCCTTATCGAAACGCTGTTTTCCGTTTCGGCCAATCATATGACCGTTTGGCACCGTTTGTATGTATAGACCAATCGAATAATAAATACCTGTTGGACCGTATTAAATCATGTCTTTACAACTAAAGTAATATGAGTTAACGTATAAAAATTGTATTTATTTTATTGTATTTTCTTTCTCTCTCTTTTTTTTTTTTTTTTTTTTTTATAAAATAATTATAATTGAGATAATTTCGTATTTTCAAACGAATTAACGTGATTGATTATTATATTTTGTGAAGTCTAATATTTCACACTACAATCATGATAATCATTTTCTTGACAATTAAATGTTTTAGCGCGTAGTGCTCGGTATTAAATTTTAAGTAGTTGACATTTTGAAGTTTTTTGGGGGGTTTTTCTCTCTCATTTATCGAATCATATTAAAACCACATTTTTTTTTACAAATAGATAATATTGATAATATTTATCTACGTTTTTTTTGTTTTTTTTTTGTTTGTTTTTTGTCATTTTCTGTTGTTTTTTTTTTTTTTTTTTTTTTTTTTTTTATTATTATTACTTTTTTGCAAAAACATATTTTATTGTTTTATTGAGATAATTTTCTATTTTCAAAAGAATTATTATATTTTGTGAAGCCCAGTATTATTTTCACACCACAGTCAATTTATTTTGACAGATAAATGTTTTAAGGCTTATAAGTACACTGTATAAAATTTTCAGCAGATGACATTTTGAAGTATTTTTCTTCTGTTACCTTAAGAAAAGGTGTCGGCATTTTATACATATTATCTCCACAGGATATGACTTCCTATGCAAATTGTCTTCAGTCGAGATCAGTAATTTGCGTGAAATGTCAAAACTTGTTGTATGGGAGAAAATAAGAAAACAGTTCATGAATTGATCATCTGCTGAGTTAGCCCAGAGAGTGATATAGGTTCAACTGGACAACGAATCGTTGACATGCTGCATTTTGTTGGCGATATGTGTAGATTCAGAAGATCAGAATGCGCGGAAATGCCGGTTTATCTTGGTCTAAGGTGGTCTTTAATACCATAAGGTCGTTTCTCATTTCTTTTTGAAGGGGCTCAAATATATATTCAACCAGATCACCATCGCAGCGTGATCAAGATCAAAGATTTTCGTTCTGCACCAAACTGAACTACGTCAAACCTGTGAATTGCTATTATTGTTTTGAGTAATATTATTTATTTTTTTAAATGAAATGTGCACTGACGTTTAAACAAATAGTGCTGGAACAGATAATCTGCATTACTGAAATATATTGCTATAATTAAGTATCATCAATATTAATCTTTTTATTAGATCTTTACCAAGTGAAAATCTCACGCTGAGCATATGTATTACTCAGATCAGAGTGCGTGACGCAGTCTAGTGCATAATGGTGTCCACTCAGTTCACTGATTAGGTATTAATAGTATAAAATACTGTGTTACATGAATTGCACAGTATCCAACTTATACACAGACTGATCAGATTTATAAAATGTAAAAAGGTTCATTTTTACTTGTTTGGACCATTATTTTTCAAATACGATGCACTGTACACATCGGAACAATTATGTGGTCAGTCGGCGAATAACTTGCTGGAGGGCTTTCGTGAAAGTGTATATTCCACTATAAAAACATTTTTGGTATGATAATGCAAAGCTGTTAACCCTTTAGCACGCTATATTTAGCAATATTTAAATATTAGAAGACGACGTGCTGGATTAACAGATCCACCAAATGCAACAAATGTGTGGACGAGTAGCATTTACCCAAATCAGAATGCGCGGATGCACATTCTAATCTAGAATTTTGCATACTGCAAGCTATACTTAAATGTTAGAAGACAATGCACTGGAGTAACAGCAGATCATATCGAATAAATAAATAAAAAAAAAAAAAAAAAAAAACAATGTACAGACGAACTGCAACGAATCAGATCAAAATGCATGGAGTTTGCATACTGCAAGCTATACTTAAATATTAGACTTATTTAGAATTTCTCATTTAAAGCACGCTGTATTTAACCCATTATAGTCCACAAACCCTTAAAACGGTAATTGGCAAACAGTTGAGACCCAGATCAGACGCCGCAGAACGCGGCGTCTGATCAGGGTCTTCACTGTTGGCAATTAGTTCAACCATGTTATTCTCTGAATAATTAAATAATATAGCCTGGCATACCTAAAATCGAAATTAGAATCTTCCAATATATAGTGTGGGTGAGTTCATTCAGTCTACAATAAGTTAAATGTTAGAGTATGATGTGCCAAATTATTGGCAAATCGTATCGAGTAAGACATTGTACAGATGAGCAGAAACGAACCAGATCAGAATGCGCGGATGCCCTATATTTATCATATAGTGGCCAAACTTCCCAAAATCCAGCATAAAATATCTGGGTAAAAGGATGATCTACTTAAAATGTGTTAAATCAGTTTATACTAACACGCTTGTGCATTATCACATCGTACATGCGCAGGAACCATGGTATAACTAATGCCCCGTAACTGTATTTATTTATAGGTTCACACACACACACACACACACACACACACACACACACACACACACACACACACACACACACACACACACAAAAGAAATGCGTTATCTATGTCCCAAATCTTTCAATATGTTGTTAACTTCTTTCAACCTTTGTTTATTCCAGTGACTTACATGGCGTCAAGGTTATTTTTCATTTTTACAGTGAAAATTTAAAATTGAACAAAATAATTTAAAATCACCATAGGAATATTTGAGCTTTGCTTTGATTTTTTTTCTGTGGACTGCAAAGCTTTTCAGCTATGGATTTCACCGGTCAGTAGATTTAGGATAGTCTGAAATGAAATGAATGACAGGTATTATCAAACGATTGGCACGTCTTATCAGGTGAATGACATGTCATATCAGATACTATAATAGGACTTCACAGGATTATATATATATATATATATATATATATATAAAAATAGAACGCTGAAAATATTAAGAAGTAAGTATATTTTTTTTTAACACATTTGGAATGTCAGAATGCAATGCAAAATAATCCTTTGCAGTCAATTTATTTCAACGCTTAGCACTCTGGGTAATATTTTCAGCAGACGACATTTTAAACTATCACAAATTTTCGTTTGAAAAATGCTAATAAATGAGATATTGAAGAAACCATTTAGGACACATATGTGTAAAAGACAACATCTATGTAGATATAAAAAGTTTTAAAATGGGGTAAATAAAACAAATGCTACTGAAGGTAATGTTACAAACGAAGTTATTCAGATATGTTGTAGTCAAAAACAAATGAATGCCTGCTTATCATACTTAATTGTTATTATTATTTTTATTATTATTTACATGAATGACAATGAAAGCTTAAAATCAATCATATTTATAGCTGAAACCTGTGCAATCCACACACCTAGCCACTGTCAACTTGATTTAAGCATCAAAATCTCAATACGTGTTTGATTATGGATAAGAAAGAAAGCAAGAAAGAAAGAAAGAAAAAGAATATCTTTGGATATTATATAAATTCTGAATTAAATTTTTTCTGGAAATTAATAAATTAAAATTGATTTTTTTTTTTTTCACAAAAATAGGTACTTTGAAATTTCATCCCAAATTAAAGAAATTAACAAAGATACACTTATGAAATTTCTATCCAAATATAAATGAAGAATAAAATGACTTCCATTATGTCTGGTGTTGTCTAAATTACAAATAAACAAGCAATAAATCCGTTAATACTTCATGTGTTTTTTCTCATCCAATCAGAAATAAGCCGAAAAAGCCTTGGAGGTGCACCTGCATGTCATTAAATTTCCAATAAACAGTATATGGAATGAGAGTTTCCTGTATCTCATCCTCTTTAAGCAATACGTAGGCTAGCTAATATTATGTTACATTTGAAAGATCAAAAGATTAAATTTAGAACAAAAGGAAATGGTATAATAAATAAATAAAAAATGTAAATGAAATTGGAAAATATCATGATATTATACACATTAATTACTCCAGATTCATGTAGCATAGAGTATTTGATGATAATTAATATGAGTCTTCATTTCTCCACTAAAATAATTTTGTTATGGATATCTATTAGAATTGTCTCACTGAGGTAAAATATTACGAAAACGCAATCTTGAATCTTGAAAGGGGAACTCCCGTATACGGTAATATAGTGAATATTACATCTGCAAAACCGTGACTTGAATAGTTATTATAATTAAGTGAAACTGAAAAAAAAAAAGATCTTAAATAACTTGAGTCCGCGGGGTTTTGATTGACTAAAGATGCAAACGATGAAACGTTTGCAAACAGACAGGGTTTCCATGACAGCGTTTTCCGAACGCTAATTTGATTGGCTAATATTCGAAACGCTTGAAACGTTTGAGAAACGATGCTCTGATTGGCTAAAACCATAAACGATCGTTTAAGCGTGGTCCAAACGCTGCGTTTCCAAATCGTTAATAAGCGTTTCGCATGCGTTTCCGTGGACAAGAAAAACGCAATCGCCACTGTATGCCATTACAGACAGACGTACGGACGGACGGATGGACGGCCAGCCGGCTGGACGGACGGGGGTTATCACAATATCCCCGTTTTTTCTTCGAAATGTGCGGCGATAAAAATGTCGTCTGCTGAATTTGACCATACCATTGTAAGTGTTAATATTTTTTCCTTGTTTAACGGAAAAGTAATTAAACTATCGCTTTTATGTGTTGCAATAAAATCACGCAAAAACAAATATTAAAAGGACATCAGTAAGCAACATATCTGCGAGTACATTCCCTTTGCTACTTTCTCTAAAACAATCGCTTCGGAGGTAAGGGAAATTGATATATTTCAGAAGTGGGGTGGGGGTGAGGTAACTGTCAAATTGTTTCCCCCTTCTGAAAAAGGGTCTACATTAAAATGTAAGAATTTGCTCCCATTGGGACAAATGTAATGACCTCCTGTTTGGTTTGGTTTTCTCCGCAGGCCAAGTCCATTCTGAGATTGGACTTGGCCGGCGGAGAAAACCAAACCAAACAGGAAGTCATTACATTTGTCTGCCTTGTATAAAATGGCGGCAATCTACTATGTGCATCCAGTCGCTTTAACATGCTTGCTTGATTACACATGTGATATACGAGTATCCGCGACGATAGGCTCTTATAGTTAACCCTTGTCCTGCTGAATAAATTAAGATGCCACGCCCACTTCTAACTTTCAGCCAATCAGATTACTTGGTGTATGTTGTTGATACAAATTCACATACTAAATGACAAACAGTGCAGATCCAGATCAGTTGGCTTCTTCAGAAGCCAACTGATCTGGATCTACACTGTTTGCAAAGGCAGGGTATATCCGGGTTCAGCAGGACTAGGGTTAATACAATTAACTATGTTAAGTATTTGGTTAGTTGCGTAAAACACCCACTCACATGTAAAGATGATTAAGTACACAAATTACAGGTAATTACTTCGGGTGAAAAGTACAGGGTCGAGCCTTGTACAATAAAGGCTACGATACCACCAGTATTGAATACTTCAATGTCAAGGTCATTATTCTTTTATGCGGTTACATTGTATTTGGTTACATTGTATTTGCAAAGGTTAGATAAGGCAGAAATCTCTGATCCTATACCAGAACTTGACCACAGACCTCGCGGGGATTATATATGTCATAGTATGGATGTGCGTGCCGAATAGCCCCCTTTTTCAGCACTGCCAGGTATATGATTGGCCCCCTTTTTTCAACCAAAAATATATGAATGGCCCAATTTTTCTGGATTCCTATTTGAAAGGCCCCATTTTTTTTTGACATCATGGTATATGCACATATTTTTCGCTCACAGAATTTTCGAGGCTGCTTTCCTCTTGTTATTACATGAATTGACTGTGATGTTTGTCTAACAACCAGCAAAAAATGGGTACAAAACATCAATGGGCAGTATATGAATAGGTAAACATTTTGGATGATCAAGTATATGAATGGGTCGTTTTATCAAAGGCCAGGTATATGAATGGGGTAAGTTTTGAAATGCTGGCTCGCACACCCGTACCAAAATTACCCCTAAGTTACCTTCCGCGCCCCCCCCCCCCCCCGGTCCCCCCCGAGCCACAGACTCATTGATTGCGACAGTTGCTGCGACTTACGGTCCTTCATATATCCAACTCCATGTACACGTATCATAGTTCTGCACCACCAATATTCGATTGAAGAGGGGTGAAACCTAACTGCACAAGCACATAAAAGAGGCGTTGACGTTGAAAGCGCAAAATCTAACCTATTGACTTTAAATAACAGAGAGCGCATTTTAAATATTTTATTATTTTTAAATAAAATAAAAGACATGAAATTGCATTAAAACTGCCTCCAAACAGAAAATAAGACCCGACATTTCATATTTATTTCTCTCTGTTAAACATTAGGACATACAGATGAGTTACTTGCATAGAATGACAGAAAGAGGATCTGGACGGAAGCTTAAAGCTTATCGAATTCGTTTTCTCGCTGGCAAATATTCAGTACATACAACAATATCAACATGACAAACGTAAGCATTTAATTAGACATGACACGTTTTGTGAAGAAAATATAGAATAAAGAATTGAGATATATAGAATAAAGAATTGAGATATACGGATGATGTTAAATAAAAAAGAGTAAAAAAAAAAACATTTAAATTCTCTCCGGACAGAAACAAGACTTGGCATTTCATTCAATGTCAAATCTAATATTCTGTGAAAAATAACATTATTTTTACATCTGATGATTTAGTCTACAAAGTGCTAATATGCATAATATTTTTAATACTATTATTATGCCTACCAAACGATCGAATGCGTAACTGTCGGTATAATAAGCACAACAATTAGATCATATATGCGGTTTAGCATTCGCTGACACAAAAAGGTCTGCAATGTTATATTCTGTCTTTCATGAGCGATATAAATTGTTCGAAGAAAGAATCCGAAAATTGGGGAATGCTATTCCGGAGCCCATGGACATCCACGTTTGTGGAGTAAATATGAGACCGCCTACTTTGCGCAGTTTGGCAGAATCACTTTTAATGTGCCGAAGATGTGCTAAAGGCTGTAAAGAACACGTGTGAATCAGTGACGTATATGGTAGTTTACTTAATTTTGCGGCTGGTTAGAAGTTTTGTAAAACAAAAGTAAAAAAAGATTGCCTTTGTAAACAAAGAAAACACAAAATCACGAAAGTCGGAGACTCGGTTTGACTGAGTCTTTTCATATATAACACTGTAGTTTGCGAGACTGCATACGCCTCCTAGCGCCGGCTTAAGCGGTATTCGATTTTCAAAATAACCAGGATGGGCTCAATGATCCCAAAGGAAGTAAAATATAACCTGCACTATGATGACTTTACGGCCGCCACACGGAACAACACCAGCTACATTAGAGTAAAATAAAAGTAAAAAAGAATTGCCTGCCATAGGATATCATCACGCACACACGACAGACACATACGGTTGTAAATCTGTGTTTCGGTACTTAAGATAAAACTATACGATCTTCCAAACTGCAGTGTCTAAGAATTTTAATATATGGTTATGCTCTCTTTCTGTGGTCCCACAAATGTCTAAAATATGATTTAACTTTTTTTTTTGTTGTGTGTGTTTTTTGTTTTTTTGTTGTTTTTTTTTTTTTTTTTTTTTTTTTTTTGCAGTTCTGTCCGATTTTCTGTGGGTAAGTATTAGATTGTCTTGTTATAAAATTCGATGAACGAAAAAATTGTTTTCCCACAGATATTTACTATATCTTAAGATTTCAATGCACTTAATGACTCATATTTAGATACATTATGGCTATAGTTACATGCTAGCACTTCCATATTTGGTGTTTAGACCCAAAACCTTTATTCGTTCATGATCTCAACAGGGCAATCTAATACTTAACCAAAGAAATATAAACAGAATTGCATTTTGCCACAAAAATACAAAGCATAAATCACAGAACATGTTAAATCATATTTTTGACACAGAAAGGGTTAGAAAGCAAAACCATTTATAGAAATCCTAAGACACTGCAGTTTGGAAGTTCGTATAAAGTCTCATCTAAAGTACTTTTAATTTCGAAACTCAAATACATTACTGTTGAGGTAGGCTAAGAGAGACTCCCATTTAAGATGCTGGGTGTATTCCAGGGCTGTCGAAGCGAAATAAAGATTTTTTGATGGTTTCCAATTTTATTATTATTTATACTGATCTGACGTGCAGCCAAGGATTTTTGACATTTCCCTCCTGTATTCTCTGTCACGCTGCATTGTCAATCAAAATGCCCTTCAGATATACAACCGTATGTGTCTGTCGTGCGTGCGTGATGGTATTCTTAACTTCTTACCAGCTGCAAAATCAAATACATCAACGATTCCTGCGTGTTTCTGGACCGCGTTTCCTTTACCGCTTTAAGCACTTATTCGGCACGTTAGAATTCAGCCAAACTGCGCGAAGTAGGTGGTCTCATGTTTATTCCACAAAGGTGGATATCCATAGGCTCCGTAATAGCATTCCCCGATTTTTTAACTCTTTGAATTCTTTCCTCAAACGAAAAAATTATGTCGCTCATGAAAGCCAAAATGTGCAAAGTTCGTTTATCTTTTTGCAGCATCGAATTCCAAACCGAAGGTCTAATTGCTTTGCTTATTAAACCGAGAGATACGCATTCGATCGTTTGGTAGGCGTGATTATTATCAATATGTTATTTTTTTTTCACCAAGTACTGTTTCCATACCATCACGAAAACATGCCTATATAATTTTGACCCCCTTAAACCCCACTTTTATATAGTAAAACTGGGGTTTACAGGGGTATACATTATTTTTCTTAATTTTGCTCAAAACATAGATTGTGGGTACTAGTTAGAACCGCCAGTACCCACAATCTATGTTTTGAGCAGAAATATGAAAAATATCAGAATTTTTTATCTGAAAATTTTCATTTTTTGGTGGTAAAATTTTCAGTATATATTTGAATAGGCTTGTTTTCGTAATGCACAAAAGAATTCTATCTACCATATAACTAGTCGACAAGGATACAAATGCGATGTTCCACCAAGTGCACATTTGAAGTTATTACATTTCAGATATCATTTATTTATAACTCGTGAAATGAGAAATGGCAATGAGGAAAAGTAAAATTATGCATTTACATTCAGTATGTTTAGTTCAATCATGCAAAACTTATATATCAAATAAAGGTGACAATACTTTTGCTAACTAGCAAAAACGGTTGCGTATAAAATATGTTATGAATTACTTTCGAGTTGGGTTAAAAATGTGCTGAATTTCAGCAAACATTCTATTGCTGTTTAATTTGATACAATGATTGCTTATTGAAATGGAAATTAGTTTTCTCCTTTTTTTGATTTTCGTGTATTTATTGTTCTGTCTGACTTATAATGGAAAATACCGATAGTGGATGTCGACAATGAATACGCTGTGATATCTTTTCTCGGCATTTTTAAACACGGCTGTGCAATTGCAATACGATGTTGTACTATACAAGTAATGCGTATTTATGCTTGCTTTATGAACGCTTTTCGAGTCAATGTATCAATAAGCAACACGTCGGTTACGAATCAATCTACCTATATACCCTAATTTTTCGAATACCTGAACTCCTTATCACAGCTGTCTTAAACGTTTGAACACGTCTATTTAAATACCCGTTTTGTGTCTAAAACTGCTGCACGAGTCGCAAAGAGTGTAGACGCTAACGTATATTGAATTTTATGCACCACACCTTCCATCATGTCCATAAGCCCAACCATGTTGTTGAATTTTCTGGTCTTTGAGACTATTAGTCCCAACAATTATATGTGAAAACAGAGTACCGCTCAAAGCTGCTAGGTCGAGCGTGAAAGATGCCATGCTATACCAAGAGCTCAAACGCGATTTTGCTTGCTTATATCCTGATCTTTTAATGCCTCTTATACAGCTGTATGAAGACGGACATAATTGATTGTACAGTTTTATCAATAATCGTGTAGACACCTCCAAGTGCTTCGTTTGTAAGTACTAAAATGTTCGGAATTCATTTTTAGATATGTTTATCTATGTACAGAGTTTGGATGCACTCGGCCGCCCTTTTGACACGACAGTAAATGTAAAGATATTCAGGAAATGCCATATTTACGAAGCACAGCTTTCCCGAGGCACCAAAATAAGGAGAGGTGGGGAACCAACAATGACAAGAAAATCCCAATAAGCATTATACATAAAACTAAAGCGGGCCGTTATTGGCCCGTCAGGGTATCTGACGGGCCGATAACGGCCTGCTGTAGATTTATGAAGAATGCTAGCTGGGATGCCACATACGAAACCACTGACACATGAAAAAAGACAAACTAGTTAGCTTTTTAGCTATCTAGTAAGCGTAGTTTTACATATAACTGAAAACCATCTGCGCCACAATAAACAAAGATAACCGAATTGCACCCAAACACATATTCCATCATGGAGCCATGAGGATGATTTATTTACAGTCGACCCCTTTCAGAATCCTGTTTATTAATTAGAACTCCCTGGTGCAAGTAAATTAGTTTTGATCAAGCAGTCTGAGAGTTCTTATCGAAAGAAATTGGAATGTACAAAACAATAATTCCAACTCAGTAGGCTTAGAATTATTTAGTGCAATTTCATTGGACGAGAGCACATTGAAAACGGGACTTATACTTTCATAAATCCAACCAGCAGGAATCCCGAAACTATTTTCTTCGCGCAAATTTCTAAAGATGAGCCATTTGCCTATAATTTCAACGTAAATATTACTTAGTTTGAATTGTAAGGAATGCTTGTTTTTGCGGATTTTATCAATATGTAAACGACGGTGACTCAGCCACAAATTCAGTATAAAGTTCTTCAGGCTTTATTCAGTTTGCGAGTAATTCTTCGGAGTTAACACATCGATATAAATCAACACAAATTAAAATTAATTGCTATATTATGAAGGTAGTTCTGCGCGAATTTGAAGCTGGTTTTTATAAAGCAATAACACTTATTCAGAGTATTGGACCCTTGTAATCTATAATGCTTCAATATTATTTATGGTAATATTAATATGATCAGAATATGCATTTCTGGTTAGAATTCAATGTATTTTATGTGTGCAGTGATTCCAGAGAAACTATCCATGTAACTAATTGGGCTACTGTAAAACATATGAGCAACAACATGCACACAGTGCAGACATATCAGCCCGCGTAGTCTCATCAGAATCTAAGCTCTATGTCTGAAGAAGCCAAGAATGCTCAGCTGAAGGCTTTACAAAGTTAAATGTAAATACTGAATCTCATTTGGCGCACGTCTCCGAAGCTATATTTTGTCATATTTCACCAAATTAGACTGTACAATCAAACGTATGCAAACTATTCTGACTGTCGTCTAAAAACATATGTTCGTAATGCTTCAATTTCATTGTTTGAAGTTCAAGAAATATAAAGCATGTGTTTATGGTAATTACGTATTGTTTTGCATAAAACAGCAAACAATGGCGTTCTGGGGAAATGCGTAATAAAACGAGAAAGCAATTATTCATTTCAAAATGGTAAAATCTATTAAGTTTGGTGGTTGTCGGATCTATTTTCATTTTCGTATAAAACCGTTAAATTCATACTTCGTCTAATTTTAGTTTGGAATCGTTAGTTCTTTTTGCCAAATACAAATCAGTTGTCGCAATCACGGTGGTGTAAGGCATATGCGAATAGTGGAGACTCAAACAATCAAATAATGGGGGATGATACTCTTATCAAAACAGAGGAGTATGGTCAGGTATAAGTTTGAAAAGGTTTAGGACTGTAATGTCACTGAGTCTGTAGTATAGCACGACCCTCCGTCACACATATTATTGCATAAAAAGCAGTGTCGCACGTTATTAACAGCCGTGCATTAACCGGCGAAAAACCGTGTATAAACAAGGCAATTCACGCGCTGTTAATGCACGGCTACGCAACTTTCAATATGATCGTACCGGGGCCACAAATTTGCTGCCGTTACGAGGTTTGTACTGCCAGGCCCTAGAACGAGCATAATCCGTGGAAATTGCGTTTGCGAGACATCGGTGAAAAGGCGAAACAAAATAGTGCAAGAAATAACGCGAAATGTAGCAAATGGTTTCAGTTTTTTATGCAATAATAGCGATCGAACATGGTTTTTCAATGCATTAGCATTCGCCAGGTCCCTAGGTAGGTGTTGAAAATCGTGGCCTCCGGCCTCGGTTTTCAACACCTCCCTCGGGACCTGGCAATTGTTAATGCATAAAAAAACATGTTTGATCCCTACCCAAGAATTCTGATGCAGCTGGTGTTTAGTGCCGTGTAACGGCCGTAATAACTCTTCCAGTTCTTCATCACAATGCAGTTTCGTTTTATTTTCCTTGGGATTGTCGTGCCTATTTTGGTGTATGGGAAAATCGAACTTGTCTTTAGACGGTGCTATGATGCGTATGCAGGCCTGCAAACGACATTGCTATCATATGACGAGTCTCAGTAAGGTAGCTAGATTATGGAGGTACTCAGAAAACAACAATCACGGTACACAGCCCTTCAAAGGTATCGGATAAGGGCGCACCCGCTTAGTCTGATCAGAGTCTTCGGTGTCCGCATGAAAAAATTGCATCCTTGGCTATCCAAACTGTTCCCAGTTAAGATTGCGATCAGACTGAGCGAGTTTGTGGGCAAGCTAATCTGAATCTTTGCGGATTGCATATGTTTCAAGGTACGTTTTCTGACGATGCAGCTCAAATACTTTGCATATGTTCGTGCATTCTTCTGTTGCAGTTCCTCTTTGATTGCGCGTCGCTGGTTCCATCTGTTGTGTTTGTTTTGTCTTTGCTGGGCCTCATCGTTCCTACGTTTGAAGCCTCGGAAGGGCTGTGCTTCGTAACTGTAGCATTTCCTGGGTATTTTCAAATATTTTACATACCATGAAACATCACATAAATAGAGGATCTTACATAAATGGTCATTTTATATGAAATTTATGAAAGGAGCATTTATGAAATGAGCCTTCAGGGAGTTTCATAAACTTCATATGAAATGACTATGAATTTAAAGTTCTGCTTCTCATATGACTCTTCCCGGCAGGCACATGACGTAAATATAACGTCGCCTCAACGTCGATGCAACGTCATGACGGCGACGTTATATTTACGTTGCATCGACGTTGAGGCGACGTTATATTTACGTCATGTGCCCGCTGGCCATAGAAAAACAAGTGATGATACCCAGGAAATGCCGTAGAAGTGGAAACGTTTTTCAACAGAAAACATAATGTTGTCATGGTCGGTGTCATGACGTTACGTCATATAACCAAGTCTTACGTAACATGTGATCATATCATTTTTATGACATGACGTTATCCACTGCGTAATATCGACGTCATATAATAAATTATTTTATTGTCAGCGGTGAAATCAGTGTATATCTGATGAAAATAAAAGTGGTATCAATCACTAGTGAATTGATATCGTATCATTTCACTATAGTGAATGATACGATTTATATTTTCACTCTTCGCTTTGGACGACTTCGGTTTTCTTCACTGTTTCAGAAGTGGATTTTTGAACACCTCTAACTTCTTTGTTTCTGAACTAAACTATCAAGTGTTGGTATGCATTTTCTTAGTTAGAATGTAAGGAATATTATGGTATCAAAATTATTTTGATTCGCCGAAACTTTTTGTTTTCTGTCTCTCCAGCGGTTCACATGTTAAGCACTGAGCGTCGACGCCATGAGTTCATGTTTTGTTTGGTGACGTTACTTATGACGTCAGAAACGCGCATTGACGTGTGAACAATAAAATAAAAAGAAAATTTACTCTTTTTCAGCGTATACCATAAAAATTTTCATCCCGTGTAATGAAAACATTCAAATTTTCACTCGTGCTTCGCACTCGTGAAAATACTGATGTTTTCATTTCACTCGATGACAATATTTATGGTATTCACAGCAAAAGAATAAATATCCTCTATATACTTCATCGAAAACAGAACAAACAAAGGAGACGAAATTGCAACAGTACTACTGCCGTGGACGGTCATCAGATAAACATAGTACAGTCGAACTTCAATGGCTCGAACATCTTTGGAACCATGGAA
This sequence comes from Anodontia alba, assembly GCA_964016985.1. Taxonomy (NCBI): domain Eukaryota; kingdom Metazoa; phylum Mollusca; class Bivalvia; order Lucinida; family Lucinidae; genus Anodontia; species Anodontia alba. Next base: position 44,780,067 of record OZ024825.1, on the reverse strand, counting down.
ATTTGTTCGAGACATGGGTAGTTCGAACTAATGAGGATTATTCATAGCACCAGCTCAGGAGGAAAATTATGATAATTTAGTAATGTCATTTCTATCTTCTATCAAATAATGATATGTTGAGTGTACTCATTAGACGAGGCGATTCTAATGAGTACACAAAACATATATTTTTATGATAAAATAAGACAAATTCCTTAAAATATCCCTAAATATTTGTTTTCTTGAGCTTTCGGAAGAATTTCCTAAGACTCAAAAACGAGTTCGAATTATCCATGGTAAACGGACCATCCGTGTTCGAGCCATTGAGGTTGTACTGTATTAACCCTTGTCAAGCTGAATAAATTAAGATGCCACGTCCACTTCTAATTTCCAGCCAGTCGGATTACTTGATCCGGGTTTTTGATAGAAATTCACATATTTAATGACAAACAGTGCAGATCCAGATCAGTTGGCCAACTTATCTGGATCTACACTGTTTGCTAAGACAAGGCATGTCGTGTTCAGCAAGAGAAGGTTTAAGAGCAAAGTGAGCAGCTACAAGATGCAGCTACAATGGTATTCAGAAACATATTAACAGACAAAGAAAGCTGAGGGCAAGGTAGGCAGCCGCAAACAGAGACTGCATCAGAAGTTTTCGCTTTGATTTAGACAGTAGTATGCGCTACTAGGGACTTAATCCTGATAAAGTGTCAGCTACACACAACTTTCTGTCCAGGCAGGGGTTCTCGAACTCCTAAGTGGATCAATAAAGACACACAAAAAAAAAACAAAAAAAAAAAAAAAAAAAAAAAACAACAACATAGAATTAACTTTCCAAGACACGTTTACTCAAATATAATAGGGAACACAAAACTGAGTTTCTTAGTCTTATGGATTAAGAGTTACGGGTCTTGCAGGAAAATGGCCTTATATTTCTCATTATTGTTGGATTCTTTGTCGAAAATCACTTACTAGAGAACACAAAATTGAGTTTCATAGTCTCATGGTTTAAGAGTTACTGACCTTGCAGGCAAAGAACCTTATATTTCTCATTATTTTTGGATTCTTTGTAAATTAGAATTGTGTCCAAAGTACACAGATGCCCCCGCATTGACGTAGGCTAATTTGGCAAGGTTTGCACAGTTTTAAAGAGATACCCAAAGCGGGGGCATCCGCGTTCTGTAGACACATATCAAGTTTGTTTGTTTTTATATTTTATTTTTTTTATTATTTTATTTATTTATTTATTTTTATTTATTTTTATTTATTTTTTTTTTTTTGTACATTTTACAGACTTTCAAATGGATCTCTAGTCATTTATCATTGGGCCTTCTGATGCCCAGGCCACCAGCGCCTACAGCGCTTTGATTGCAATAATAAGCTTGTCCGTAGCATATCTCTTAAAGTATTTTACTCTTTCACTAACATAACCCTCCCACTACTGTGCATTTTCGGGGAGCATTCTTTGGTTTCACCGATTCTCTTGTTTTAACTACACGACATTGAATCGGGCCTTAGCCAGAACAGATTCTTTCGATACGTTTCAGAAATTAAGCGACTGACTCTCGATGTCCGAGGTCGGACCCTTTGTGGTCTTACGTTTGATTTTCTTGTGCCCTGACTTGAAAACGCCATGGAGCCCTCTTCATTACAACAGCGTTTTGATTATGCGGTTTACTATGACGGATCACTGGTTATGAAGAAGATCCCTACGCGGATAATGCATATACTCATATGAGAGCAACGTCAGAAAACGTTACTTCGGACATTAGCGCAGTCTGATCAGACGGTCTTTACTGTCCCTATGAAGAAACTTTGCATCCTCGGTTATCCATAGTGCGCCCTGTGAAGATTCATTGCAGTTTTCGCGGACGCGCAGGCTGATCTGACTCGTCGCTGGGCTCACATGTCTAAAGGTATGTTTACTGTCGTTATGGCTCATATTATAATGTAGAGCTCCCTCAGAATTTGTGATTAGGTTTAAAGCGTGTGTTAATCTGGTTTGCCCCGTCCCTGCGCCCCTACCCTATGTTTTAGTTCTGCTGTACGTTGGTTGTTGTACATTGTCTTTTTCGGGCTTATTGTATGCTCCTGAACTCATCCGGTGTCTCGGGAAGTCCGTGCAATTATGACCTTTCCTGTGCAAATCATTTAAAAACATAAAATATACAAAGTTGCTTACGGAGTCAAATCAAACCATCACGCTACAGAGAACACCACCGTATTTTGTTTATATTAAGAGGTTGAAGTTAGTCATTACATATGAAACCCGGCATTTTGCTTGACTAAAATCCCCGTGATAAACCGAGAACTTGCTTTCACTGCACAGAGATCGTAGAACATGAATTCTAACGGTCTTCTCTGGTGATACAATGAGAAGCCTGTTTCATTAACCACGAATAATTCGATTGAAACTTATTTTTGAATAAATAATGCTAACATGGAGCCCTACGATGTTGCTCCGCCATTATATAATTCGGTTCCGAGACTAAACGAGTCGTATAATGAGAGCTGCTCTTGGTGTTATATCACGAAAACATACCTATGTAATTTTGACCCCCTTAAACCCCACTTTTATACAGAAAAAACTGGGGTTTACTGGGGTATACATTATTTTTCTTATTTCTGCACTAAAACATACATTGTGGGTACTCGTTAGGACCGCCTCAGCGAGGCGGCTCTCACGGATACCCACAATCTATGTTTTGAGCAGAAATATGAAAAAATATCGGAATTTTTATCTGAAAACTTTCAGTTTTTGGTGGTGAAATTTTCAGTTTATATTTGAATAGGCGTGTTTTCGTAATCATTTTAAAACAATACGTCCACAATGTTATTTTAAGGTTAGGTTACTTTTAAACTATAGTCTTATTCGGAGCCGTTATTACCTAAATCCATAAGTGCTGTATCTATCTTTAAAAATAAAATTTGAAGAAACAGAGGAAAATTCAAAATACTAGATTTTCCTTGTGTTTGTAAGCGGTAAATTTGTTACTGAGAACAATCTACGTGTTGCACAAGAAGCCGAAACGCATGTCCACAAAAACGATGAAATAGTCATTAGTCTATAGTTCATTCCCTGCTAGGTTATACATTCATTCTATAAATGTTTTCAAAACTTCGTGCATTTGCAGTGCAACATTTTAAGAACATGTTCATAAGCTGATAACCCCAGGTAAGGGTCTTAAAATGTATCGGTAATATTTTAATGCAAATATCTCGGTGACGAATGGACTAGTCACAAACTAATACAATATATATATTACCTTTCCTTTCTCAGAATACGTTTTATAAACCGCGTTTGAGTAATGGAATAAATAAATAGGGCTGCACAAATGGTATATTAGAATAACACTGAGCTGGCAATCCTGCAATAAACGGCTATTTACGTTAGTGGGTTATTAAGAACGCGCAAATATTATAAAGTCTACTTTCGAGAATAAGTATGGCTTTGCAGCTGTTTTGGACAAGCTAAATTACCCAGCGCACATAGTTGTAATGTATTTGACACACATATGGCTTTAAAGTATATTACTAAATCATGTCTAAATCTGGTTAAATGAAATGAGTTACGTGATCACAGGAATAAAAGAGCTTGCATTAGATGTTGCTTATTTGATAACTTCCCCGTGGGTTCGAGTAGTAGACCACGCATTAAAATAAGAGCATACTGCTGGATAATGCATTTTGAATTTTCTTGGTGCGATGTGCGGAAGAACTGCTGCTTGGTTTGTCAGATGAAGCGCTTTAACCAGATGAGTTATAGCTTGCGTACATACACTATATTCCCGTTTGTCATCACGAAAACATACCTATGTAATTTTCACCCCCTTAAACCCCACTTTTATATAGTAAAACTTGGGTTTACAGGGGTATACATTATTTTTTCCTATTTCTGCTCAAAAGCATAGATTGTGGGTACTTGTTAGAACCGCCTCGGCGAGGCGGTTCTAACGAGTACCCACAATCTATGTTTTGAGCAGAAATGTGAAAAAAATATTAGAATTTTTTATCTGTAAACTTTCAGTTTTTGGTGGTGAAATTTTCAATATATTTGAATAGGCGTGTTTTCGTAATGTGCAAAACAATTTTCTCGTCAACCAAGTAACATAGTTAAAAAATTAGAACGCCAACACTATATTTGTTAAAATTGTTTTCTTTAAGAAAAACACAGCGAAAAGTATTTATGAATATATATCTGCATTTCCTGATTTTCACTATATACGACATGAGAACAAGGAAGTGTATATTACATGGACTATATTTATGGCACATCCATAGATATCATTTACTTTAAGGTAGGACTGCCGATCCCAAAACTTTTGAAAACATTCTCTAAAGTACATTACAAACAAATTACATTCTGTGCGTAATGATTTGAGGGAACTTCTACAACAATCTCTTTAGAAACCCAAGTTTGAATGTAATTTACTATACAAACTGTTTGTACAAAAGCGGTTTACTTTGCTCAGACGATTTATAAGGTTTTATGTGTTTGTTTTCTGTCTTGATCCGCATATAAATGAGGTAAGCCCTATATAGATCGAGTAATTATTTGCAGTGAAAACTGTAGCATGTATTTCTATTACTACAGTTCCTCTTTTTTTCTCGCTTATTGTTTGGTTTTTCAATGATAGACGATGTCTGTTTGTTGTTATCATTTCGTATCATTTAACCGTTTTGTGTTTCCTTCGCGAAGAAAATATAATATTTCTTAATTTTTAAGTCTCCAAACGAACTCAGAAGTTTTTTAGTACCCCATTTATTACGAAAACATGCCTTTTCAAATATATTGAAAATTTTACCACCAAAAAATGAAAATGTTCAGATAAAAAAATTCCTATATTTTACACATTTCTGATCAAAACATAAATTGCGGGTACTCGTTAGAACCGCCTCGACCAGGCAATTCTAACGATTACCCACGATCTATGTTTTGAGCAGAAATAAGAAAAATAATGTATACCCTGTAAACCCCAGTTTTACTATATACAAATGGGGTTTAAAGGGGTCAAAATTATATAGGCATGTTTTCGTGATGCCTTCTAATACACTTTAGCCATACCAGTACTCTTTTCATCTAGAAGAGCCCCATTCACAGAACAAAGCCCACCAATGACACTGAGAGGAAGAACAAACCACGACAGACACATGCCGCTAACCAAAGTAGAGTAAATAACGAAAAAAGAAGGTAAGAGAAAAGTCCAGGGAGTGCCACAATCACAAACCGCAGTTCTTCCCAGACACCAAGAGGAAGAGGAAATAGACAAAACCTAAAGAAGCACAAATCGAACAAACGTACGAAAAGCACTAAAATTAATACTCTCTTCCCCAAGCGAGGTAATCGCAATGCTAAAGGACTGAAAAATACGAGAACAAAATAATATAAGGTAAGACATAAAACAAATCGCCTCGTAGAATAAACCACAAAGCAACAAAGAGTAAGACTAACACCGGGACCACCGCCTTAGTACGGTCAGTAGAGTAAACCGCCGGGGGTGGGGTGGGGCGGGGGGTTAAAGCACTTTTACAGCTAGCCAACTTCACCCTGGGTCCCAATGCTACGCTTAATACAGAAATACATAAAAAAATCAGTTCTCATAAAACCTCCCAATTCAGTCAATGCATCAAAGCGAAAACATAAAAATCAAATTAACCACTATAATAAACAAAGACGAGTACTCATGGCTAATTCTGCTGTATGCCAGAATAAAGGAAACCCAATAGTTGAACCACGGCTGGCCAAGCCAGACACATATCGTCAAGTCCCAACCCACTGGTTAAAGTTTTACGAAGAGGCCGTCATTGAGTCTGAGGCCCGAACCGCCGTCGTGCAATCAAAGAGTGAAGCATAGCCATCAACAATGACTGGGTTGACACTAGCAATGCAGTCTGCCGCATAATAGCCAAAGCCCCAACTTCCTCAACGAGGTGATCAAATACGAGACAGGATCCACCAAATACAACAATAAAACATCGAACAGGACAAACCATTAAAAATCACTGCATCGACCAACCACGAGGCAACACAATGTAAACAACGCCAGAACCACCGGCTTAGAAAGGACAATAGTAAATACTACCGAGGTGGGGTTAAATTGATTTTAATGGTACCAAAACTTCATCCAGGCCCAGAGGTTATAAAACCTTTTTCGTGCTCAACTCAGCTGAGAATGAAATTTGTCCAGTTAATAAATCTCAAATTATTAACAATTACAAATTCTTTCTTGCTAAACATAGCTGAGTATGAAACTTTCTCTGCTAATAAATATGAAAATGCCAACTTTGTTGGCATTTTCATATTTATAACCAGAGAAAATTTCATGCTTAGCTGAGTTGAGCATGAAAAAGGTTTTATAACCTCGGGGTCTTGGTTGAAATGATGTAAAAAGAAACAATGGTTGTTTGACTTGCATAGAGGCTCCCTAACTTAATCAGTGGAACATCACAGAAAAAAAAAACGTGTAAATCAAACTGAATCACTGTGACGTAACAATGATGAGAGCTCGTTGCAAATATCTCAGATATTGGTAGACAGACGTAAAAACATATTACTTGAACCACGGAGGCCTCGAAAAAAGAGATAATCATAACTTTATGCATCTAATGAAAGGTTTAGGTCGGCACCAATACAGAGTCTGAGTCCAAACCACTATCGTGCAATGGAAGAAGACAGCATAGCTATCAAACATGATTGGGCAAAAAACTAAACATGTATGATATCCATGTTATAACCCCTCTTATTATAACGGGTTGTAATTTATAGAAAATGGATTTCCCAGCAATTGTTCTACATTCCGATATTCCTTGCTACAGGAGTATTTTCAGGCTAACTTCATAGTTATATCAGTCAGTTCAGCAGTTTTAGCGATACGCTAACTAACGATATCGGTAGTTTTGAACAACTGGGCCCTGATAAGTACAGCTGACCATGGACCAATGCTTGTATTTTTCCGGTCAGGCATGGAAGGTAAGTCTTTGGTTTGGTTGTAGATGGCCGAAAGTCACATTCTTGCCATATATATTTTGTCTGCTCATATGCCATAGACGGCTAGTGTTTGGCGTGCTTGTAGATGAAAGAAAGTCAATTTAATTGATCGTATGACATTGCAGACTGGTGATTGAAGTGGTTGTAGAGGGCCGAAACTGTAACAAACTTGTTACGAGATGGAGTACGATATGGAGATAAAATTTTAAAAGCTTGTTACGAGATGGAGTACGAGATGGCATTACGTGATAGTGTTTTGTTTGCAGATGGCTGACGATTTAACTCCTTGTTCTTAGATGAACACCACTTCTTAAAAGGCTTAACTCTTTATGTGGTTAAATTTTGTACTAATTTGTTCTGATGGTTCTGATGTCGACACCACTAGTTAAACGGCTGAAATCTTTAGGTGGGAAAGTTTTGTACTGATTTGCTTTGAAAGTGAACAAAGACGGCCCAGAGCAGGCTGCGCATCTCGCCATTCTGATCTGGTATCAGTTCCTGAATTTAGTACACATTACAATCGCCTCATCAAATGTCCATGGTCTCAAATATGTTCGAGCCATTGAGGGCAGACTTGTGTGTTCTTAGTAACAAATTTAGGGCCACATTTGGTCTGGCCTATGTTATTTCTTTAGTACTATATAAACCATAACTATTCGACCCTTTAAGTCCTTTCAAAAATTTGAACACCTCCTTTTTGTGACGATTGATTACAATCGAACCAAATTATACATCCACCAAACTTTCCTTTAGGTTGTTGTCCACGTGATTATATTTGACCACTGAAATCAAACCGCGCGTTAGAAGGACCAACTAATGCTTCACGATATGAAACCGACAACCTGTTGTCTCCAAATCGACCTCTACTCCCAAACTGAACATTACTGGATAGATTTCGACCAAAGGTTACTAAACATCTGAGTTAGATTGCTGTTGTCCATGTCACTATCGCTGACCAATAAAGTTAATCACGACAATTGCGTTTGTACGAAATCCAGGTAGCGGTTATTTATTGCCGCGCTATTCGTGTTGCTGTGACGTCAGAGTGCTATGTAAAGTGGGTTATTCTTAAAACCTGGAGTGGGGTTACTGCTGGAACAGTGACAAACAGTGTAGACCCAATCAGACACGGAACGTGGCGTCTGACCAGGGACTTTGCTGTTTGTTTAAATTACATGAAGTTAAGAGTTAAATGAAACTAGCCCCTTTTAGGACCATTTTCCAACCTACATACAGAGATAATCGACTCACCAGTGCTTTGATTACTACCTGGTGATGGATCTAAAACTGCTGAATGAGTGGCAAACTGTGTAGTCATACGGTATTTTTTGCAGATTTATTTATTCATTTACCCAGCTAGCATTCTACGTAAATCTACATCGGGTCGTCATCGGCCCGTCAGCTACCCTGACGGGCCGATGACGGCCCGATATAGATTTACCTAGAATGCTGACTGGGTATTTACTTTTAAATAGTTGAGCCAGAGTACGACAAAACCTACAATAAGACCTACAATGTGACCGGTAAAGACTCAGATCAGCTTGTACATCCACCCAGTATCTCAGAGGTCCTCGTTCATTCATGTTTGGATAGCCCGGAGACTGATGAAGTCTCATGCGGTAAGCGAAGACTACATAAGCATGCTGCTATGAGTCTTCGCTGGCTGCACAAGTATTGTTGTAGGTTTTGTAGTGCGCTGGCTAATTTAAAACAGTCTTTGCTCGGTTTACACTGTATAATGGCCTATAACAATTTTGAGAAAATATGAAGGCACTATCATGGAATACAGACTTAAACCCCTTTCCCCACCCCAGTGCCTACATATGCGTTGAATGACATAAATCGATATCACAAACTTGACCTTTTATTGCGTACTAAGCACATACACCTTGGAAACTTCCACAGCAACAGCATTGTTTTAGTAAACCTGGTTTTACTGGTGTTAAACCTCCCCGTTATAGCCTGTCAAAGCTTTGACTACGTAAACCGGCCCTATCGATTTCTGCATTAAGTCGAAATACTATGGCTCAAACATCTTAGAGACCATGGACTTTTGTTCCAGACATGGGTATTTCGAGCCACTAAGGGTTAATCATAGCCCCAGGTCTGGAGCCAAACAGGAATGATTTGAGGATGTCTTTTAATCTTCTATGAAATGATTCTATGTTGAGTGTGCTCGTCGAGGCGTTTTTAATGACAACATACAATATACATCTTCATGATTAAATAGAAAATTTTCCTAACATATCTGTAAGTCATTGTTTTCTTGAGCTGTCGAAAGAATTTGCTACGGACTAAAAAACGAGTTCGAATCAGCCACGGTAATCGAGTCAACGGTGTTCGAGTCATCGATGATTTACTGCAATTTTGTAGTGTTTTTGGTAATTTATTACCGTATTTACCCCTAGCATTTGTTTGAAAATGGGTTCAACTCTTTCGGCCCCAAATTTCAGACGACATTTATTGTCTGCTTTTTTATTTTAAAAACTACCATTTGGAAAGACGTTTATATGAAAAGTTGAAAGACTGAATATCAAACAGCATAGATCCAGATGAGACAGCTCATTGAGCCGTCTCATCTGGATCTATGCTGTTTAAAAAAGCCTAGTATTATCGCCTGTGACAGTGAAAGAGTAAACGAGCCAAGGAAAAATAACAAAAACTGTAAGATGATGAAGATTGTTGAAAGTTTTAAAGCAAAACAGTATTTAATAACACCTGCAAATCCATTTTACTGCCTACATTTACCCAGTGAGTCGCAAAAAGTTCTCTACGTCGTTTGATCTGGGTCTACACTGTTTACTGATGTACCTAGTGTAAATATGGTATTAAAATTTTTTAATTGATGTCGAACATAAAATTAGAATTTTATAGATAGCAACAACAATGGTTCTTGCAATAATTACTGGCAAAAATAAAGCACCCGATGCATATTTTCTTAGAAATATCTAAAAGTCAGTAATCAAACTGTAGGCATTGGACATTGTGTGTTAAAAATCGCTGCCCAAGCAACGACGGTTATAAGTAACTCCCTTATTACTGTCTAAACATTTATTGTCAGATTTATTTCCCTTAGATGTAATTGCAGTGTTACTGTACTTCATGCAATCCATCACTCTTTCTTTTCACAAAAATTTCCACGATTCTCAGACGATCAAACAGGAAGAAAATCAGCATTAGAAATACGGCGAGTGAGGTCAGTCACAGGAATACAGTCAACTTTGTTTATATCAACACTCGCTAAAATGACAAAATTCGTTATAATGATAATTTGACTGCCACGAATCCTTCACTCTAGGGGTGACAGTTACGTAATAAGAAAATATGTGAGTGCATTGTATTTTAAATACTTCTAGAAACACATGTTTTGGATATTTGTTAGAATCACATCATTAAGGTGATTCTAACAAATATTCAAAATACAGATATGTTTTATTAGCATATAACTATAAAACAAGACCTTTTCTTACATCAATCTGCACATTATGGATTCTTTAGAACGGCAAATTAATTAAGTTTAATGGCAACATCTTTGGGAACAAATGCTGTCGTTGTAATGAAGATTTACTGTACTTTTTGTCCTCAAGATGTACAAAGGTCAATAAAAGAGACTTGCAGTCTACCCTTCTGTTCGCAGTTCCGACAGAACCGTCTGGACGCTAGTACTGCTACAGGTGGCTTCATGGAATTTTACATTCGCAGAAAGATCATTGTAAGCGTTGGAAAGACAGATACTTTAATTGGCCCCTACCCTTTTAGGAAGATTTGTGAACATGTTTGACTTCAGTTTATGAATAGTCCCGACCAAACCGAATCTTTGAATACAATGGAATATATTCTCATTACAAAAGTCTTTGTCAGACGGTGCTATATCATAGGCTGTTCTGGATCTTTACTTTTGACCCGAAGTCTCAGTTTGGAAATACGTACGCGGGTCGAACAATTATAAGAAAGTGTATCAGGGTTAAGACTGATAATTGGGTATCCATAAATCCAGTTGTATGCCCTCCTCATTCCCTCCCCCTCCCACCGCTCCACCCCCCCCCTCCCCCCCCCCACACACACACCTTCACCCTGTCCCCCATCCCCGCGAGCGGTTTATATACCCGAGTTTACTTATTTACGTTTTATTGATGAACATTCCTAGGCTATATTTTTGTTGCAGCCACTCTTCGTTTGTCCGTTCTCTCTATATATTTGATCTGTGTTTGACAGGCTGTTGTTTTGTGTTGTTATTTCCTGAAACTGAACCTTGGGAGGACTGTCCTCCGTAACTGTGGCCTTTCCCAGGTACCTCCATCATTAAGTTTAAGCATACCTAGATATTAATGCCTGTGTTACTGGCAGCCATGATTCCTCTTCATCAGACTGAAGCTAAATGAGAGAAATCTGATCAACCACCTGCTTAAAATAAGCATTATCAATTTTAAGCAAGTCATTTAGGTACTTTTTAGTCCTTTTTAATAGGATTAAAAAGTTCAATAATATCAGGTTGATTTTCGTCACAGGGAAAAAACATAAAATTTATCTAATAACAAAATAAAAACAACTGCGCAACAATGGGAGTCCCATCTAAATACCCACAATTTGTCTCTAAAGTTAAGTGCCAGGACTAATAAATAAATTGCCCAAAAGGTAAATAAATCACTTTAAGTGTATATTTTTCACCTGAAAGCCCTTTTTTTTCTTTTTTTTTTTTTTCTTTTTTTTTTTTTTTTTTTTTTGTTGTTGTTGTTTTTTTCTGTTCTAGTGCCATGTACCAAGCTGACTTACCTTCAACAGTTGGATAGTTCAGCAGATTCCAGAGAAGCCTAAAAAGAGATGGCCACCAGAGGTAAGTTCTGAAAAAATATATACACATAAGCATACTGATTCCATCATCATATCCTTGGAAGATGAAAATCAACAAGACTAGGGACCATTTTGTGTACAAGATTGCTGTTTCCTTTTAGCGCCCTACTCACTGATATATTTATTGATATTGGAATTCCAGAATGACAATGTAAATTTGCCGCACATTTGACATAAGTAACCAAGGTAAATGCCCCAAATTACGAAGCACAGCCCTCCCGAGACATCGAAAGAAGAGACGAGGAACAATCAATGACAAAACAAAAGTTGTTCTGTTTTTTGTAGCTGTGGGAAGAGAGACGTGGTTGTTTCGCTAGTCGTTTTTAATACGCTCTGGCTATGGATGTTTTGTTCATTCGCTCATTCATTCTTCTGGTATCGTCCATGTAGGTATGTTGTAATCTGTGATTGTGTCATGTCTTTATCTTCTTTATTACAGGAATAATATCATTTTTTTGTGGATTTTATACATATGTAAACACCGGTAAATCACTATCAAACTGAGATTTTATTCATGTGTAAATTCCGGCGAATCACTAACAAACTGTGGGTGATCTGCCAGAGTTTGTGCTTGACTCAGTTTGTGGTTTGCCGGAGTATACACATCAATTAAATCCACAAAAATAATTCTTCCTTATAATTCCAACTTTATCATCAAATGTTACAAATGTTGCCAAAATTGTCATTATTTTGAGACTGCGGAAAGAAAACAGATCCGACGGATTCATGATCTGGACTTAATTGAAATATAAAACTTTTACTACAATCAATCAAATGAAATGTTTCTACAGATGAGGTGTTGGAATTATTATTTTTTTAATCCAAGTGACGAAGAAACATTTACATACATATGGCATATAAAATTGTCAGCGTCACATTTATTGTTCATGTGCTCTTTGTGAAACGGCCTTTTCGCAATCTAGTTAACCGAAAACCTGCTTAACCAAGCAAAGACAAAATAGGCTGATGATAATTCAACTTGCCTATCCTCATCATGTAAACATTACTTTATTTTCTTTTATCTGAGCTTTTGGGCAATTGTAAATCAAATAGAATTATTTTAATCCTATTATTATAACACAATCTATTGTTTCTTGAGCAGAAATATGCACATTTATAGTTTAGTTTTAAAGACAAGCCTAATATACTTTAGTACTGAAAAATATGTGCTTGTTTGATGTTCAACAAGCATGTGTTTGCTACATTCCCAGACATCATAATGATGGCAAAACATTGACATTTTAGGATGATTACAGCAATCTTTGGGACCATGGAAATTTGTTCTGGACATGGGCACTTCGAGTCACTGTGGGTTAATCATAGTGCCAGATCATGAGGCAAATGGGGATAATTTGTGGATGTATTTTCTATATTTTACCAAATTATAGTATGTTGAGTGTACTCATTAGAATCGCCTCGAGGCGATTGTAATGAACACACACAACATACATTTCGTCAGAAAATAAGATTTTTTCTCGTAATATTCTTAAATATTTGTTTTCCTCAGCTATCGAAAGAATTTCCTAGGGCTCAAAAAATGAGTTCGCATTGCGAAAACATGCCTTTTCAAATATATTGAAAATTTCACCACGAAAAACTGAAAGTTTTTAGATAAAAATTCTGATATTTTTCATATATCTGCTCAAAACATAGATTGTGGGTACTCGTTAGAACCGCCTCGCCGAGGTGGCTCTAACAAGTACCCACAATCTATGTTTTTGAGCAGAAATAAGTAACATAATGTATACCCCTGTATAAAAGTGGGGTTTAAGGGGTCAAAATTATATAGGTATGTTTTCGTGATGGAATCAGCCTAATTGAGATTTTACTGTACTTCAAAGTAATTACAATGTATTTACATGATATCCCCTCTTATCTGGAGTTATACTGTACACTCCCGTAATGACACCATTGGATTTTATTAATCCTAATGGCGATATACGCCCTCTCAAAATGTTTTCTGTTTATATATGAGACGTGGGAAACCGTTGCGACGTTGTGTGTTTGCTTGGTCCTGACATGTGCGCCCAAGCTGATTCGTATTATTCTGCACATCCGCGCAGTTTGATCAAAGTGTTTGTTGCCATATAAAGAAACTTTGCATTCTTGGCTTTCCAAAATGCGCACAAAGAAGATTCTAATGGGACTGTGCAAATGCGCGGGCTGATCTGAATCTTCACTGGGCGCACATGTACGACGAAATGTTTTCTGATGTTGCGGCTCATTGGGACTATTTTTGTATCTCTTAAAATGGAGTTCAGCTCATGTATATACACTAGAGGGCGTAAGCAGTGTTGCAAACTTCATTACTGCTTATGAAGAGTCTCAGCGACGCTCACCGTCGACCAGTCGACGTCATTAAAGGGAATTAAATCACGGATGAGTCACATCGACGCCAATGATAGGTATAGGGGGGGCTCAGCCGCGACATCAGTGACATCACTCACTCGGTGACGTGCCTCATTGGAGAATAATGAGTAAAATCACAACAGCAGACTTCCTTTTCTCTTACCTTTTTTCAATATAACCGAGACTCCCATTTTCTTTCTGTAATGTGTTCTCTGTTTCCAAAGGCAATATTTTAGATTTTTATTTCTTAAACTTTACTTTCTACTTGCGCTATCTTGTCCACTTTTTATGGTAATTAATATCATTACATCAGCAACATGAAAACATCGTAGCCATAATTAGTGACCAGTCGGACTCCACAGAACATAGCTTAGAAAAGAGTCACCCTATAATTATTAGAGCGGAACGAAGGCTCGTATGTACAGTTAAAACCCTCTTTACACTGACTCTCGGTACCAAGATAAAATTCGTTATAATGATAATTTGACTGGCTCAAAATTTTCATTCAATAGGTGACTGTTAATCAGAAATTTTGTAAGGACGATGTATTTAATTCTTTAAGAATTATGGTTTGGATATGTTCTATGTGGAAATAAGAATAAAACAAGGCCTTTCTTACATGTCATTCTGCTCATTGAGGATTCTTTACAAGAGCAAATTTAAAATAACGGCATCATCCCTGGGAATAAAGGATGTCGTTTTAACGTGGGTTCACTGTATCATATTTTACGGCGGTCGGTGCTTCTAGTCATCATGAAAACATACATATATAATTTTGACCCCCTTAAACCCCACTTTTATATAGTAAAACTGGGATTTACATAGGTATACATTGTTTTCTTGTTTCTGCTCAAAAACACTGATTGTGTGTACCCACAATCTATGTATTTGAGCAGAAATATTAAAAATTACTTTTATTTATCTGAAAATTTTCAGTTTTTGGAGGTCAAATTTTCTATATATTAGAATAGGCGTATTTTCGTAATGGTTGTTTGTTTTATTGTAGGGCCTTGCGGCTGCTCGTTGCTCGTTCGTGCTTGTTGTCTTATGGGTGAGCTTGGTGGGTCCTATCTGGCATTGTGATTACCCCGTTGGAGGAAGAAGGTACTTGTTGCTTTGCGTTGTTTTGTAGCAGGTGTGCTGTTTGTCGGATGTTCTTTGCTCAAATTAGCAGTATAATTGGTGGGCTAAATTCTGGGATTGTGAATCATCGTAGGAATCTTCTACCATCGAGATATCTAGTCTAGTCTAGTCCATCCCATAATCTTGCCAGCTCGTTCGGGCACCACAGGTGACTTCGCAAAAAAACCTTTACATCTTGTCTTGTTTTAAGCTGCCCTAGTTGAGCTTGCAAAGTCCATCCGTGTCCACTCTTTAATATTGTCTTCCCACCTCTTCTTCTGTGTACCTCTTCTTCTTTCCCTATTCACTGTGCCCTGCAGAACTGTCTTTGCTAGACCAGAAAACCTTGAGACATGGCCAAACTGCCTTAGTTTTCATTTCTTGAACAAGGTCAGGAGTTCATCATATTTTCCAATGGCTGCTGGGATCTTTCTGCGAACCTCCTCATTGGTCATATGGTCCGTGTACGAAATGTTCAATAACCTTTGGTAGCATCTCATCTCAAAGTCCTGCGTTCTTTTCTCTAGCTCTGCCGTCAAGGTCCATGATACACAGGTATACAAAAATATGGAAATGACAAGGGAGCGCATCAGTTTCACATTTGATCCAAGAGATATGTTGTTATCTCTCCAAACTGGCTTAAGCTATGTAAGAGATTCAGTGGCTTGTGCAATCCTTGAGAGAACCTCTGGTTTTGAGCCATCATCTGAAACAACTGCTCCAAGGCATTTGAAGCTTGTCACAGTACCCAGCTGTCCTTTCACCTTGATCTCCCTTCGGATGTCATAAGCGCCGTTCATCATCAATTTGGTCTTCTCAGCACTGATTTCCATCTTATACCGTGTGCAGGTTTTGTCGAGACTGTCAACTAGAGCTTCTAGTTTCTGCTCTTCATCTATGTCATCGGCAAATCGCAGATTAGTAATATTTCTGCCGTCTATGCTAACCTTTCTATCCTGTTCTTCCAGAGCATCAGTCATAATCCGTTCGAGAAAAATGTTGAAGAAGGTGGGTGAGAGAAGGCATCCTTGCCTAATTCCATCTGTTGTTCTGAACCATTCTCCTGTGCTCTTATTCATCTGAACTGCACTTGTAGCCTTGTCGTAGAGCTAGAACTAGATTTGCATTGATATTGTACTTCCTTATAAGGCTGCATGCCATACCCTGTCAAAGGCTTTCTTGAAATCTATGATGACATAGGAGAGATTTTGTGAATGTTGGCGGTACTTTTCACACAGGATTCTGAGTTTGAAGAGCTGTTCTTTGGTGCTTCTTCCGGCTCTGAATTAACTCTTCGGCTTGGGGTGTTTGCCTGTTCAAGATGACTTTCAGCATGACTTTGCTCGAGTGACTAATAAGGCTGATGGTTCTATAGTTTTTGGCAGAGCTGTAAGTTGCCCTTTTTAGGGAGTGTAATAATCAGCGACTGAATCCATTGGGGTAGGCCATTCTCCTGTCTCTAGATCTTGTTACAAATCTCTGTTAAAACATCAATGATGGTCTCCTCGCCAGCTTGAACAAGTTCTGGTGGTATATTATCAATTCCGGCAGACTTCCCCTTTTTCAGTGCTGCTACTGCAATCTCAACTTCTCACGAATTGGTTGTAGCCCTTCAGACCTTCTTCTGGGGGCTGATTGCAGTCCAGAACTGTATTGTCACCATAGCCCTCTTTGTTGTATAGTTCTGAGAAATATTCTGTTTATCTGCTGAGAACCTCTTTGTTCTTCAGTAAGGCATTTCCTAGACTTGTCCTGGATAGTTGTGGGTCTATCCTGTTTCTCAGAAGTTAGATCCTTCACAAGCTGATATGCTTTTTGCTGTTGTTTTTATTCAGGCATGTTTCGATCTCCTCGCACTGAATACCTATCCAGTCCTCTTTTGCTTTCTTCACCGCCTGAATCCTCTTGTTAGCTTCCCTGTATGCCTTTGCTGCTTCTGCTTTATGTCGCCTCTTCTTCAAATCTCTCCTCTCATCTTAGAGGTCGAGAACATCTTTGGTGATCTAGGGCTTTTCCTTCGACGTTCTTTCCTAAGTATCTTACTGGCTGCGTCAATCATTGCTGTATTGTAGGTGGTAATCATGGTATCTATGTCCATGTCATCATCCTTCAAACCGATAAGTGGTGCGAATTTCCCAACTATTATTGCTTGAACGGTGCATGCCACATCTGGGCTCATTAACTTCTCAAGGTCAAACCTCAGTCTTGGCTGGGTTGGCTTTCCGGCCTTCTTCAGACGAACTCGAAAGGTCATCAGGTCATGGTCGCTTCCTGTCTGCATCAGGAAAGCTCCCTGTCCTATGGATGTTAACTCCTGATCGGAAGCGCTTCCTCACCAATATGTAGTCAATCTGATTGTGGTGCTTCCCGGCTGCGCTGTGCCATGCCCGTCTTCTGGATTGTTTGTGAGGGCCAAGGGTGTTTGTCGGTACTAGGTCTTAAATGAGACCTCTCTCATTTGTCTCATTATTGCAGTAGAGTCCACAAACGTCTCCCCAGTCTGCCTGTGCATCCTTACCAGCTTTAGCATTCCAATTCCCTAGTACAATCAGAATGTCCTTTTATCGTGTTTGATCTATAATTTCCTGGAGTTGCTGGTAGAACTGGTCGACTTCATTGTCATCATGTCGAGATGTGGGTGCATAAACCTGTATGATGGTGATGTTGAAAGGAGCTGTCCTTAGATGGTTTGAGATCAGTCTGCTGGAGACTGGTCGGAATCCCAAAACAGCACTCACCATGTCCCTATGCATAAGAAATCCAACCCCATATTCATGTCTGTCCTCTTCTCCACTGAAATAAACCATCTAGATATATTTCATATTAAACACTGCATAATATCATCGGCTTTAAATTGTGCTTATCCGTTCGCCATTATAGGTGAAACGCATATGGAAGAATTACAGACAGAACTGCCTTGCGCGATTAAATGCCGCTTCAGGAAACCTCGACCTTAATTCCCAATGCAACTCCAAATTACAAATACATGTATTTGTTTGGTCCGCTTATGGTGTCCTCTACCTCATTATTAAAACATCACAATAAATTATGAATAATCACAAAACACTATATGGTAAGACATTAGACTGTTAATGACGATTTGATCTAAGTAGTACATTTTAGGGCCTAACCACACGCATTGATATTTAGGCACCCACATTAAAAAATGTGAAGAGAAGATTGCCCTGCCTACGTAGACGTATATGTCGTTTTGTAATGGCATTCTGCTCCGGTTCAGATGAAACCTAATTTTTCTGCTACGATATTCGCTGCGCTTTGATGCCCTGTTGTGTAACTAATTTTTATTACATTCATATAATGATGTATTTTGAACAAAAAAGAGCATGTAAACTAAATTAATGACAGTACATTGACTATGCAGTATGCTAGTTTCAACGAATAATTCAACGTTGGACATGCAGAACCGATTTTTCTTCAGATGCTTTGCCTTTTGAATCACAGAGCTCATTTGAACTTGTTTGAAAATAAAATGTCACTCAACCCCGGGCTAGGTGTACGTTACATTACTGTTCATGTGCTGACTCAATAAAACCGAGTCTACTATTTTCGTTTATTTGATATGGTTTGAAAGCATCCTTTTTTAAGAATCATTATGTCCCGATCGTCTTCTTATTGTCAGTGTCCTGCTTGGCACTTTGATTACGTCCTAGGGGAGGAGGGACCTGATTAGGAGGGAGTTGGTTGCTTTGTCTTTTTTTTTTCCTTTGTTTTGTAGCATGTGTACTGACTGTCTGTCATGATTAGCATGCTCTTCTTTTGATGTCATTGGTAGCCTATTTTTTTTTTTTTTTTTTTTTTTTTTTTTTTTTGTTTGTTTGTTGTTGTTTTTTCTGTGATTTCGGCTTTACCTATACATCTTCTATAACATTTGTTCAGAAAAAAAAACAAAAAAACAAAACACACCCTTTGCACTTGGTCAAAATGAGAGTTGGAGGTTATTTGTAGGTTTCAAGGTGAATCATTTATTCACCGTATTTAGCCTAAGTATTCGGACAGAACCGAGCAAACAATTCAGACCGCTATCAGAAGCCACAGCATATGGCGGTCTGATAAGCGTCTACACTATTTGCCATGCAATCCAGCAGTTTAGGACTCAGCAACAGGTAGTAAAATGAACCTATTCAAACTTTAGGACAAGTACTGAGAGAAGGTAGGGGCCCGAATATTTAGGATAAATAGGGTGTAAGATGACTATTTACGATTACAACATGTGACTTTCGTCATAAACTGACTCCACTGGGACAGCCATAATGATACGTTTATCTACTTTTATACGCAATTATTTATATTAATACGTCAATATTAATCCCACAAATTTGCCAGTCCTTTTAATATCAGGAAATATATATTATGCATCTACATAAATTAGCCTAATTCAACCTCGTCCAAGGACAATGTCCCTTCTAACAGATGCAAACTGTGCAGATTCGGACGATTTTGCACGTTCACACAATCTCATTGGGAAATTTAGCTTTAGCTTACACAATCAACTGTTTCTGAATTGACAGCAATTGGACAGCCAGGGTCCTAAATAGGGTTCGCCAATGTACCGTCTGACCTTGGTATTCGATTCGGACTATCCTACCCTGTAACGGCTAAACCGATCCGCTTCAGTGGAAACGGCGGTTTAACGCATACAAGAACAGCAATGCACAGCTCATCCTACGCTTTCATGTTGTCTGATCAGGTTCTTGTCTGTTCACATAATGACAGTGACTTCTGCAGCGTCTACTGCCGAAATTCAAAGCACTGCAGTGGTAATAGGATTGGTTTCAGCTTTTGCTGTTCGCACAAACGTTAAGCCCCGTTTTCGTTATTCGATTAACCACGCTTTAATGCTTCAGACGTAATGAAAAGCACGAAGTTCTATATATATAACGAAACTGATAGTTCGTACAAGAAACAAAACATCAGGACGTAT
This sequence comes from Anodontia alba, assembly GCA_964016985.1. Taxonomy (NCBI): domain Eukaryota; kingdom Metazoa; phylum Mollusca; class Bivalvia; order Lucinida; family Lucinidae; genus Anodontia; species Anodontia alba. The sequence goes on along the minus strand of OZ024825.1, from coordinate 44,759,836 downwards.
AGTTATAAATAAAGCTTAATATAAACGGACATGGTACGTAGCAGTATTGTAGTCGTGTTTTTTTTTTTTTTTTGGGGGGGGGGTTTGGGGTTTTTTCAAGTATGACTTTTATGATCTACTGATATTAACTGAAGTATTTGGACAGACAGAACTGGGCAAACAGTGTAGACTCGGATCAGACGCCGCAGTGCGGTGTCTGATCCGAATCTACGCTGTTTGCCTCTGTTCCAGAGCGTTTTAGACACATCAACAGGTAATAAAATTGACTTGTTCAAATGTTAAGTCAAGTATGGTAAAGAGATTAGTCCAAATATGTAGGATAAATAAAGTAATGTTATGTTCTTCCAGGGATATTTGTGTAAATTGAATGGGAATTGGTACACTTTCATGTGAGCCAACTTTGTCAAATTATTTTTGTTTCCCTTAAGAAAAGGAGTCTGTCCTAAAAATGAAAAGCAAATTATTTCCTCTTAGAGCAGACCCCTTTTCAGAGTGGACTGAGTGTGCAGTTAAGCAAATAGGAAGTCACAAAAGTTGTCGGAAAGGCCGCAATATTTACCCAGTGTATCTGTTCCCTTTAATTTGTACATTTCTTGTTCATCGATGATTCAGTTGGCATTTAACCATTTGAGCAAGCCACAACAAAACCTACTATAACACTTTTGCGACCAGCGAAGACTTAGGTCAGCCCGCGAATCCGCTCAGTAGTATTCGCAGATTGCATATGCCTTTTGCAACCTCCGGGCTATCCAAAGAGGGATAAATGTCAACCCTTGTCATACTTGGTGAACGTACAGATATGAGTCTTTGCTGATTACACAGATCTAATTGTAGGTTTTGGCATACGTTGGTTCATTTGTCAAATCAGTATATTGTGAAAAGTGTAAGAGGCGGCTTCGTTTGCTTTACTGTGACAAGAATACAGTGTAATGGGGAATAAATACACTTGATTGATTTTCCGAGGGAACATTGTACTGTAATGCAGGTTCTAGAATAGACAAAGTACTTAATGCTAGACCACGAATGCAATGCAGTTCACTCAACTTTGATCTGTACAATAAATCATTATTTTGAGCCTTATTTGCTACTCAAGCGTTCGAAACATATACTTATCTAATACACTGCCGAATCAAACAAAACCTGATTTACTATTTAGAAATGCAAACTTTTCTGTTAATGAAAAGATATGTGTTTTCTTGAAAGCCCAGAGCTTTATTTTCAACTCCAAATGATTAATTTAATATATTTTGTAAATCACGCAGTGGGGCCATTTCAAAATGTTCCACAATCCTAATCTCAACAAATGAAAAACTTAAAAAATATCTATATGCAACCATCTTCAACATGAAAAGTTAGTCTGCGTTCTTCTGCTTTTTTTCTACTTGACTGTTTGTATTGTCTCATTATATACATTCTAATATAAAACGTTACATACAGTCGACTCTCGTTATCTCGAAATCCAAGGGACTCTATGAAACACTTCGAGTTATCCGTACTTCGACATATCAGATTTGCGGAACTGAGGAAAACAATTAATCGAACAACACCTTTAACAGAATGAATATGTAATTTGACTCCTAAGTTAAATATATATTGAAAATATTGTGGAAAAGAGGAGAAATTGCTCCTCATCTTTTCCACAATATTTTGTTGCCTGTTGGTAGATCTCTGTGTTAAAACAGGGGCAAGATTTTCACTTCGAGATAAGCTGTTATTCGAGATAAGCGAGGTCGAGATAACGAGAGTCGACTGTAAATAATAAAAAAGAAAGAAAAGAACTCACAGAATAGTACCGTTACAGTTACACTACATTTACACAATGCAACCGACTAGCAAAACCAGTGCTTGTCTGACGTTCAAAATAGGGTAAGAGAAAAGTCCAGGGAGTGCCACAATCATAAACCGCAGCCCTTCCCAGACACCAAGAGGAAGAGGAAACAGACAAACCCAAACAAGCGCAAATCGAACAAACGTACGAAAAGCACTACCTTCAATCAAAAATCTCTATTATATTTGATCGTTGTTTTATTTGTATCCAAATCACTTATGGTATTTGTGGGGTTTTATATGTTTACTACACATATATTATTTACCGATATTACCTTATAACCTTCATAATTCTTTCCAAGGAACATTCTAGTATTTGTGACAACTTAGATATTCCTCCATTGGCTCCTAAGTTGGCTGGTGCTAACTATTCTATGCTTCTTAGCGGGAAGGTAGAAAGTATGTGGGGTTACACGTCTTATTTCTATGATGTTTCAGTAATTGAGTTATGGCGTCACTATGCGAGTCAAACAATCATTTTGTATTTGTTACAACTTTTGAACCTTAGCTGAAATTTGGTACCAGTAAAATCGAGTTAAACCCCCAAGTAGGTTTTATAATTGACCGTTCTAAGACGGTGATTTTTTCTGTTGTTTATCCTTTGAGTGGTATTGTGGCTACTTGTTGCAGTTTTGTTGTCGTTTTTGTTGTTATTGTTGCTTTTTTATCTTTTGTCCCAGCTAGCATTCTTTATAAATCTACGTTCCGCTATAGATTTATGTAGAATGCTTACTGGGGTCCTGTTCGTTGTCTTATTGTTGTATTTAGTGGATCATGTCTAGCAATATGCTCACCTTGGTGGGGTAAATGGAGCTGGTTAGTTTACTTTTCTTTGATATCTGACTTGTTTACTATCTTTCTTGGGTTACTTGCTCTTCCTCATGGCGTTATTGGTAGGCTATAATCTATGATTGGGCCTTTTCTTGGACATCTTAAATACTATTTTATAAGTTATGTCATAGTATTGCCTGTTCATCTATCGCCCCGTCGGGTTCTCTCTCTCTCTCTCTCTCTCTCTCTCTCTCTCTCTCTCTCTCTCTCTCTCTCTCTCTCTCTCTCTCTCTCTGTCTCTCTCTCTCTCTCTCTCTCTATCTGTGCTGTTAGCAAGTGTTCTTTTGTTCTTTGATTTGTTCTTTTTGGTCTGGACATGTACACTGTACTATTCACCTCCCAACCACTATGCCGTATATTATTTCTGAAGACAACAAGAGATGACATATATAATCGTTCAATTTACAGTCGCCCTGCACCTTTTGATATTGTAATATGTATTCTTGTGTGATAAAAGTTTAGAAATGCTGTTTTAGAAATGCTGTTTAAAGCAAACCAATATACCGCTTATATCTGATAAAATTAAAAATTGTTTGAAATGTGAGAAGAACGCTTGAATTTTTATTCTGTTTTGTGGCTGTCCATGAACAGTAATATAACGTGCAATATTAATCCCAGCCCGTGGTCAAATTATATTCACTTTTCAAACATCACGAAAACATGCCTATATAATTTTGAGCCCCTTCAACCCATCTTTTATAAAATTGGGGTTTACAGTGGTATATATTATTTTTCTTATTTCTGCTCAAAACATAGATTGTGGGTATTCGTTAGAACCGCCTCGTCGAGGCTGTTCCAACGGATACCCAAAATCTATGTTTTGAGCAGAAATATGAAAAATATCAGATTTTTTTATCTGAAAATTTTCATTTTTTTGGTGGTAAAATTTTCAGTAGATTTGAATAGGCATGTTTTCGTCATGTAAATCATTGTAAGCTCAGTAATTCCAAAGGAACAGAAAATGTAATCAACGGGATGATGCTTTACGTCCACCACAGACACTTTACATACATGACTGTAGTACAATTTTGAAAGAGGGGTCATTTGGTAGCAAACAACACATCAAAAGAAAATAGCAAAGTTTAACTCATTTTTATTGAGATTGTACATAAACTGTTATGTAACATGCAACAATGGCAAGATTTTTATAAACAGTTATGTAACATGCAAAAATGCCCATGTGCTTTCCGTTGGCCGAGCGACGTTCTTGTTTCAAATAAATTCAAACTAAGCGATTCCAAAAAAAAAAAAAAAAAAACAACAGAAAGTATCATCCATGCAAATTGAAGTACGGATAGACGTTTTACGGCCGCCACATAGATAGCACTTGACACAAATACAAGAAAATAGCAGGTTCGTTTTTGGTTTTTTGTTGTTGTTTTTTTTTTTTTTTTTTGTTTTTTTTTTTCCAATCTTTTGATGAAGTAGTTGCGGTGATGAAGATAAATGTACCGTGCAATAATGTCCAGGCCGCTAAGTAATTTACTGGGAGGCGTTTGTCGGACACCGCACAACACTGCAGTGAAGATAATTAAGTTCTGAGAATAGGGATAGATTGGAAACAAAAATAAACCGCGTAAAAATAAATGGGAAATGGCAGAGTTGATTTTAATAGATTGCTACATAGGTGATAATATGTGCATTTTGAATATGAACCGTTGCCTTTTAATCATATCAAAGGTGTGCCAACTCATTATAGGTTTAATATATTTTGTCAGTGAAATTCCAGAGCGGGCACCTGCGTGTCTTTTAACTAATGCATGTTAATAATTTTTATGCTCAATACATTTCATCATAACCAACAGAGCAACGTGACAGTGCTAAATGTTGATATTTTTTCATAACACTCGGGAAGAAATATCAACATTTGATTGTTTCTCGGCAGTCTGTTCGTTTCATTAAATGCCGCAGTCTGACGAAAGGGACCTTTTGGTAGTTTGTAATTTTTATATTATCTGGCAATTCAATCTATAAAAATCATTTTAAAACACTTTCAAACGACTTAAAGCCACTAAGCCACTTTAATCTGGAACGAAAGTTTGCTATCATGTTCGGGTCCGTCGACCATGCTCACATTAAACAAAGAAAATTTGAAATACCTACACGGTTTAGGGCTTAATCGTTGCATATACAGCATAGGATCATTGCATATATAAAATAGGATATTTGCGGTCTAACAAGTTTGCTATAAATGGTGGTCCTAAAATGACTCTTTTTAACGGTCTAATGTACTTCCGTATACATTTATTTGTGGAATATGTTGAGAAGTTATTTTATCAAAATGCAAACAAGATGATTGTCAATGTGACATTGCATTTTTTTCTGTTTCTAGACGTCGACGTCCCACCTTCATAGGGGTTATATAAACCATAATTTTCTTATTATGATTTTGATGTACTCCTTGGTCTGAAAAGGGGACTCGGGAATAAATGTGACAGCCGTACCAGATGGTGTAGAGGGTATTTGCTGACTTTCTCTAATTGAACTTGAGAATCGAACACACAACATTTGAAGTCCAATATAGAGTAATTAAAGTTTCGCGTGAAATAAAAGTTCCTGCAGTAGTCTGAGCGTTGGAGTTGCTTTTCTTCCTTGTTCATGTATCGGTGGTTTCATTGATCCCATTCTGGTTACTTTGAAAATCGAACACCGCATAAGCTGGTGCTAGAGGGCGTATACAGCCTCGCAAACTACATTGCTGATTATAGAAGGCTGTGCTGCATCATTATGGACTGTCCTGGGTATCTTTACTTCCTGGGTATCTTCTCTTATATTTGTAGAATCAAACCAAATGAAGTAAAATTATTCGGAACTATTTTATTTCGATTATGCTTTTGTATTATGTAAAAACTAGGAGAACGAGAGCTTGAAAACATTGATTGTGGGTACTCGTTAGAACCGCCCCGCCGAGGCGGTTCATACAAGTACCCACAGTCTATGTTTTTTAGCAGAAATTTGAAAAAAAAAATCAGATTTTTTTATCGGAAAATTTTCAGTTTTTGGAGGTGAAATTTTCTATATATTTAAATAGGCGTGTTTTCGTAATGTGAGAATGTATCAATTTCATTGATGTTCATACACCCTACTCTTTATTATAATTATCTTTAAATGTTAACTAATTTCTTTGATACTATGATTAAAATGTGGAGGCAGAATGGCAAGCAGTCTGGTTCAACAATGTTTGCGATGGCACCAAAACTCTGAATATTTAGGGTAAACACGGCATTTATTTTACAGGGTTTGTCCAAAGTGGTTGTGCTTGTCATCGCTTTGGGTCTGCTTAGTGATAGAGGTATATTGGCCCAAAGTCCAAATAATTCTGATGGAGGAATATCAGTGGATGACGCAACCAGACAATGTCAAGACTCTTGTGTCAATACCCCACTCCTGTACGAATGTGATGAATGGTGTACATTTAAGTATCCGGATGAACACAATCTAGACACATGTTTGCGCTATTGTACAAGAAACATTCTCATTTGCCTCAAAGGTTGTGCAAACTTGGAAAATCGTAGGAAACTTCAAGAACTACGCGAAAAGCTCGGCCTTCCAACCAAGTAGATGTGCTGAACTTGCTGATTAATGTATATAGACTAATTTATGGACATGCAACGCTATTTTGTTATTTGCGAATAACGTCTCGTTAGCCTAAGGTCGATGACGCTATACAATGATTATTAAAACATCATTCTTACCCACATACTAGTTATAGATGTGTTGCAAATATCTGAACACATACAATTTTCGTTCGAGCAAAGCAAATTGTATAGTACTGTAAAAGCTTAAGGAGACTAGATATACCTTCAGTTTTGATACGGTTGTCGACTTCCTCTTTGTTTTCCCGCACACGAGGTCTGAAAATGGGTCTGTTCTACAAGGGGGAAATCCTCCCAAGAATGGATTTATTTTTCAGAAGGTGCAAAATCAATTTGGACAGGTTAGCCTCCCTGGATGTCTATCTTTTCACCTTCAATACACGCATCCTAGTCAGAATTCTGCTTAAATCTATATCGGATCGGTATTGACCCGACAGGATTTCACATCCAAATCAGAATTCTGCTTAAATCTATATTGGACCGTTATTGACTCGACAGGATTCACATTCCAGTCAGCATTCTTCTTAAATCTATATCGGACCGTTATAGGCCCAACAAGATTCCTGTCGGATCAATAATGGTCCGATTTAATTCTAAGCAGAATGCTTACAGGAATCCTGTCGGGCCAATAACCGTCCGATGTAAATTTAAGCAGAATGATTACTGCTTACAGGAATCCTGTCGGGACAATAACGGACCGATATAGATTTAAGCAGAATGCTTACTGGAATCCTGTCGGGTTAATAACGGTCCGATATAGATTTAAGCAGAACGCTGACTGGGTTTCTATCTTATTTGTGGTCCTGTTTATATTATAAGTGGTTGTTGGTATACCTCTTGTGAAGCACCACTTTTCCAAGTTAACATCCAGGGCGCCGTCTACGTCTCCAGATTTGATCCATATTAATTGTTCTTTCAACTGTACATTACATTCATTAAAACATCTATATTTCTGGCTTATTTTCTGTTCTTTCTTACATCAATTTTGTGAATTATGGATGCCATATTGATACACGGCTTTGCGGGGTTTTTTTACAATTCATCAGCTAAAGACCCAGTAAATGACCTTGTGTTTAACTCCAGCACTAATGACTTTCACTGGGAGTCATAAGAACAAACGACTGATTCATGGTTCAAAGATGGATCCCAAAAATGTACAGATTATATAGAAAAATGACCATAAATGGTCATTTTTCTATATAATCTATACATTTTTGTTTGGATATAACACGGTTGTTTAACTAACACAGTTTATACTATGGATCCCAACGATAGTGTATTTATGCAGAAATAAGTAAAATGAGCTAGCACATGACAAAACCTACAGTAAGATCTGTGTGACCAGCAAGAGTTAGGTCAGTCTGTACACTCACACAGTATGACAAGAGCTTTCGTTTATCCCTATTTCAGTAGCCTGCAGACTGTAGAAGGCACATACCATCATAAAAAACGGAGGACTGCCAGATGCAAATATATACCCTGTAGCAGCATATAGTATTTACAATCGACCAATTCAATATTCTGTACCATACTCCAATACATGTACATGCTGTCTTTTTCTTATGTTAAGAGTATGACAAAGAAAATTACCGCACGAAACCTAAGTATTCGGCTTGACAGGCCTGAGCAAACCGTGTAAACCCAGATCAGATTCCGCAGAATGCGGCATCTGATCAGTCTAACTAATGGCTCTTTATAGACACATCAACAGAGTTTAAATAAACGTGTTCATTTTTACAAGTATGGTACAAGTTAAGGTATCCCAATATTTAGAGTAATTAAGGGTAATGATCTACTGTACATCATTTGGTCAAAAAACGTACCTTCGGACACGTGCATCCAGCAATGATTCTGATCAGCCTGTGCATTCCATTGCGTACATGCACTTTAAGTAGAAGCAATTTAACTTTTACCACTCTCTGGGTTAATTCAGCAAAACGAAAAACTGAAATTTTCTTATTTTTACCAGAAAAAAAGCTTTGACATTTCAAATCGATTTGAAATTTTAAACCTATTTTCTGGGCAAAATACGAAAACTATTTCAAAATGTTGTCTGCTGAATTTTTACCCAGCACGTAATGGAGGATGTCTAGGAAGCACTGCAATCACAGAACATATACGAGTACCAGTTTTGGGTCGATTGTTTACAATCGAGCCATAGTATACAAACGCCAAAATTTCCTTATGGCAGTTGTCCACGTGGTTATCATTGACTAATGTAATCTAACCGCGCGTAAGACGAAATCCACGTAACGGTTATTTATAGCCGAGCTATTCTTGTCGCTATGACGTCAGAGTGCTGTTTATAGAGGGCTATCAGTAAAACCTGGACTGGGACATTTGGAACATTGGCAAACCGTGCAGAACGCGGGGTCTGGCCAGGGTCTGCACTGTTTGCCTAAATTACAGGTATTAAGGGTTATATGAAACAGTCTTATGTCCCTGTTTAGAACCATTTTCCCAGCCTACAATCAGAGACAATCGACCAACCAGTGCTGTCAGTGCTTTGATTCAAAAGCATTATCCTCTAACAACTTTTTACTACATAATCTGTCTTCATTGCTTAACAACCAATGTCTTGCTTTACTCTATTTGATAATGTACTTTTGCGAAACTGGATCAAGTGAAACTTGTTGAAAACCTGCTACCAAACTACATATCGTATGCCTTCAATCATAATTTGCTGTCAGGTTTTGCTATTGCAAGTCAGAATATATGGGTTATATCAACCAGCAAACAGAGTAACTCCGTTCATTTATAGTAATTATGACAACGGTAACCATCATAAGACAGTCGCTGCATTTATACATTTTCTAACTTAAGCGCCGGATAAAAACCGTCTTTCTGAAAGCTATTGAAAACAGAGTAGTCACAGAACGCGGCTGGTCAGTCGAGTGTGTGTTGCTTGCTTTTTTTATGCGTTGTTTGTTTGCAACCTCTGTAGATTTTATTTGCACATCTGGTTGGTTTCTTTTGAACAGAATATAGCTTATAATTGTTGACATTGCAGATGGTTTGAATCTTTCTTGAACAAAACTTGCTTCCAAGGCCAGGCTTATTGTCTATCAATAAATGGCAGAGACATAACAGTACATAATATGCCATTTGGGAGCCATGTATAAAACAGTTTCCAGAAGGTCTGGACTTTTTAACACCATCCCAAACAATCAGTTAACACCTGTTGCGTGACGCAACCCCCAAGTGTGAAGCTTGCGTGAGTTGAAATATAACTTTGTGTCCAGAGGGAATGCATCGATATGCGTCACAGGCGTTTTTGACAGACTTGATTTTCAAGCAGATGAAGACTTTCTAAGGGGACTGGATACGCCAGGTAGACCCTCTACCATTTTTACAAGGGTGGCCACTTTTTTGACTTCCTGTTTACTTTCCTTCACATTAAACCCCTTCTGAAAAGAAGGCATCTACTCTTGATGGAAAGAATGTACTTCACTTGAGAGCGAATTCTTATCTTTTAGAGTAAAAACTTTCTCAGAAGGGGACGAAGTCAAATTTGAAAGAGTTGCTTCTGCTGAAAATGTACTAATTCACCTTAAATTAGTGTCTACGTCTTTTATGACACTGTCGGGAATTATCTATAAAACAGTTATATACAACTGTTTGTACACCACGACATAAATAGCTGATGACAGGTTCGAACTGTACGGACTAACTAAACTTCAATTTAGCAAGTATGGTAAGTAAAGCATTATGTATTTGTTAATTTTCCGTCAAAACGGTGGAAGCGGATATTCAACTGATCGCTTGCCGCTTAGAAAATTGCAAATCTGCAACAATTCAAAAACGGTATCAACATGCTGATTTTGCACTAGTGTAAAACTGATATCGCACTACTGCAAAAATGATATCGCTTTTGCAATATCAATTTTGTTCTGTTGTATGAATTGCTATCAAACTAACATTTTGTCACGGAATTCTGTATGTAAAGCATGTAATGGAGCAAAACTATTTATAGCTGTATACTAAAAGAGTTATTATATTGATATTGGTGAATAGCGCCCTCGGTGGGATATCGACGGACACTCGCAAGCTCATGTCGTTCGATATCTTAACGAGGGACACTTCACCAATACGAGTGCAATATATATACGAGGATCAGTCAATAAGTAACCAGCCTAACTTATTTCCGGTTGAGATCCACCTCTTGTTTTTCGATGTAATTGCCCTCTAGTGTGATGCAGTTAGACCAACGGTGTTCAAGTGCCATCAGCCCAGAACTGAAAAAATCAGGGTCCTTTCCATTGACCCACTCCTCAACTGCCTTCACGACTTCTTCATCAGACCGGAAATGGTCCACGGATATCCTTTTTCAAGTTTGGGAATAGGAAGAAGTCGCTATGAGCTAGGTCAGGCAAACAGGCAGGATGTGGTATTAATTCATACCCGTTTCGCTCTACAGCATCCATTGAAACTTTGCAAATGTGGACTCTTGCGTTGTCCTGTTGCAGCAAAACACCTTTAGAGAGTTTACCTCGGCGTTTTTCACAGATGGCGGTTCTCAGCTGGTCTAACAAGTTTGCATAGTAACTCCAGTTATTGTACTTCTCTTGGGTAAAAAGTCCAACATAATAACGCCTTTTGCGTCCCAAAATACTGGGGCCATCACCTTGCCAGCAGATGGTTGCGTCTTGAACTTCTTTGGCCTCGGGGACCCAGGCCCTACCTACTGACGACTGAGCTTTATTCTCTGACTCATAATAATGAACCCAACCCTCATCTACAGTCACCAGACGCAAAAGAAAAATAATCATCTTTTGACCTAAACTGCTTCAACAAGGCGCTGCATACTGATGCTCTGGTTGCCATTTGCTCATCGCTAAGGGATTTGGGGACCAAACGGGCCGTTAGATTGCGCATACCTAAACGATCATGTAAGATTGTTGAAACGCTACCATGTGAAATGCCTAATGCCTGTGCTATTTCTTCCATCTAAATTCGCCTATCAGAGTATACTAGATCCCGAACTTTCTTATACATTTCTTCGTCGGTGGCATCCAGTGGGCGTCCAGACCTGGCTTCATCTTCTAAAGACGTTCTACCGCGTTTGAATTCCCCTACCCAGAATTTAACCTGAGCATAAAATGGTGCAGAAGACCCATAAACATCGGCTAACTCGCCGTGTATTTCCTTGCCTGTTTTACCTTTTAAATACAAGTACTGAATTACAGCACAGTACTCAACTTTAGATGAAAAGCATGCCTTTGCATCACTAGCCATGTTTGACATTCAATATCTTATTAAAGAATGACTCGATAGGCGTGCAATTTTGTACCCATGTATAAAACATATATTGAAACAAAGCATGAAAATCGTGACCGTCTCGGTCCATCGGAAATGGGATAGGCTGGTTATTTATTGACACGCCCTCGTATATATATATATATATATATATATATATATATATATATATATATATATATATATATGGATAAAAGAGAAAAGTTCACGGCACAAGATAAGAAATCTATGCGATAAAAGAGCTGACTTTGGAAGGAAAGACTTTGGAAGGAAAGTATAAACAGGACTTTGGAGGCGCCGCTTCTATAAAACCGTTTTTTTTTTTTTGTTTTTTTTTTTTTTGCAATTAAACTTAGAACTATGACGTAAATGCCGTAAAGCTAATTGTTTAACGTTACGTTACGCGTATTGTCACTTTGTTACTAAGAAACAATGAACTTTACCAAGTAACGTTATGCACTGAGGAGCCGTCTTGGAGAAACATGTTTGCTCTAAGAAGATATTGTAAATAAAACGCAAAAACTGCTGTGGCATGTGAAGTCAGTTCTTTTTTCGCATATATATATATATTCGCATATATATATATATGAAGAAAGAAAGAAACAGAAATTAGCGTTCAAAAATCGGTCGCGCCGGGAACCACGGTCCTGCTTGCCGGGCAGCCGTGCTAACCACTACACCATCGCGGCTCTTTCGACGTTGGACGCCAGTTGTAACATTTATAAACCTAATGCCATTGTTTTATCGTAGCGGCAGTTTCTTTACCGCCATAGGCGACCCTATCTGCCCGGCAAGCAGGAGGTCCGTGGTTCTTTATATTTAAATGGTAAATAAGATATATAAACATAACGGTACAAGGTTTAATTAATATGTTGGAACAAAATGCCTTCTATTGAGAGAATATTTACTCTAAGAATGATATCCTTTTCCACAATGTACAAAATATAGACTTTAACAAACAAAACATACCATATTAACCCTAAGTATTTGGGCAGACAGTCTGAACAAACTATGAAAAACCAGATTAGACGCCGCAGAACGGAACATCTTATCAGGGTCTACACTGTTTGATGCCTATCAAGTTGATTTAGACGCATCGTTAGATAGTAAAATAAACTTTTTTCAAAAAATTGGTACAAGTATGGTAAGGAGATAAGATGTCCAAATATTTAGGGTATATACGGTATTGCTTTGTAAATACTAGACAGGGTTCTACGTAATCCATGTTAGTTCTAATTCATCCATAAAAGCACTGTGCATTAGATTAGAAAATCAAAGGGATGAGACGCCCTAAAATGACTGAATATATGGGAAATGGTCAATGGTCTCTGTTCTGTCAGACTCGTTCTTAACGTAATTCAATTGCCTGCTTTTCATAAATTAAAATACAATCATGACTTCGAAAACAAGTATAAAACCTAGAATTCTCATACATTGCATACTTTTAGGGTAAAGGATTGGATGAACGGATTTACTTCTGAGTTAAGACCCTTTTTGACATTTTTTTTTACAAAAGTTTACACGCTTGCACATTTTAGTCTATTCCGTCAGAGAGTATTTGTTGAAGTGTGCCCTTTATAAATAACAAGAAAAAAGATGTTTAGACGTAACGTCTAAGTAGGCCTACCGGCGCAAATATTGTTCATATTTACAAAGAGATCTGGGACAAGGGTATACATACTAAAGTTTAATAAATTTTTAATGTAACAGGTAACATCGAACAACAATGTGATTCTTTAACTTTCACTGCCACAGGCGATAATAATAGGCTTTTGCAAACAGCAGAGATCTAGATGAGACGGCTCATATGAGCCGTCTCATCTGGATCTACGCTGTTTGACATTCAGTCTTTCAACTTCACGTATAAACTTCTTTTCAAGCGACAATTTGTTAAAAAAGAAAAGCAGACGACAAATGTCGTCTGAAATTTGGCAGAGTTAATGTTTGCTTTTATTAAGCTTTATGAAATTTCTTGATTGAAATGAAAATAAAATAGACATTAATCTGCTTATAACACTGTTATTTTAAGATTTTTTTTTTATATTTCCGGGATCGTCACAAACCGACGTCCCGGCAAATATAAAACGTCCTTAGTGAGCTAATCGAATAGTCTACCATTTGTAAAAATCCAAAGCTATATTACATGTAAGAGACCGGCGCGGTCAATAAAATGCAATCTTAATACCATGATTAGAGAACACTTGCTTGAGCTGGGGGTTCGTTATTTTATAAATTGTTTTAGATTAAGTATATATGAGCTCATTAATTAATGGACAAATTGCGTAAATGGTTGAAAGAATTAAATGATTTTTTTTTTCAACTTTTACATTTCCAGCTTCGAACCAGTTACTACAGAAAGCTTTCGTCTCTTTGAGTGACAACCATACAGTTGGGTGGCATAATGTTTTACGTTATATTATTATGTTCTATTTTATGTTTTCCAGGTTCAAATCAGAGACATTGCTTTGGGTATCATCTTTGGGCTCTTTTATACTTGCCTAAATATTCAACCAGCATTTAGTGACGCGGATGCCACCTATGAAGCAGCTTTAAGGGACTGTCAAGAAAACTGTGTAAATGACCCGCTTCTGCTGTTGTGTGACAGGCAATGTCATTGGCTGTTTAGAGAAGATAGGCACCCGCAACACCAATGCATCCGCCGTTGCACCAGAGACATTTCCATGTGTCTGGACAGATGTTCAAATGTGCACAACATTCAGTTTAATGCGCTCATGGCACGATCAGGGTACCGTCGTTGATTACATATGTTAACAGGTTTCTGTAATGTGTACCCCATGTTGCCCCATGTTGCCCCGTAATACATAGTGAAAATGCAAGTAAGGCGGATTTGCAGAATGAATTTGCAGCTTTTAACTGCATTAATCTATCTTAATTTGCTTAACAGCTAACGCATTCCACATTTCCCTTACTATATGGTGAAAACCATGGATATCAAGATTAATATTTTTCCTGATTTCTCCGCAAAAGCGTATGTTGTGGATACTTATGAGAAATGCCTCTGATAGACGCTTTTAGTGAGTACATGTACCCACAAGATAAGTTTTTTGTGGAGAATCCAAACAATATCAATATATTTATTGAAACAAAAGTAGCGTGTGAAGAGCTATGGCTAAAATTGTATACTTTACATAGGTTTCTTAATGTTATGAGTGCGATCAGGACTGGACGTTTGATTAGTACCATGGAGAGGTGTATATTTGTGAACCAGCGCTAAGACACAAGATATATGCGTCCGACGAAAACGCATGTGTATTCCATACTGACTGTCTGGACCTTCATTAATATATTCTGCAGTATAACATACGTCTGTAAGTGGAGAACGAAGGCCCGGATTAGTTTGTACAAATGTGCGGGCTGATTTGAGTCTTTATTTATCATAGATGAGATAAGGCTTTTCATCACGAAAACATGTCAATATAATTTTGATCCCCTTAAACCCCGCTTTTATATAGTAAACCTGGGGTTTACAGGGGCATACATTATTTTTCTTATTTCTGCTCAAAAACATAGATTGTGGGTACTCGTTAGAACCGCCTCGTTGAAGCGGTTCTAACGAGTAACCACAATCTATGTTTTGAGCAGAAATATGAAAATATCAGATTTTTTTTATCTGAAAACTTTCATTTTTTTTTTTTTTTTTTTTTTTTGTGATAAAATTTTCAGTATATTTGAATAAGCATGTTTTCGTAATGCTGTGCAGCGGCCCATTAAAATATGATGAGTAAATAAAAGAAAAAAATATGAATTTAATTCTTTTGAGTTTTGAAAGGAATAAAATCCAGGGCACTCAAAAGCCGGGTAGAGTTACAAAATATTATTGTAAACATTGTGAATGAATATAGGAATATTTAAGTCTAACAGGATACATCTATTCATGTATGTTTCGGTGTCCGAAATTACAATATCGAGAAGGGCATATGAAATACAAGAAATCATTCGATAATTGCTAACGTTCGGCAAACAGAAAAGAAAGAGCACCAACCGACAAAGCTGTGGAAGAGAAGGAGAACCAGCATTAAAGAAACATAGTCGAATGTTATACAATACATAATCAAATATTGTGTAGAATGGATGCTTATTAATCAACAACGTAAAGATTTTCATAGCGTATATGCCACACACACACACAGTATTAATGATCATCTTTAACCTTGCAGAATAAATTGAGAGGCCACGCCCACTTCCAATGTTCAGCCAAACAGATTACTCGATCCAAGTTGTGGATACAAATTCACATGCTTAATGGCAACAGTGCAGATCCAGATCAGTTGGCTTCATCAGATAGGGTATATCCAGGTTCAGCAGGGCTAGGGTTAAGATTATGGTCAACTATTTTGCCGTAGTCACAATATGCAGCCTCTGTCAAAAGATATAAAGATATATTCTGACAGTATTTGAACAAGCCGAAATTGGAACTGGTTTCAATCTGCTACCGTATGTATAGAGCATAGTACAAATGCACTTATGGGGTATGGATACACTTTTGGGGGAGGTAACTCTGTCAAACTCTTTTGTCTCTTCTGAAGGGTCTACTCTAAAGGGAAAGACTTTGCTCCCATTGGCCGCTAATTCTTTCCTTTTAGTGCAAACCCCTTTTGGAGTTGGTGGGTGGGTTCATGTGCAGGCAACTGACCAGGAAGTCACATAAGTTGTTTCCCTTGGAAGAAAATTGCGCAACATAATGAAGCCACTCCTCTTATAGCATATTGATATACTGATAGTCAATTGTGTTCTAAAGCGCTATACTACAAGTGACGTAATAACTCTAGATACTTTTGTTCTCAAAGAAGAAAATTATAAAAACAAAATACAAGTTTATACATGAAAAGCCATAAATATGTATAGAATGCATAGTTATAAGAACTAAAATAAACGAATATATTCTTCGGTAAATGCTCCCTTTGGACTTCATCACAAGAATTAAACAGTATTGGGGAAAAGGTGATGTGTGACGTTATCTTTTCTACGAGCAAAGCCGCGGCCATCTTGATGTCTGTCTCGATATAATGTAAAGGGTGTTTTTTTTTTTTCTCAGTAAAATGTTAGTTTTAACAGCAAGCTAATACTACGTTAGCTAATGAATACTATATAGTGTTTAAAATATTTAACTTATGATCAAGCACCTTTTATTTTTTCCTCGACACAAGTTACCAAAGATAATGTCAAATCAAAGACTGTATTGAAGTGTATAAAAGTATCCCACGAATAGTGCGTAAAGTGCATTTGTTATCTGTAAAATTACATGAATTTACATATAGTTCATGAACAAAACGAATCTTGCTTAGCCTGTAGACAGACGGGGAATGGATGAAAATCAAATTCGAAGCGGAGACAAAATTCAAAATGGCCGCGATCGCAAACTATATAGGTTAACGTCATAAGTCACGTGTTTTGTCACTTTGTTAAAACATTTGAAAAAGACCAAACTATATAGAGGATCGTGATTTCCGTATATCACTCATCTGAGAGTCTATGGTTATCATATAAAGAATGGAACTTACATATAAAATAAGCCACCGCGTGACAAACCAACAAAATGGCATGTGCGCCCAGCATAGACTCACATCAGCCTTAGCATCTGCCCGATGTGATCAGTCTTTGCTGTCCGCATAAAGAAACTTTGGGTTCTTACCACTAAGCGCATAGCAAAGACTCTGGTCAGACTGGGCGAATGCCCAGACTGATCCGAGCCTTCGCTAGGCGCACATGCCAATTTGTTGTTTTTTTTCAAACGGGGGTTCAAATTTTGTCCCCTAGGTTTCCATATTAGTATGATTAAACAGGGAATTACATTTGTTAAAAGTCCTATCCCCAATGCTCTGTTAACAAGATTAACATCAAAGCTTTCTTTTCTTGCCTCTGAAGAAGACGGTCTTTTAATGTTTCTTTTTTACTATTAATGGGCATATCAACCGACCCTGACGACTGAAACACATTATTAATGACCCTTCGACAGAAGGTTCAAAATAAAAAAAAAAGGAAAGGAAGGCAATGATCAGGAATCGATACAATTGCCTAACACCTTCCGTTCCAAGACACCAAACGGAAAGACAGACGCTATAAAAGTAACGGCACCATAATCAAAAGACTGCAAGCAGAAAACCAAAAAGGAGTTCTTCCCCAAAAATGGCCAAACGGCTCTCCAAAATAAAAATTTCACCAAGACAAACATGCAAAGACATACAATGACAGGTACCTTTGAATGGTCACTAAAGATATTACTTGGGGCGTAAATCGATTTTACGTGACACAACCCTCGCCCTGAGTTCTGCTGTAGTATACACAAGATATATGTTCAGTCCGCGTGAAGGTTTCCTAACTCATCAGTGCAACATCTCCGAGAACATAAAATCAAACGAATACAAAGATGAAATAACGATGAAGACTCGACAGCAAGAAATGACTGAATTGCAAACGAAAACCAACAGTAGGACTGCGGTGGGCCCGACCAGAGCCAGAGCATCAGGCACCAACTGACTTATTTAAAAGTCTTTAGGCCAGAGCCGTCATAGAGTCTGAGGCCCAATCCGCCTGCCTGCAACCAAAAAGGGAAGCAAAGTTATTAACCGTGATTTGGTTAACTACCATGCATGTAGTATGTCGTATTACATTTATGTTGTACCCAATCTTTATCGAGGGATGATTTTACGAAATTTAGTGCTAAATTCATTGCAAGCATACGTTTTTTTTTCTGAATTTATATACTAAGTCACCATAAAATTCAGGTTCCGATAGGCCTAACTGCAGAAGCGATTTAAGTTTGCACATGGTTTTTAGATAAGAAGTCTTTGAAAAGGACCTGATACACTGTCAGGGGAGGCAACTCCATCAAAGCCGTTTATCTCTCCTCTGACAAGTGGTGTATTCTAAAAGAGAACAATTTGCTCCAAAGGGTATCAAATTATATCCTTTTAGTATAAATCCTTACCCAGAATCGGCTTGGTGTGCAGAAAACAAATAACAGGAAGTAACAAAAGATACAAAAATACCTCCCTTGGGAAAACGGCTAAAAATCTACTAGGATATCCAGTCCGCTTAAACGTTTCAAGACTAGTACATGTACGAGGTATGCAGCAAGGAAAGGTGCAGACCACCACTGGTATAAACCATTTCCTTCGTAACTGAAAGTTTTGTTATTTCAATTACATGTCTTACGACATGAAAGTCGTAACAAAGGAATGAAACATAGCTGAAAAAAATCTCACGCCTCTCGTTTGGAATCGAACCCGGTCCTCCCGGTTAAAAATCCAATGCTCTAACCACTGAGCCAAAGAGTCGACTCCCTGACGCAGTTGTCAGAGATTGAATATATACTTAGAAGCTATGCGTAATCTGCCAAGGCAGATAATCGAAGGTAGGAGTGCTCCGTCGTAACACTCCACCTCTTCAAGATAGTCATCATTTATGATGACGTGAAGCCATTTTAGGCGTATAAAGTCCAATCTCGGACGAGCCCCCATCTTACGACATGAAAGCCGTAACAAAGGAATGAAGCACAGCTGAAAAAAAATCTCACGTCTGCCGTGGGAATCGAACCCGGTCCTCCCGGTTAAAAAATCCAATGCTCTAACCGCTGAGCCAAAGAGTCGACTCCCTGAGGCAGTTGCCAGAGATTGAATATATACTTAGAATCTATGCGTAATCTGCCAAGGCAGATAATCGAACGTAGGAGTGCTCCGCCGTAATACTCCCCCTTTTCAAGGAAGTCATCATTTATGATGACGTGAAGCCATTTTCGGCGTATAAAGTCCTATCCCGGACGAGCCCCCATCTTACGACATGATAGTCGTAACAAAGGAATGAAACATAGCTGAAAAAAATCTCACGCCTCTCGTGGGAATCGAACCCGGTCCTGCCGGTTAAAAATCCAATGCTCTAACCACTGAGCCAAAGAGTCGACTCCCTGACGCAGTTGTCAGAGATTGAATATATACTTAGAAGTTATGCGTAATCTGCCAAGGCAGATAATCGAAGGTAGGTGTGCTCGGTCGTAACACATGTTGTATGTTTCGACCTTTAGCCTTTAAGGATAGACTCGACCATATGCTAGTGGTCATCTTTGAATGGCCATTACTCTATTACCAGGTTCAAGTTATTTTGTAATTATGATAAACAGAAAGGAAGGCACCGATCAGGAATCGATACAAATATGCCACACCTTCCATCAGAGACATCAAAGGGAAAGAAACACAAACACGAAATAACTGGACCCTAATGGAAACATCACTAGCAGAAAGCCAAACGGACAGTTACTTTCCCACAAAGTGGCCAAATAAAACCTATTGATATTTTTATAATAAGATGAAATACAAACATTTTGATTCGGCTTCTGTTTATCGTGTGACATAAAAGCTCTTGTTTTTCTGATAGGACTGAAACAATGTAATACATATTTTGGCTTGAGCATCTCGAAAGAAAGATATTATTTTAGTTTGTGTCAAAACTGATCGAACACGCACAGCAAATGTTTCCTTTAAAGCCGCAATGAATTAGGTATTAAAATTCTGTGATACAGTTATTAAGTAAAATAAAAGGTAAGAGAAAAGTCTAAGACAAGGCTTCAGTAGTTTGTCTACTGACCGTTCCGGGCCGGTTCCTCTGTTCTTGTTTGACTTGTGGCGGCGGTTTCATATGTGGCGTTTGTTTTGTCATTATTGAATAAAAAGCAGTGTCGCACGTTATTAACAGCCGTGCATTAACCGGCGAAAAGCCGTGTAATAACAATGCAATTCACGCGCTGTTAATGCACGACTACGCAATTTTCAATATGACCGTGCTTGGGCCACAGATTTGTTGCCGTTACGAGATGTGTACTGTCCGGTCCTAGAACGAGCATAGTCCGTGGAAATTGTGTTCGCGAGACATCGGTTAAAAGGCGAAACAAAATAGTGCAAGAAATAACGCGAAATGTAGCAAATATTTTCAGTCTTTATGCATTGATAGCGATCGAACATGGTCTTCAATGCATTAACATTCGCCAGGTCACTATTTTTAAGACAAGCTAAAAGTTTGTATTGCCGATGAAAAGCTCTAAGACTTTCTTTCAAGATGTGGCCCAACCTGGGCCCAGTTGTTCAAAGCGTCGTTAGCTTAACGAGCTCGTTAAGGGTCATTTCGTTAACTGTTTTAGCAGATTCAATATACAATATTCTGATATTTTTTGCTGAAAAAAAATGTGAGTAGCTTTTGCACTGCAAAAGCTACTCACATTTTTTCAGCAAAAAAATATCAGCATATTTGCGTATCACTCGATGTAAATTTTAACGAATCGTTAACTAACGCCGTCGTTAGCTTTGAACAACTGGGCCCTGAACTTTTCCATGGCCAATCAGTATTGTGCAAACCTTCCTAAATCTGTGTTTAGCAGGGTTTTGTTAGATAAAAATGTAGAACTCAAAATTTGCATCAATAGCTGACAGGAAATTATTCCACATGATTTAATATGTAGCTACAGACATAGTTATGCTTTCAAGATGCAAGAAAGTTTAATGCTAATTACTGTTACCTGGAGAAGTCATTCTCTGGTGTGCCAATCTGCCACCAAGTCAGTCCCCACTGGATTTCTAATGGTACATTTGTGTAAGCGGAAAAGACATCCGAAAATACCATTAACTGTTAGTTTTACATGTGTTTTAGTTTTAGCTCATCATACAAGATAGAAAGTGAGAATTTTCAAAATATGAGAAACACACTGAATAATTCAGATAGTCTGGGCCATGTGGTCGGATGATTCAGCTTTCGCTTCGGAACGCGTCACGGATCAAAATGTATCTATTACGAAAACACGCCTGTTCAAATATATTGAAAATTTTACAACAAAAAAGGAAAACTTCTAGATAAAATTACTGATAGTTTTCATATTTCTGCTCAAACCATAGATTGTGTGTACTCGTTAGAACCGCCTCGGCGAGGCGGTTCTTACGGGTACCCACAATCTATGTTTGTTTAGCAAAATAAGAAAAATAATGTTTAGCCCTGTAAACCCTAGTTTTACTGTATAAAAGTGGGGTTAACTGGGGTCAAAATTGTATAGGCGTAATTTCGTGATGTTAGCATACTGTACAAGCCTAGCCAAACGCCACGAATTTTAGTTTTCTAATCTATCAAAGGTAAATACTGCTTCTTGACGACTATTTTTCTACACATATCATCTCCCTTACCTGTCAGAAACTCATAACTGATCAGCGAAATCAGAGAAAAAGACAGAAGATAAGATTTTGTAAAATGTGAATCAGTTTTTTATGCTGATTCAAAATCAGTTAGAAGGGAGCCAGTCTAATATAGTACCAATATAGTTGTTATCCTAGCACCATGCTTTATACCATAGAGCAAGCGCAGTTAATTCAGAGGACTTTAAGAACTTGGTAGATTTTTCGTCATATTTTAAAAGGGAGACAATCTTGTGACTTCCTATTTTTTCCTATACACCAATGACCTTCTGAAAAAAGGGTCTGCTCTGAAAGAATTTCTTCGGTACGCTTATCTATCGTGCAATTAGAAGATCTCCACTATATCTAGACATTTACAACTATCTGAGTGGATTAAGCAGACTTCTTATTAGATAATTTGCATAAAATGCCAAAGTCTATTTTCTGAGAAAAAATAAATAAAAATAATCTCGTCTACTGAAATTTAACCCATGATGCTAAGCGTTGAAAAAGTACGAGGGCCCCTCGTATCATATACAAATCACCTTAAATACGTAGCCTATTAACTAATTTATGTCTGGCGTCCCATAAAAAGGATATTGGCAAATATTGTAGACACAGATCAGATGCCACAGTACACGGCAGTAGTCAGGGTCTAAACTGTTTGCATTAAAACTAGGCCCTAAGGTTAAAAAACTTTTTTCATGCTCAACTCAGCTGAGCATGAAATTTTCTCTCCTAATAATTATGAAAATGCCAACATATTTGGCATTTTCATATTTATTAGCAGATAAAAGTTCATGCTCAGCTATGTTTAGCAAGAAAGAATTTGCAATCGTTAGTAAATTAAGATTTAATAGCATGAGAAGTTTCATGCTCAGCTGAGTTAAGCAAGAAAAACTGTTTATAACCTCGGGGCCTGGAAAGCAACAAGACATCCCTTCTTCCGGAAAATGACCTGTCCACAAAGTTGAAGTAGCAGAGTCCACTCGGCATAAATAGATTCGTTCATGCTCAGTCTGTAATATGCTAATGTTAAGGAAACAGGGCAAACTTTGATCAGTGTCTGCATTGTTTGCAAGTCCACCATTGTTCGGCTGTTTATCGTTAACGTTATACATATTTTGTCTATCTGAACAGTGTTTCAGACTCTGAACCATATTGTATGACGTATCTACCCTACACATTCTGCCACCTTAGACCTAACCAAGTTTATCCTAAACCTGGAACGACTTCATTTGACTATCTGATGATGATTTTAAATTATCCTGGCAGAATGACAAACAACGCAACTCTCATTAACGTGCTTCGCTGGTAGTTCGATCTGGATATGTAGTGCTTGCTCAGGCACCTTTCCAACCATTTACAGTAAATTCAAAACAATCTATAAATCGTGTGTGTAAAACACTATACCATCAGTCATATCTCAAAGAGAACATTAGCCCCACGAGCGCTCACCTCGCAACAACAACTAGAAACAACCACTTTCTGATTTCACAAATTACTGATCCACTATACATTGTATTTTAATCTCTCTTCAATAGCGACCTCCCTACATAAGCCAGTATGATTACACTCGAGGTGACTGTTGTAGAGAGGTTGCACTGTTTATTGATGAAGTCTGCCATCAATAATAGGCTCAAAGCACTGACAGCACTGGTGGGTCGATTCTCTAAATATAGGATGGGAAAATGGTCCTAAACGGAGACTTAAAGACACAATTTTGATTGCATAACACCCACCCTAATGACAGATTAGAGATAAGAAATCCTTGATGACTTCTGTCTGTCTTACAGTTATGGGCCTGGTATGGGGTAATTAGATTTATTATCAGCAAAGTTTATGATGACGACAGAAACAGATAAGGTGAGTAATTGGGTGATGTCTTTTTCTGTCTTTTTTTCACATTATTCCATAAATGTATTTGGTTGTTATTCATTAACGCTTCTCTGGGTCAAATACAGAAAATTAGTAAGATGGATAGAAGTTTTATTTATTTATTTATTGTTCACGGTGGATCTAAAATATTTACATTTTCAGTAATACAAAAAAGTTTTGTCCAACAATTGATAAAAAAAATCAATATACCCGTAGCATTAAAATTCCAGAAGTACTGCTCTTCATGCTGCAGTAATTCTCTGACGTCAGCGCGGTTATAAATAACCGTGACATGGATTTCGTCTCACGCGCGGTTTGATAACATTGTGGAAAAATTAAAATTACCTTAAGGAAATTTTGGCGCTTGTATATTATGGCTCTTGACACAATAAATACTAACAGAATACCAAAACTATTTCTAGGTCAAATGGTATCATTTCAGAAGTTGGAAAAGGCAATCATAACGTTGGGGAAAAGGTGTGTTTTCTAGCACGAAAGATTAGAAGTGTACAATTCTTATAGATGTGTTAACGTAACTTGACATGTCCGCCGGTAAGATACAAAGAGGCAGATTATGCAGCGAACTGGACGAATGATAGAGTACCGGACTCGTATCTTTTGATATGGAATTGATTAATTCACATCTCTTCTTTTCAGGATGATATATAGGCCTAATTCATCTACAAACACTATATGGCCTGTTCAAAATGAAGCAGCAAAACAGTAAACATACCTGTCTACCACATGATTCCAGGCATCAGCCTTCGCTGACGCACTCACTGAATTTGAAAATTTCCCCTCTAGCATATTTATGTTTTCACTGTATGACCTGTCTACCACATGATTCCAGGCATCAGCCTTCGCTGACGCACTCACTGAATTTGAAAATTTCCCCTCTAGCATATTTATGTTTTCACTGTACGAAAAAACAAGTTGACGAATGTCATTCCTTCCCCAGTTTTCTTTCCTTTTGCTCTCTTTCTTCTCCATCTCGAATACACGATATGCCGTTTGCTGTCAATACAGTTGCTTTCAATCACGTCCGATATAGACGGAAGTTTACGTTTCTAAGCGATTTTCCTACCTTCGGTGATGAAGAGTAGCTAAGAATTCTCAGCTACGATTTCTTAACTATTGTTCTTATGGAAGTTTTAGTCAAACGCACATAAGATTTTCGTAAGAAAGTTCTTAAGTCCAAATCTTAAACTTACGAAATTCTTAGATTCAAGAAGTTTAGTGAAACGGGGCCCAGGTCAGCTAACTTTTGATAAGCTGCTCATATTTGCAATTTCAAAACCCTCATATAAACACTTTATCTGTCGGCATTTTGATAATAAAATACAGGCAACGTTCCTGAAGTACATTACATATGAAATGTCATTATACTCGTATCTACACATTTTATTCTACTGTAAAAGAATATTAGACTGATTCGCTGTGTAGCTAATACCATAGTTACCTTTGCCATGTCCAGCATTCTTAATCTACACTTTTCATAAGTCGTCCTATTTATTACTCTCCTGTCTGGTGATGTTTCAGAAAACCTAGGACCCTCATCACACAGTAGTACAAATAACATAAGTATGTCAGTTATGCATTTAAATATTGGTAGTTTACGTAAAAAGTTTTGATTTATCGAGGAAATATTAAGTGATTTCAATATACTCCGTACTGAAACGCATCTACATAACAATGTACCTAGATCTATTTATAGAAGCATTTCAAAATGTACCATTTAGAAAAAACGTATCGCCCCATTCTTCTGGACTACTTACTTACACTGGAGAAGCTCTAACAATAATTCAGAGATTCGACGTGGAAGCAAATTTAGACGACTCTCTCTGGATAGAAATAAAACAGAAGGGCGAATCTATTTTACTTTGTGACATATATAGACCACCAGGCACTCCTGTTTCAATCTGGCATCGTCTGAATGAGAAAGCTCTTGAAGCCTCGAAACGTATAATTATTGTCGGAGATTTAAATGAAGATCAACTGAATGTTCAGAATTATCATGTTAAAGATATATTAACTATTAATAACCTTGTTAATACTATCGAGGTACCAACTAGGGTTACAACGACATCAGCTACTCTCCTCGACCTAATAATAGTCACTCATTCAGAAAAAAAAATCACTTCTCAGGTGCTATTGAAATTCTCCTGAACAGAAAGGCCAATTGACTTGAAACTTTGTAGGAAGCATCGGGGTGTATTGTGGATCAAAACTAGCAAAAATCTCTTCGACCGGAAATCCAAGATGACCGCCATGGCCGCCATCTTGAAAATCTATTTTTGCTTCTTCTCTTGAACCGGAAAGCCAGTTGACTTGAAACTTCGTAAGCATCTGGGTGACTTGTAGATCAAAAATACCTAAAATCGTTCCGATCGGAAATCCAAGATGGCCGATGTTGCGGCCATCTTGAAAATCTATTTTTCACTTCTTCTCCTGAACCAAAAGGCCAGCTGACTAAAAACTTAATAGGAAGCATCAGGGTGCCTTAAATATAAAAAAAAAATAAATAAAATTTAAGATGGCCGCCATCTTGAAAATATATTTTTCATTTCTACTCCATAACCGAAAGGCCAGTTAACTTGAAACTCGGTAGGAAGCATTAGGGTGACCTGCAGACCAAAAATAGCTAAAATCGCTCCAATCGGAAATCCAAGATGGCCGCTGTTCTTGAAAATCTCTTTTTCACTTTTTCTCCTGAACCAAAAGGCCAATTGACTTGAAACAAACTAGGAAGCATCAGGGTGACTTGTAGATCAAAAAGCTAAAATCTTATCGGAAATTTAAAAGTGGCTTCTGTAGCGGCCATCTTGAAAATCTCTTTTTCGCTTTTTTTCACCTGAACCAAAAAGCCAACTGACTTGAAACTCACTAGGAAGCATCAGGGTAACTTGTAGATCACAAATGGTTAAAATAGTTCCGATCTGAAATCCAAAATGGCCGCCATCTTGAATATCTATTTCTCGTTTCTTCTCCTGAACCGAAAGGACAATTGATTTGGAACGTGGTAGGAAGCATTGGGGAGACTTGTAAATCAAAAATAGCAAAAATTGTTCCGATCGGAAATCCAAGAAGGCCACCGTTGTGGCCATCTTGAAAATTTTATTTTTTTCGCTTCTTCTCTTGAACCAAAAGGCCACTTGATTTGAAACTTGGAAGGAAGCATCGGGATAACTTGTAGATCAAAAATAGCTATTTTTTTTATCGGAAATCCAAGATGGCCGCAAGAGCCGCCATCTTGAAAATCTATTTTTCACTTCTTCTCCTGAACCGAAAGACCAATTGACTTGAAACTTGGTAGGAAGCATTGGAGTGACTTGTAGATAAAAAATAGCTAATATCGTTCCGATTAGAGATCCAAGATGGCCACCGTTGCCGCCATCTTGAAAATCTATTTTTCGCTTCTTCTCCTGAACCGAACGGCCAGTTAACTTGAAACTCAGTAGGAAGCATCGGGGTGACTTGTAGATCAAAAATAGCTACAGTCGTTCCGATTGGACATCAAGGATGGCCGCCATGGCAGCCATCTTGAAAATCCATTTTCGCTTCTTTTCCTGAACCAAAAGGCCAATTGACTTGAAACTTGGCAGGAAGCATCGGATTGATTTGTAAATAAAAAATAACTAAAATCGTTCCGATAAAAAATCCAAGATGGCCGCCATGGCCGCTATCTTGAAAATCTATTTTGCACTTCTCCTGAACCGAAAAGCCAATTTATCTGGTAATCAGGTGAGCGATACAGTTCCATCTTGGCTCACTTGTTAATAAGTATTTTCGAAAAAGCATATTTTTATTGTGTACACAATTTCGGGATAAGTATGTACATTTCAAGAAATCATTAATATTATAATTGGTATGTTATGAAGCTATACTGTTATATGGGCCGTGACAAGCGAAAAGATGCCTTCTAAGCAAAATCTATTTCTACTTCAACGTCATACATCCAAGAATCAATTTTGATTGTGACTGGGAGGCGCTGTCGGGAAACAGCAAGAAATAAAAAATAATGTAAAATATCAATGACAAAGTTTAAAGAACTACAAGCCTAAAGTTAAACGATAAAAGCATATCTGTATTCAAAAGTATCTGATTCTGGCCAGCCCAGTAGTGACCTCGCTGAGGCGTTGCTGGCCTTAATACAGCAAGGAAGACTGTTCCAATATCTGATGGTTCTGGGAAAAAATGGGTAGCATGGTATATTGTCCCGAGTCCTGGAATAGAGGACAAGAAAGTTTGAATTTCTAGCTTCAGTTAGCATGATCAACAACAACAAGGTGGTTATTGAGTTTATAAAGAATGATCGGGGAATTTTGAATTCATCTAGGTTAAAAGGGTTGCCAATTCAGGTATTTGAGCATTTCAGTTACTCTGTGGGTGAAAATGTAATCACTTAAGACAAACAGTAAAACCTCAATGGCTCGAACATCACAGGGACCATCGCAATTTATTCGAGATATGGGTAGTTCGAGTCACCGAGGATTAATCATGGCGCCAGGTCAGGCATCAAATGGTGGTTATTTAAGGAAGTCTTTTTATTCGATGCGGCGATTCTAATGAGAACATACAACATACAATTTCATGATAAAATAAGAAAACTTCCCTAAATATTTTTTCTTGAGCTATCGGAGGAATTTCAGTAAGGACTAAAAAAAGAGTTCGAATCATCCAAGGTAAATGGCCATCGATGTTCGAGTCGACAACGTTTTACTTGCTGCTGCAGGTTCAGATTAGTCTACAAACGCATGCAGTCGCACCATGGCCTTTAGTGTCTTTTAATATACTGTAACCAATCATACTGTAGTCGGACAGCGCAGATCCTGATCAGATTGCCCGGATACGCAGACTGATCTGGACCTGCGCTGTCCGCATATGTTTGATGAAATATTTGCGCTTGGCGCAGTATATCTTAAAGTACATCGCCATAGGAAATGCTGTGCACGAACCTTGTCTTTGTGACGTGCATATCAGAGAGAGAGAGAGAGAGAGAGAGAGAGAGATCTATTATCCTCGTTTTTTTATGTTTATGTTCCTTTATAGGGGTTCTATAATCCTCATTTTTTTATGTTCCTTTATAGGCTTATTTATTTTCCTTAACTAGCTAAAAGGCTATTAAAACGGTAGTTTCCTTGAAATATAAACACTATATTGAAACCAATTTAAGCTAAAAGGGGTGATCATTATATATTTTCACTTGCGTCATAAATGATATGACACCTTTTGGAATGTAGGTTAAAAGTGGCATCTTTCCCCGACAAAATTATACCAAACACTCCGTATTTAAAAAGCCGCAGTATTATAGCCCTTTAAACCCTTAAAGTGCTAATCACAACTGCAGTAGATAACGGTTTGAATATTGTCTTGTATTTTTCATAGCAAATAAGTTTCGACATTTCATGTTAATCATTTGCCCAGCAAGTCTTATTTTCTCTGAGCAATAATACATACATTTAGAATGTCGTCTGTTACAATTTTGCTTAGCACTTTAAGGGCTAAAGAACAATGGTCATATCATAAGCCCCTTTTCTGATAAATTATCAATAAGGCCAGTTGACTATATATGGCTATATATTTACATATATATTTTGCTTTATTCAGTCTATCACTGTTACACGTCATACAAAGAAATTTACAAATACGCAAACAATTCCTTCATATATACGTACAATACTTTATCCTATAACATTCAAAGAAAATATATCATACATGAAATATACTTTAACAAATAAACTTCTTTACGATATATTGAAAAAATATTTCACTAAATGTCACAATAAATATAAATGATTTTTGAAAAAGAGAGAGAGAGAGAGAGAGAGAGAGAGAGAGAGAGAGAGAGAGAGAGGCGCTGCCATCTGTCGCTTTCTTATTGACTTATCAAAAGAGGTTTTTAAAGTTTTTCCCATGTCCGTTCGAATTCTAATAGTTTATAAGAGCTATTTCTTGTTCAGTGCGTATTTTTTTCTTGATATTTAACGTAAAATCTTCCCACATTGGAATTGCTCTCTGAAACTTATTACGAAATATATAATATTTTGCAGTAAAGATAATAAAATTCTTCATTTTAATAGAAAGGAAGGCAATGATCAGGAATTGATACAACTACCTAACACCTTCCGTCCAAGATACCAAATGGAAAGAAGGACGCAATTAAAGCAACGTCACCACAATTAAAACACTACAAGCAGAAAGCCAAAACGACAGCCTCCTTCCCAGAAAACCGGCTAAACGGCCATCCAAAACAAAACTCCCATCAGGAAACACATACAAAGACACACAATGACAGAAATAGTAAACCACAGCAGAAGCACCGCCCTGGAACGGCCAGTAAAAACCTTACTGGGGGACCAAATCGATTTTACGCGACCATAACCCTCGCTCTTAGGTCTGCCGTGGTGTACACAAGACATTTGTTCAATCCGCGTGATGGGTTTCTAACTCATCAATGCAACATCTTCGGGAACATGAAAGTCAACGAATACAGAGATGAAACAAAGATGAGAACGACAGCAAGAGATAACTGAAATGCTGAAGCAAAAGAAAACCAACAGTTGGACTCCGGTGGCCGACCAGAGCCAGAGCATCAAGCCCCAATCGACTTACTTAAAAGTCTTTAGGCCGGAGCCATCATAGAGTCTGAGACCCGACCCGCCGGCATACAACCAAAGAGGGAAGCAAAGTTATTAACCGTGATTGGGTTAACTATCATACATGCAGTCTGTTGTATTACCATTACGAAAACACGCCTATTCAAATATATTGAGAATTTTACCACCAAAAAAATGAAAACTTCCAGATGAAAATTTCTGATATTTTTCATATTTCTGCTCAAAACATAGATTGTGGGTACTCGTTAGAACCGCCTCAACGAGGCGGTTCTAACGAGTACCCACAATCTATGTTTTTGAGCAGAAATAACAAAAATAGTGTATACCCCTGTAAACCCCAGTTTTACTATATAAAAGTGGGGTTTAAGGGGGTCAAAATTATATAGGCTTGTTTTCGTGATGATTTATTTTGTACCCAATCTTTATATATCGAAGAATCATTTTACGGAATAGAGCACTAAAGTCATTGCAAGCATATTTTTTTCTGAATTTATACACTAAGTCATTATAAAACTTCAGGTTTCGTTAGACCTTTTTGCAGAAGAGATTTAAGTCCAAAGTACTAAATCGAAATGACGTCTATAAAATTTAGAAAAGGCTTGCGGAGTTTATGGTACCGATAACCCTGATTCAGAAGTTTAGTAGTTAATAATTTATTTCGAGTGTTGAAGTCAGTAACATGGCTAGACACACTGGCGAACCGAATTAGTTTCGATATATAAATACAGTAGGATGCTCGACGAGGAAAATCCCCAAGCAAGGAAAGTTAACAATCTCAAAATCAAAATCGTCGCGTTTATCATAAATTTTGTATGAAATATAACCCATCTAAAATAGACAAATGCAAAAACAGGTACGAGAAAAGCTCAGGGACCGCAGCCCTTCCCAGACACCAAGAGGAAGAGGAAACCGACAATTCCAAACAAGCACAAATCGAACAAACGTATGAAAAGCACTTAAGATTAGCTCTCTCTCTTCTCCAAGCAAGGTAATCGCAATGCTAAAAGGACTGAAAAATACAAGAATAAAGTCCAAAAACGGGGCTTCAGTTTCAGAAAATTTGTTTTATTAAATTGAAGCTCTGAAGGATAAATCTGACTGATCAAACCATCGACGTAGTCATTGTCAATATTTAATACATCGTCCAAATATCTAGACGTCGAGCTGAAAGCTGCAATAACTTCAGATTGCTTTTCTTCAGAAAGAGGAAAGAAACATCATAATCAGCTTGAATCAAGCCTTTTTTGTAATCTAAAAGTTGTGTTCTTTAAAGTTACGTCTAAGTTCATGTGGTGTGCTTTTAGGAAATCCATTAACTGCATCCAGAAACTCATGCTTGCATTCCCAAAACAAATGGTTTAATGTTCCGGTTTCCATATTGCAAAAATCGCATAAAGATCAACTCACTAATCTACATTTGTTTAAGAACTGGTTTGTCGGTATTATTCTTTTCAAACAGTTATATTGAAAATCTCGAATTATTGTTAAATTGTCATTATTGTCAAAAAAAGTTGTATGATCATGATGGTGAATTATTTTATTCTTGTTTTCTGTACAATTGTTCGTAATATGATTTCTCTTCTTTAATTTTTTATTTTAGTTTGTTATGATTTTCCCATTTATGTTTATGCTACCCAGTCAGCATTCTACGTAAATCTATATCGGGCCGTCATCGGCCCGTCAGGGTAGCTGACGGGCCGATGACGGCCCGATGTAGATTTAGGTAGAATGCTAGCTGGGCTAATAACTTAACTTTCTGCCCTTTTCTTTTCTAGACTTGCAAAATATTTACTATTCTTTTCTCCTTCTTGAACCACTTGCGCTTTTGATCTTAAAATGTATCCATCTATTTGATTTTCTGTTAACATGTTTAACTCTTTTTTGTGACCATCAAGTTCTTGTTTTAGGATTTATATAATTAGCTACGGTATTGTACATACAATAAAGACCCTGGTGAGACTATGCAGGATAATCTGAAACTGTACATTTTACGTACAGTCGAAGACATCTTTTTGCTAGTCGAGGTCCATACGTTAAAGAATCTACTTACAGACTAAGGATGATGAAAAACGCATCATGGCTTTCTTTAACCTTTATCACTCTCTGGGTAATTCAACAGACGACAAATTGATGAAACTTTATTATTTTTCTCAGAAAACAGAATTTGACGTTTCATGCAAATTGTCTCCAATGGAATCAGTTTACATGAAATGTCAAATCCTGTTTTCTGGGAAAAAATAAGAAAATATTTCAATATGTCATCTTTGGAAATTCTACCAATAAGGCTATGCGTTAAATCTAACAAATGACAATTCTGAACATGAAGAAACTGGCCAAATTATGTTTTAAGGGGAATAGAGACACTTTCAGGGGTGGTAACTCTGTGAAAATTGTCATGTCCCCTTTCCGAAAAGAGGTCTATAGAGAAGGCTCCTTTTCCGAATGGGACTGGCTTGCAAGCAGTCAGTTTTACCTTAAACACGTACAGCTTACCGTATTTACATGTATCCCAAATTTGGGACATCTTGACTCCTTACCATATTTGTCCTGCAACTTGAACCATCACGAAAACATATCTATATAATTTTGACCCCCCTTAAACCTCACTTTTATATAGTAAAACTGGGGTTTAATGGGGTATACATTATTTTTCTTATTTCTGCTCAAAAACATAGATTGTGATACTCGTTAGAACCGCCTCGGTGAGGCGGTTCTAAAGAGTACCCACAATCTAAGTTTTGAGCAGAAATATGAAAAAAATATCAGAATTTTTATCTGAAAACTTTCAGTTTTTAATGGTGAAATTTTCAATATATTTGAATGTTTTCGTAATGAAGTCCATTTTACCACAACTGGTGTGTCTGAAATACTGTTGGATAAATGACAAACAGTCTGATCTAGGTCAACACTTGTTGCCTAGGATTGTCTCTCCAAGTACTTAGGTTTATAACGGTATTTATTGGTAAGTGGTGAATGCACAGACAAGAAACTTATAAATGTTAGGCAGAGGTATTCTGGAGCATGTTACATCATATCAATGCATTTTACGTCAACATCAAATCATCTTAAATACCTTACCTTAATTCGGCTTTACCCGAACTTCTTTGCACAAATATTCAAACCGCCTACTTCTAACAAATAAAAATTTGAGGAATACCATGTTTACCCTAAATATTGGAACACTTTAACTCGTTACCATACATCTCCTGAGTCTTAAATAAGTCCATTTTACTATCTGGCAATGTATTTGAAAAAATACTGGATGAATTGCAAACAGTATCTACATTACCGCGTCTGATCTGGTCCTACACTGTTTGCTCAGGCCTGTCTAACGAAACATACACGTTTTGTGCAGTGGTGTCCTGGAGCGCGTAACTTTACATTAATATATTGTACGTCAACGTCAAATGATCTAATTACGCGAACTTATTCTTAGCACAAAACTAACTTAGGTTTTCATTGTTGTATGTGTTCATTGCTCTCAAGGGTCATTTCTTTTACAAACTATTTTATCGCATACATTTACAAATTGTCTGCTTTTGACAGATTAAAATTTGATGACTAATTCATAACGAAGAATATTATTTAGTTTTCATGCGGGTATTGTGCTTTAGATGGCTGTTGATTGATTTGATGTCGATAATCAGACTCATTCTTTTAGGTGGGCGTTTGACATTTATGATACCATGTCTGCATACATCCAGTTTCAGAAATCAGATATTTTTAAGCCGGTGAGGTTGTAGGGCAGTGGGAGTTTCGTATTCAGCCTTGTAAACTACATTTGCTTGTCACGTGAAGAGTCTAAAATAAAACCTAGACCCTGAGTTTCGTTCTTTTATGCAGTCTTTGTTTTCAAGGGCGATCTTTATAGTGTTGAATTTGGCATTTAGACAAAAATATTCTAATATTATTCGCGACATAGCGTTCGTTCCAATCTTCTTAAGGATTTCCCTTCTCGAAAATGACGAAAACGGTTGAACTGGCAAATAAACAGTCTACTATATGAAAGTCAGTATGTTCGTTGCAACTCGTATAAATACTTTAGTGATGTTCATGAGGTGATACGTTATTTTATTGCTGAAAAGATTGGTAAAATAAAAATCTAAATGGTTGCCTTTGGAACAAAAGAATACACAAAGGACGAAAATCGAAGGCGGTTTTATTGAATCTCTTCATGTACACCAATGTTGTTTGCGAGGCTGCAATATGCCCCACTAACTTCGGCTGAAACGGTATTCGATCATCACGAATACATGCCTATATAATTTTGACCCACTTAAACCCCACTTTTATACAATAAAACTGGTGTTTACAGGGGTATACATTATTTTTTATTATTTCTGCTCAAAAACATAGATTGCGCGTACTCGTTGGAACCACCTCGTCGAGGCGGTTCTAATGAGTACACAAAATCTATGTTTTATGCAGAAATATGAAAAATATCACATATTTTTTTTTGTCTGAAAATTTTCTTTTTTTTTTTTTTTTTTTGATGGTAAAGTATTCAGTATATTTGATTAGGCATGTTTTCGTAATGTTTTCAAAGTAATCAGAATGGGCTCAATGATCCTAAACGGAACAAAAGTATAACCCATTGCTGTATAATTGCGTATCTATGAATGTATGTCTCTTGTCAACTAAATTTACTGAGGACTGGATACACTTGGTTGATTTTCCGCCATTTCCCCCAAGGAAGACAATTTTTGTGACCTCTTGATTGGTTTTCAGAACACCAGATCCCTCCTGAAAACGGATCTATCCTAACTGGAGAAAACTTTCCTGTTAAAGTAGACTCCTTTTAGCGTGTGTGTGTGAGTGGGGGGGGGGGGGGGGGAAGGGGGGTAGGGGGTGCAAATACTTTCTTTTTCGAATAGACCTCTTTTCAGAAGCAATAAGAAAAACATGAAGACAGTTATCTCCCTTAAAAGTGTGTCGATTCGATAAGTGGACTCCGGTGGTATAAGTAATATTTTCGAGTGTTTGCTATGAAAAATTGCGACATTTGTTTAGCATGCTACTGGCAACAATGTAGTGGTATCTCCGGAAAATCTCTGGTAACTCGGGACAATACTTTCTAAAGACATTTGAGTGATCAAAATGTGTCTTTAATAATTTATATAGATAAACAGTTAAGCGATAGTATGTATTGATCAACCCTCGCATTGTGCTTGGAGATCACTTCAGGTCATAGATATAGAACAATAAGTATTAAATGTCCATCGGCTCCTAAATCCT
Source organism: Anodontia alba (assembly GCA_964016985.1). Lineage (NCBI taxonomy): Eukaryota > Metazoa > Mollusca > Bivalvia > Lucinida > Lucinidae > Anodontia > Anodontia alba. The sequence continues at coordinate 44,724,427 of OZ024825.1, read as the reverse complement.
TTTATTTCCTATTAGCGTCCATAAACTATTGATGGTCACAAGAGAGCTTAAGTCACGAGATTCGAATGCCATTTCACCGATTAACAGGCCGGGGGTAATGCAGCGCACGCAATTATCACTTCATCAGAGATAAATAGGAACAGATAGTTCCAACGACAGCTTACCATTGAACCGCAACGTCCAAAAACGTACCTCCGAAAACTGTACTTCCAGTGAAGATTCAGATCAGCCTGCGCATTCGCACAGTCTGATCAGAATCTTCACCAGGCGCATTTGGGATAGCCAATGATGCAAAGTTTGTTGATTCGGACAACGAAGACTCTGATCAGGCTGCGCCGATGCGCAGGCTGATCTGAGTCTTCGTTGGGCGTGCGTCCAAAAGTACGTTTTCTCGCATTGCGGTTCATTTATTGGCTTCTAAGGTTGCTGTCTCAGTTGTTGTTGTGGTATATGGGCTCATCATAAGCTCTCTAGTCGACACGGGGATTACGATCAGATCCGAAATAGCCCAAATAGTCCCAACAGGAAACCGTGACGATTCCATAATGAGGCTTCCTTTTAAAGACTTAGCCAGCTTTCGTAATATTAATGTGTGGGCTAGAAACCGATGATTAAATGTGCCATGTGAAGCTAAAAGGTGTCTTTTGGTGTATGCGAAATACGCATTCAGATCACCTTGCGCATCCATACATCCTCATCCGGGTCATTTCTATCACTTTAGGGGATTTGATACACTTGGTATATTTCCCGCCGTGTTTACGTGGGAGGTAACTTTTATAGCTTCCTGTTCGCATTACTATGCAACAATATCCTTCTAAAAAGGGATCTACTCTAAAAGAAACGAATTTGCTCCCACTGGAGCAAATTCTTTCCTTTTAGAAAAGATCGGCCTCTTTTTGGTGAGGAGACAAAATAATTTTGACAGAGATGCCTTCCTTGAATAGTGTGTATCATTTTCCTTGAAATATTCTACACTGATCAGACTGCATATGTCTCACCAATCACAGTGAGCTCATGATACATACGTGAATCGCACCAGAGAACTGCGTTTTCGAGCATACCCGAAATGCGCAAGTTTAGATCTCCTGCGCATGCGCCACATTGCGAAGCACTAGCCCTGTACATTCTATAGTATCGACCGATTTTCGTAAGGTGACAGCGGACGCGGCAAACACACAACGTCGCAACAACGTCGTTACAACGTCGCTGCAACGTCTCGACGTTGCAGCGACGTTGTAACGACGTTGTTGGGACGTTGTGTGTTTGCTGGGGAGGCCTTGAACAGATTGCTCCTATACCCAGGCCTGTCAAAAATCATTTGTAATGGTCAGGATCAGACTGCGCATATGCGAAGGCCTTTTTGGGTCCCTGTTGTCTGTATAAAACCATAAGACACATTTCTGCAAGTCGCGACTCAAAGAAAATGCACCGTGACAAATCATGCCTAAAGGAATACACGTACTTCATTAAAATTGGGCGACCTTAATTCCTTGTCGTATTTGTCCTAAACTTTGAACAAGTCATGTGAGTAAATGTGCTGGGTATTTGGTTTACGCTGTAGACCCGGATCAGACGCCGCACCTTGCGGCGTCTGATCCGTGTCTACACTGTTTACTCCTGTCTGTCTGACACAATGCTTGAGGTAAATACGATATAAGAGACACGCCAATCCAGCGCAGGCTAATATGCGCATGCGCAATTTTCGATAATGAATTGCGCATGCGCGCAGGCTAGTTTGGACATGCTTAAGTCAAATATGCCTGAAGGTATGTTTTATTTTGAACCGGCGGATTTATTTCGATCTAAAATAGCAACAGGAATGATTTGCGTGTTTAGCCAGTAAAGAGCTTAGAGCATTGTTGTTACAGTACACAGGTGGTAATACAAAATCTATTTACAAAGCCATGGGGATAATTAATAAGTGTCGTCTAAACCCCAACCTGTTCTATAAAAGGATGTAGGCGGGGCTTATTTCAAAATGGTGCCGGGCTTTAACATTTTGTTAATTGAAGAAGCTTTATCAATGAAAATGAAAGAACTAGAAAACCTTCACAAACAAATTTTGTTTTGCTAGAAGGCATGTCTATACTTTATAGATTAACACTAAAATATTGTGTTATAAAAGACTATTAATGGAACAAGCTGAATAAAATCGCTGGAAAGTGCTGAGAAATACAAACTAGATATAACCTTTAACCCTTGTCATGTGATGTAAACATAGCAACCTGGAGAAATTATCCTATCTGAGATTCCTTCAGAGAAAATTGCACTCACATTCCATGATTCAAACAGAAAATTATCGTTATTTATAGGCATTTATAGGAGTTTATGTAATCTGCATACATGTAGGGAGATCTTTAAAACGTCAGTTACAATTTTATTCCAGCAATGGAAATTACACTAATACATGTAATATATTGTAAATCCTGTTTCTTAACTAACTGAAATATAGCAAACAAATTATGTCATTTAGCTACTGTTTGCTGGGTACAATTTATTAAAAGTCAGAACCATTTGTGCCCCTTGTAAGGCACAGATTCAGATCTTATTTGCCAGTTTCATACCTAGTAGTGAGTATATAAATTATTTTGTAGCAGACCCCAGGTAAACATATAAACAGCTGACCAGTAATCAATAAGCCCCGCCTACATTTTCTAGTGGTAGCTGCTACCGCAAATGCCAGTCACGTATTGTTTATGTAAAGCTGGAGAGAGAAGAATTTTCGAAACAAACAGTTGTGTTGTATTATGGTCGAAAAGTTAACGGTAGTTGTCGCTTCCGCAAAAATGGTGAGTATTTAATTCGATTTTTACTGCTTTTTATGTTTAAGATTTCTTGTGAAAGAGAAAGAGGTACTGAACAAAATACCGATTTGGACGACAGGAGTTAAGCGCTGCAAAATTTAGAATAAATAAATCTGAAATATCAATAATAATACAGTCGACTCTCGTTATCTCGAATTCCAAGGGACTCTCTGAAATACTTCGAGTTAGCCGTACTTCGACATATCAGATTTGCAGAATTCAGGAAAAACTAATTCGATTAACCACATTTAACAAATATATGTGTTATTGGACTCTTGAAGTTAGAGATATATTGAAAATATTGTGGAAAAGAGGAGAAATTGCTCCTTAGCAAGCGAGTTCGAGATAGCGAGAGTCAACTGTAATAGTAACAATAATAATAATAATAATAATAATAATAATAGTAATAATAATTATAATTATTATTATTATTATTATAATATAACAGTAACAAACATAAATAAATAAATAAATATAAGTAAATAAATAAATAAATAAATAATGAATAATTTTAAAGTAAAAGGCGTACTATTACTAGCAATTATGATCGTATTTTAACCATACCCTGCTGAACATTAGGCGAAGGTGATATTTTTAAGAAACACGTTTGAATTTGAGTTTTAGAAAACAGGGTTAACTTTGCCATTCATAAGAGTCTGTCTGCATGAAATGCCAACCTTTTATCTGAAAAATATAAAATAAAAAAATAAAATAAAATAATAAATATCATAACTCGCCGTCTGCTGATTTAGCCCAGAGAGTGTCAAAGATTAGTCGCATTTTGATTTTATTATTTTATCTATAACTTCTAAGGTGTTAATGTCATTGTTGCATTTTGATGACTTTTAAATCGGATTGTGGCTATATCATAATAATAAATCTTAAGTAAAATACCTTATGTGATTTAACGCTTAGTACACGGGTGGTAAACCAAGGAACTACCACGAAATTGTGTTAACGTAATTTCGTTCCCACGCCACATCCGGGACATAGCGGGGTAGTGCCAATGTCATAAAATAGACAAACAAAGGTTGGTGTCATTTTTATTTTTATTTTATTTTACCACGACGAAAGAATTATGAGGAAATCGGGCAATGTGGTTCCATGTAGATATGTCTCAGCTTCCTCTGTGGACCCAAATTTGATCGGAAAAGTCATTTGTTTCCATCAAATCTTTCTACCCGCACTGAGCATCGGACCACTTGTCCCCCGAGTATTTTGTCAGTGCAAAGCATTTAGCCTATCTCCGTCGATTTGAGCTGACATTTGAAAGTATTCGCCGATGAAAATGATAAAAAAGCCCTTCCCAAACGTTCCTACATCGAAAAAAAAAATCAAGTGTTAACTCGTAAAAGTCAGGCACCGTTTTTCAGGCGCGGTAGTTCCAAGATCACCGAGGTAGTTACCATGCTATCGGGGTGATTCCAACGATTGAGCAGTAGTTCCCACGACGTAATGTTCTTTTTCAGATATTCTATACTAGGGGCCAAATAAATAATATTTTATCGCATATATGTATTTGTATTAATTTAATTCAAAATAAGGAGGCTCACACTGAAGAAAAGTTGCGTGTCCAAGTTCACATCTCTTTTTAGAGCTAGGGACTAGTTTTTCCCCCAGTCACAGCCCCTGGCGAAGAATTGTCAATTTATCATATCACTGATTCTGATAAAGTATTCTGATTCTGATTTGAGTTGCTTATGTCTGATATTTTCTTACAGTCGTCTCGTGACGCACGAGTAATGGACGGTAAACCACCTGCCTAGTGAAACAAAATATATTTAAATGTTATGTATCTTCTTCGACAGATGGATCCAGGAACAAGGAAAACGCACAAGTGCGACTCTTGTCTTTTCCTTCTGGTATTATTGTTAGGGTTTGGAATCTGATTGTATCAGTTCCTGATCCTTGCTCTTTTCAATTTTTGACTTTGATATTGTTCTGGCTACTCATTTAATATTATAATTGTTCTGGTGTTACTTTTTACAAGCATACTGACACTCTTTCGTGCTTTGTATTGGTCACATTGCTTTCCATTTACCTTTGCAGCCTGCTGCTGTTTAGAGCAGTGTAAGATCAAACAAAAGGGAAAGATCTTTCGCACAGTAAAACCCCAGTGGTTTGTGTTGTTGAGCAGAAAGAGCTGGTATTTTGTTTTGAGATAAGTGGGTTTTTTTTTTGTTTTTTTTTTTTTTTTTTTGTTTTTTTTTTTTTTTTTTTTTTTTACTTTTCCTCTTGACGGCATTGATGGGCTGCAATCTTTGATTGTTTTTCCCTGAATTTACTGCTATAGTTTTTAAGGTATTTTAGGACAAATCTTTTTTCAAAACCACAATGCTAAAGATCACTAAATTCACAGCGTACAACAGTACTTTGTCGAACTTACCTGGCATTGATTATGCAAATGCGTGTTGTATCAGATAAGAATTATGTCCTATATTTAAATTGAAGCCATATACTTGGAATACTTACACGTATTAAACGCATATCAATTAAAATTGAAGAAATGTCTGTCCCAGAGTATTGGCGTATCTGAAAAAGAATATTACATCGTGGGAACTACTGCTAAATCGTTGGAACTACCCCGATAGCATGGTAACTACCTCGGTGATCTTGGAACTACCACGCCTGAAAAACGGGGCCTGACTCTTTTACGAGTTAATACTTGATTTTTTTTCGATGTAGGAACGTTTAGGAAGGGCCTTTTTATCATTTTCATCGGCGAGTACTTTCAAATGTCAGCTCGTCGACGGAGACAGGCTAAACTCTTCACACTGACAAAATACTCGGGGGACAAGTGGTCCGATGCTCAGTGCGGGTAGAAAGATTTGAAGAAAGAAAATGACTTTTCCGATAAAATTTGGGTCCATAGTGGAAGCTGAGATATATTTACATGGAACCGCATTGTCCGATTTCCCCATAATTCGTTTGTCGTGGTAAAATAAAAAAAAATAAAAATGACACCAACCTTTGTTTGTCTATTTTATGACGTTGGCACTACCCCGCTATGTCCCGGATGTGGCGTGGGAACGAAATTACGTTAACACAATTTCGTGGTAGTTCCTAGGTTTACCACCCGAGTAGTACTTCTGGTATATTTTTCAGCAGACGACGTATTGAAATAGTTTACTTATGTTCTCCAGAAAACAGTTTTTTTTATATTTCATGCAAATTTTCTCAAATGGAGACAGTTTGCATGAAATGCCAAATCCTTGATATTTGAGGAAAATAAGAATGCTATCATCAATTTGTCGTCTGTTGATTTAGTTCAGAGAGTGGTAAGGGTTAAATATCTTATCTTTTTTCCTCTACATGCTCGATACATGTGTCTGAGCAAACAATGTAGATCTTGAATAGGTAGATTAGGGACTACAGTGTTGATCCAGATTAGGTAGATTAGGGACTACAGTGTTGATCCAGAATAGGTAGGTTAGGGACTACATGTACAGTGTTGATCCAGATTAGGTAGATTAGGGACTGCAGTGTTGATCCAAAATAGGTAGACAAGGGACTATAGTGTTGATCCAGAATAGGTAGATCAGGGACTACAGTGTTGATCCAGATTAGGGACTACAGTGTTGATCCAGATTAGGTAGATTAAGGGTTACAGTGTTGATCCAGAATAGGTAGATTAGGCACTACATGTACAGTGTTGATCCAGATTAGGTAGATTAGGGGCTGCAGTGTTGATCCAGAATAGATAGATAAGGGACTACAGTGTTGATCCAGATTAGGTAGATAAGGGACTACAGTATTGATCCAGATTAGGTATATTCGGGTCTACAGTGTTGATCCAGAATAGGTAGATTAGGGACTACATGTACAGTGTTGATCCAGATTAGGTAGATTAGGGACTACAATGTTGATCCAGAATAGGTAGATTAGGGACTACAGTGTTGATCCAGATTAGGTAGATAAGGGACTGCAGTGTTGATCCAGAATAGGTAGATAAGGAACTACAGTATTGATCCAGATTAAGTATATTCGGGACTATAGTATTGATCCAGATTAGATAGATGAGGGACTACAGTGTAGATCCAGATTAGGTAAATTAAGGACTAGTGTAGATCCATATTAGGTAGATTAGGGACTACAGTGTAGATACAGATTAAGTGGATTAGGAACTACAGTGTAGATCCCGAAAAGATAGATTAGGTATCACAGTGTAGATCCAGATTAGGTAGATTTGGGACTACAGTGTAGATCCAGATTAGGTAGATTAGGGACTATGGTATAGATCCAGATTAAGTAGATTAGGGACTACAGTGTAGATCCAGATTAGATAGATTAGAGACTACAGTGTAGATCCTGATTAAGTAGGTTAGGGACTACACCATTAACTATTCAATTTGCAGTTTTTGCATAGATTGCTAGATTCCCAGTAAGCATCCTACATAAATCTATAGCGGGCCGTTATCAGCCCGTCAGCTACCCTGACGGGCCGATAAGGGCCCGCTGTAGGTTTTTGTAGGATGCTAGCGGGGTTGTCACCATTTTTGAAACGGGCTTTGTGTGCAGGACAGCAAACAGGAAGTCACAGAAGTTGCCTACCTTGTATAAAACATCACGAAAACATGCCTATATAATTTTGACCCCCTTAAACCCCACCTTTATATAGTAAAACTGGAGTTTACAGGGGTATACATTATGTTTTCTTATTTCTGCTCTAAAAGATAGATTGTGGATACTCGTTAGAACCGCCTCGCTGAGGCGGTTCTAACGAGTACCCACATTCTATGTTTTGAGCAGAAATGTGGAAAAATATCAGATTTTTTTTATCTGAAAAATTTCATTTTTGGGGGGTAATTTTTCCATATATTTGAATAGGCGTGTTTTCGTAAAATGTCGGATAATCTGCGAAGTATATTGTGACCCCTTAAGATAGAAGGACCCAATAATGAATTAAGAAGGGGGTGGTTGGGGGAGGCAAAGGTGCCGTGTATCTTACGTCACCAGGGCACCCAACTAATATTAGTTTACAGTTGGGCAAGGCCTGCTGTCCTTGCTGCAGGTAAGGGTAAAGGAATGTTCTTATTTCTTCTGTTAAATCACTTTCTTTCATTTTCATCTTTCTCCCCTATCCCTCTCTTTCATCTTTTCAACTACACCATTAAAACTTCTTCAGTTGTTCTCCCTTTCCCTGGAAGACGGCTTAAAATGACCCACAAGAGTTCACGTGTCGTTAAACCCTAACACAATCAATCAAAAATGAATTAAGAGCTTGCCATTTGTGAGACTTAGCAAAATTTATGTTTTAGCAGTCATATACAGTTGACTCTCGCTATCTCGAACTCGCTTATCTCGAATAATCGCCTATCTCGAAGTGAAAATCTGTTCCCTGCCTACACATGAAAATCTAACATGTAAAAAATATTGTGGAAAAGAGAAAGTGCTCATATTTTCAATACATCTCTAACTTCAAGAGTCCAATTACACATATATTTGTTAAATGTGGTTAATCGAATTAGTTTTTCCGCAATTCTGCAAATCTGATATGTCGAAGTACGGCTAACTCGAAGTATTTCAGAGATTCCCTTGGAATTCGAGATAACGAGAGTCGACTGTAGTTTGAAAGACAGGATAGTAGAATATTTACAACTTTGGACAAACATTTAGTAGATAAAGCGACAAGGTTATTACTGTCATAGACTTCGTCAGACATTTTCACAATTTTGTCATAGATATTCAGAATTAATATAGCATCAGCTTTAAAAATCGTCTTATATATGGCCTATCGAAGCTTGATTTTATGGCGATCTGGGCCCAGTTGTTCAAAGCGTCGTTAGCTTAACGAGCTCGTTAAGGGTCATTTCGTTAACTGTTTTAGCAGATTCAATATACAATATTCTGATAGTTTTTGCTGAAAAAATGTGAGTAGTTTTTGCACTGCAAAAGCTACTCATATTTTTTCAGCAAAAAATTTCAGCATATTTGCGTATCACTCGATGTAAATTTTAACGAATCGTTAACTAACGACATCGTTAGTTTTGAACAACTGGGCCCTGGTTTATGAAATCAAACGATTGTTGGCAAGACTGATTTTTTAGAACAATTTAAAAGTCAAAAAAAACAAACAAAGAAAACAATAAAAATGTAATGTCTGGTGGTGTTTATATTCTGTTTGCTAAGATGATATGTTAATGCTTACCACGATGGGAATTACATATGTACTTTATACCTGCCAACGAGGAAATGGACTTGGTAAGTTTCCGTACAGGCCCCGAGGTTATATTATTTTTTTCATGCTCAACTCAGCTTAGCATGAAATCTGCCCTGCTAATAAATCTCAAATTGCTAACAATTGCAAATTCTTTCTTGCTAAATATAGCTGAGCATGAAACATTCTCTGCTAATAAATATGAAAATGCCAACACTTGTTGGCATTTTCATATTAGCGGAGAAAATTTCATGCTCAGCTGCGTTCCATCCTCAATCTTCACATGATTGGCTGCTAACCATGAGTATGTGGTCCGGCCGCCGTGATCCTACCAGCAGTTTCTTTTTAATCTGATTTCTGAACCATCACGCAGTCATCTACAACCGTGTTTTATCTTAGTCATTGTCGCACCTGCGTTTGCATTGGCGACTTAGGCGTGCAAGTTTCCATCCGTTCGTTCGTTTGTTTGTCCGTTCATTCGTTCGTCCGTGCACTGTAAAACATTTATATTTGGCTTTCGTATTATACGCCAATAAAGATCAAAGAGAGAAAAGAGCGAAGGAGTAGAATAACAAACTGGCCAAAATTATATTTACATCGCAAGTTTGATGTAGGGCAACACAACGTCAATCCGTCAAGGGCATAACCGTGACAAAAAGTGTATATTGTATACGCCTTATTTACATTTATTTACTTCTTCAGCACTTGGTTAGCATCTGAAAAATAAGAAAGATAAGTTCTAGCTATAAGCCGGCACAATAGGGCTGAATAAAAGCAAATACACCTTGACAGTAATTGTAAAAAAATGCAGGTATAATTGGTGACTGATTGACAGTTTTAAAAGAAAGAAAGAAAACTCTACTAAAATCATTCAAAATTGGTTTTATTAAGTAATTGAATAACAAAAATACTGGGCCCTGATTTACAATCGTTCCTGAGAGTTACTTAAGGTCTGAAATTTTGACATATGAAATGCGGTATTTAAAGTCAAATACAATGTATAGTTTTGTGTTTGTTCAGTGGTGGATATCAAAATTTACTACTGTTCCATCGTTGAAATTCAGCTTTTATTTGAAAAGACTGGTGTATGACTTGCAAATCATCGTAAAACCGGCATAGATAAGACACATAGGGTTTCGTCAGAGGTCACGGGCTTTCTTTTGGAAATCGAAAATCCACCAAAAGGTTCACTGATTCAACCGCCAAAGTTCGCCAACGCATAATTAAAGTGTTTACAGTATTTTACGCCAAATTTAAGTGTTTACAGTACAAAGTGAGTACACGGTGTTTACAAATCAGTCTACCCTAGTTCCCAACCCCCTCCCCCCCTCCTCCTCCCTCCTAACCCCCCCCCACCCCACCCCCCCCCCCCCCATCCCTAAATGAAGTCTATAAACTGTAAAACTTTACAATATGTTTCACTTCACTGTTTGTTTGATTAAATTATTTCTTTCAACCTGAGTTAAATGTTTTCACAATCTGGTACGCAGGTGCGGCATAAACTTCAACAAAGTTCTTTTGATATATTTTTACTGTGATGACCAACTGATGAGATAAGATGCTTTCTTGTGGATCGAATACTTAATTAATATGAAGATGCACCAGAATTAACTCTTGTCATGCTGAATAAATTAGGATGCCACACCTAATTTTCAGCCAATCAGATTACTTGATCCGGGTTTTTGATAGAAGTTCACATATTTACGCAGCATCTACTAGACACAACAATAAGACAATACACAAGACCAAACACGTGACAAGCCTCACACCGAGCAGTCACAATGCCTCACAAAGATAATCAGAGCACTGACAGCACTAGTGGATAGATTGTCTCTGAGTGTAAGAACCATCACAGAAACGTGTGTCAGCCGAATTAAATCCCTGTGTGATGAAACCAGGATGAGGTCACGTGACAAACACCTTAGATATTGACAGCCAGAGCTAAAACAATCACTAGTTGAACCATGGAGGATCCGAACAAAGATCCCAGCGTGCAGACACCATTGTGTCACGACCTAGCACTCCTACCTACGATTATCTGCCTTGGCAGATTACGCACAGCTTGTAGATATATATTCAATCTCTGACAACTGCGTCAGTGAGTCGACTCTTTGGCTCAGTGTTTAGAGCATTGGATTTTTATCCTAGAGGACCGGGTTCGAATCCCACGATCGGCGGGAAACTTTTTCAGCTATCCTTCATTCCTTTGTTACGGCTTTCATGTCGTAAGAATTGAAACAACGTCGATTAAAAGTTGATTCAACGTCGACGTTGAATCAACGTTGTTTCAACGTTGTGTGCCTGCTGGGATATAACATCAAGTGTCAACCTTCCAGTGAAACTTATAGATCGGCACCATCAATACTGAAACCCAACCCACCGTGATTGCGTTAACGCTTAGCACACTGGATAAAATTTACAGCAGACGTTATTTTGAAATATTTTTTCTTATTTTTCCCAGGAAACAGGATTTAACTTTTCATGCAAATTGTCTGCATGAAATGTCAAATCCTGTTTTCTGAGGAAAATAAAAAAAAATATCATTGTCAATTTGCCATCTGCTGAATTTGCCCTGTGAGTGGTAAAGGTAAAAAACAAAACATGTAGTCTCTTGAATAACATCCCTAGTATAATATATCCTACCCTTTTAAAACGAGTAATAAATTTTTAACTGCTCTAGAAAATGGATTTCCCAACAATTTTCTTAAATTTATAAGCTGGATCACCATAAAACTCTGGCTCCAATATTCCTTGCAGCAGAAATGTTTTCAAGCTAATTTTATATTCATCAATCAAATTGGAGTGTCGGCAATAAAATTGTTCAGGAGATGATTTTATCAAGCTTTGGCTTACCGTCATATCCTGTGTTTGTACTTCCTATTACCGTTACATTCTTGTCAAATAAAATATTGTTTAAACCAAAATTGTACCATCACGAAAACATGCCTATATAATTTTGACCCCACTTTTATACAGTAAAACTGGGGTTTACAGGGGTATACATCATTTTTCTTATTTCTGCCCAAAACATAGATTGTGGGTACTCGTTAGAACCGCCTCGATGAGGCGGTTCTAACGAGAACCCACAATCTATGTTTTGAGCAGAAATATGAAAAATATCAGAATTTTTTATCTGAAAATTTTCATTTTTTTGGTGGTAAAATTTTCAGTGTATTTGAATAGGCTTGTTTTCGTAATGGGAGTGTATGGTACTATTATCCTTTTGTAAAGAGTTTAGGCAGTCAGGATTTTACGAGATTCCTGAAACTTAAAATCATTTACGTGAGAAAACGCCCATACAAAGCGAATAATCTGAGACATGTATACTCCACAGGAGGGAGATAGAGATATATCCCTAACTTGAAAAGTGACATTAACAATATAAAACTCAAAATCACTAAGTTTGTCGAAGGATTTTAAAGAAATTATACAATTTGATATCGATAAATCAACATAAATAAATAAATAAATAATTAAATAAATAAATAGACGGTACTTCGGTATCAGAAGAATTAGTTTAACTCAAGTTCAGTGGCATAGAGCCGATCGACCATCTGTTCAAAATAAACAGTATAACTACTAATCACGCCATCAAGGTATCTAGAAGAAGAATTGAAAGCTTCATAATATCAGCTTGATTTTAGAGAGGGATAGTATGAAGCATTTCGTAACACAATACAAATAAGTCTGCAACAAGGGGTGGGGCACAGTTTGTCTCCATTGGAGTACCCACAGTCTGTCAATAAAGTTTAATGCCAAACCAAATAAATATTATTGTCCAAAAGATAAATAAGGGCTTCACAAACCTTTTGACATAACCATAAGTTAAACCTTCTGTGTTACACAGAAGTAAATATTACACGCTTCTAATAACAGGCCAAGTAGAATGCCCTCTCGGGTAAACACCCATTCAATTAAGTGAATTGGTTTTCTTAATCAGATCATGAGTAAAAGTAGTATGATGAGTGAAAAAAAAATAATATGGATAAACTTAATTAACCCTTGTCCTGCTGAACCCGGATATATCCTTCCTTTGCAAACTGTAGATCCAGATCAGTTGGCTTCTGGATCTGCATTGTTTGTCATTAAGTATGTGAATTTGTATCAACAACATGGATCAAGTAATTTGATTGGCTGAAATTTAGAAGGTGGTGTGGCTTCTTAATTTATTCAGCATGGTAAGGGCTAAGTGGAAGCTCGAAACGCTTAGATACATGTATAAGTATATCAGAACGTCGCCTGCATTTTAACAGACCGAAAGAGATTTTTTATTATTCTTTTCATAGACTTTTCACAGTATTTTATTACATGGTTCTTAAAGGCTCCATATTTCTCAAAAAAAAAAAAAAAAAAAAAAAAAAAAAAAAAATAGACATTTTTATCAAAGACAGATATAATAAATTGATATCTGGTATTAATACAATCATAAAATGTGGCATCTGACACCCTGCAAAATTTTAGTTAGTCTCTCGTTTTTGAACTGGATAAAAAATGAAATTATTTTTATCGTATCTCTGAATTTATGTTGGCAACATTAATTCAGAGATACGATAAAAAAAAATAATTTCATTTCAAGACCGAAGGACTAACTGAAAGTTTACAGGCTGTCAGGTGCCACAATTTATGATTGTATCAATAATATGGAACCTGTCTTGGATAATAAAATGTCCATTTTTTGAGGAATATGGAGCCTTTAACTATATATTGAGACAGCAAACAAATAATTTATATTGCAGTAGTGGTACATAAACTAGAATTAGCATTATATCTAAGTCATCTCGCCGTCTTCGACACCCAAACGCCAAGTTGCCTTGCTATTGACCGTTCTATGGCGATTCTTCTATTTCGGTGCGGCCATGTACATTTTAATTGTAATTTTCAGTACTTTATTATCAATATAGAAATCCAGAAATATATTATGTAAGCTATTAAACATGAACTTTCAAATCATCACGAAAACATGCCTATATAATTTTGACCCCCTTAAACCCCACTTTTATATAGTAAAATTGGGGTTTATAGGGCTATACATTCTAATTCTTATTTCTGCTCAAAAACATAGATTGTGGGTACTCGTTAGAACCGCCTCGCCGAGGCGGTTCTAACGAGTACCCACACTCTATGTTTTGAGCAGAAATATGAAAAATATCAGAGTGTTTTATCTGAAAACTTTCAGTATTTTGGCGGTGAAATTTTCTGTATATTTGAACAGGCGTGTTTTCGTAATGTATTTTTGGTTTGGGGGCTTCCGACCTAAAAAGATGTGCTGGGTTTGACAAATAGCGATGCGTCTGAAAACGCTCTGATTGCTGTACTTCGAGCTGATATCCAGTCACATTTAACTGGATGCACATATCGACAGAGAAACCAAGAAGATAAACAGTGTGGTAGAGTTTGCGGCGAAGTATTGTAACCATGTTTTATAGAAGTTCCTGTCCTAAATGCAATCAGTGTAGACCCTGATTACACGCCGCGATTATGAGAATAACGTCTATATAAATATGTTTAAGTCGCCCCCGTGTAGACTATTACAGCCAACATGCCTCTCTGTATAAACTGAAACTACTTGGCGTTACCTACTAATTACAACAACCTTTGTTTTTGCACAGTCTGTGGTAACGAAGGTTTGAAATGCTGACTCATATGTTGGCCAACAATCGCCACATTTTCTATCAGCGTACACCCTGATCAAACTAAGCAGATATAAATGCTTATCCCAAAGCTGGGGTACTCTGAATTTTGCCTGCTGCATATACTAGGACTGTTCTGGGGGTTTAAAATTCTGAGTTTTACTATTTTTAGGGGCTTGGGGGAAAACTGGCTTTTTTTTTTTTTTTTTTTTTTTTTTTTTTTTTTTTTGGAGGTTGGGGGGGGGGGGGGGGGGGGGGGAGGGAGGTATTTGCCATTTGCAGGCATTTTTTTAGTGGGGTCACTTTCAAAACTGACTATTTTTGTGGAGTCTACCAAAATTCTCCATATTTTTGGGGTATTGTAAGAATCGGGATTAGAACCTTCTGTTGAACTGATAGTTGTTTTTTATATAGTTTTAACAGTTCTTTTTCTGCAGTGTATCCGTTCAATGCCATTAAAGTAAAAAAGGAGCTACTGTTGGAAACTGTTTAAAGCGATTTTATTACTAATACAATCATTATACAGGAAAAATAAATGAAAAGCACACTTTTATAAAAAGAAACAATTAAGGGGAATATTTTTGTGGGGTATGCTAATATCTGCAGATATTTTTTGGGTATGGCTGATATACCGGGTATTTTTTTTTTTTTTTTTTTGGTATGGCTGATATACCAGATCTTTTTTTTAGGGAGTGGTGGGGGGGGGGGGGTGGGGGGGGGGGGCGGAGGAGTAAGCACTACTAGATGCTGGGGTCCAGCATATGTAGCAGACAGAATTCAGAGTACCCCAACCCCGCCCCTGGGGCTTGTCTAAGTGTATGTTGCGCAAAATATCGTTATGTCACGAGTTAGACCTATGATTTCATGTAATTTTCAACACATCTTGCAACTTAAAGCCTCAACTGAAACAAAACAAAGGCAATTAGTTTTTATCTGTGTATTTCTGCTGATCTGTGTTACCAAGCTACATGCCACGTGATTATTATAATATCCCATAAAAGACGTAAATGATGCCATTATTGTGTCTGTGTTGGCGTGATATGGGAAGTTTAGAAGTATCATATTACAGCATTTGTTTTAATATTCTAACTAGGGCTGGATAATCAGAGCTGAAAAGTTAATCGATTATCGGTCCTGCCAGTGCGATCGATAATCGATTAGTAATAACTGAAGAGTTGGTCATAATTTTACCTGTGTCTCTGAGCATGACTGACCATATGTTGTACTTTACTGTATGTATTTGATCTGACAGGCCTGAGCAAACAGTGTAGACCCAGATGAGACGCCGCAAATGCGGCGTCTCATCAGGGTCTACAGTGTTGGCCGCCTATCCAGCTATTTTAGACGCAACATTGGGTAGTAAGTTGTACTTGTTCAAATTTTAGATTAAGTATGGTATGGAGTTGAGGTGGCTGATTACTAAGGATAAATTCGGTAAAGTAAGAGACATTTAAATTAAATGATCGATTATTAGCAAATCTGTAACGATAATCATTTTTGTGGAATTTATCGATCAATTAATCGATTATCCAATTAATTGTGCCAGCCTTAATTCGAGCACTTTAACTTCTAGCCATAATTGTTCTAAAATTTTAACAGGTGCATTTTACTACATGTTTCTAAGGTCTGTCTGATAAACAACAGATAGTATAGACCCTGAACAGATCTGAGTACTAAGGCTGGCACAATTAATCTGGTAATCGATTAATTGATCGATAAATTCCACATAAAAAAAAATGATTATCGTTACAGATTTGCTGATAATCGTTCATTTGATTTCTGTGTCTGTTACTTTACCGTATTTATCCTTAGTATTCGGTCACCTCAGCTCCTTACCATATTTTTATAAAATTTCAACAAGGACTATTTTCTACCAAATGTTTGTCTAAAATTAGCTGAATGACTGGTAAACAGTGTAGACCCTCATGAGACGCTGCGTTCTGTGGCGTCTTATCTAGGTCTACAATTTTTGCTCAGGCCTGTCTGAGCTAATACGTACAGTAAAGTATAACATATGTTAAACGTCATGCTCAGACAGACAGGTAAAATTATGACCTAATCTTTAGTGATTACTAATCGATTATCGGTCGCAATGGCAGGACTGATAATTGATTATCTTTTCAGCTCTGATTAGACAGCCCTACTGAGTACACTGTTTGCCTAGGTCTGTCTGTTTCAATACTTAGTACAGTACATAAGACATCAATAATCCTAGAAAACGTATAAATGGTGAATTGCAGAATGCAACTTCAAACTGAGCTCGTTTATCTAAGCTTGTTCACTAAGTTCTTGACTTAGAAGTGAAAGTGGCCAGGGCCCAGTTGTTCAAAGCATTGTTAGCTTAACGAGCTCGTTAGTGGTCAAAATGTTAACTGTTCTTGTAAGTACAATATCCAATTCACTGGTACTTTTGCTGAAAAAAAAATGTGAGTAAATGCAAAAGCTACTCACATTTTTTCTGCAAAAATTTTAGAGTGTATGCCATACTTAATGATCAGAGTTTTAACGATACGTTAACTAAAGAGATCGTTAGTTTCGAACAACTGGGCCCAGGAAATTACACAAGCACGAAGCTTTGCCTTCCAAGGCACCAAAAGAAAGAGATGAGGAACAAACGAAGATAAAATAAACATCACAGCCGTATGAAATAAAAGGTATTATTGCATAAAATGCAGTGTCGCACGTTATTAACAGTCGTGCATTAACCGGAGAAAAGCCGTGTATTAACAAAGCAATTCACGCGCTGTTAATGCACGGCTACGCAACTTTTAATATGATCGTACCGGGGCCACAGATTTGCTGCCGTCACGAGATGTGTACTGCCCGGCCCTAGAATGAGCATAGTCAGTGGAAATTACGTCCGTGAGACATCGTTGAAAAGGCGAAACAAAATAGTGCAAAAAATAACGCAAAATTTAGCAAATCTTTTCAGTTTTTATGCAATAATAGCGATCGAACATGTTTTTTCAATGCATTAACATTCGCCAGGTCCCTTGGGAGGTGTTGAAAACCGCGGCCTTCGGCCTCGGTTTTCAACACCTCCCTCGGGACCTGGCGATAGTTAATGCATGAAAAACCATGTTTGATCCCTGTAACACTGAAGCCACCGGCGCACAAACAAGGAAGAACTGTTACAGAGGAACTGCCTTGAAAGAGTCAGCATAAGCATTAACTAAGCTCACAGAAAACTGTTCCAGAAACGTTTCTGGAATATTGTCTTTTGGTTATGGAAATGTTTTGGGGTTAGATTGTTGGTTTTTTTTTTTTTTTTTTGTTTTTTTTTTTTTATTGGTTTGGTTTTTTTTAAGAATTTTTGGAAATTTTCCTCGAGGATTCCTAAACGTTTTGATGAAACGTTTCCAAAAACCTCCCTCTAACGTTACAACAACCTTAAAAGCTTTCCTAGAACCTTAGTGAAACTTGCAAAAAAATATCCTAAAAACCTCACTGCAACCTGCAAGAATTTTCCTGGAACCACACTGCAACCTCCAAGAACGTTTTCTGTAACCATATTGCAACCTTTTAATATAGGGATCAAACATAGTTTTTCATGCATTAACATTCGCCAGGTCCCGTGGGAGGTGTTGAAAACCGAGGCCGAAGGCCGCGGTTTTCACTACCTTCCAAGGACTTTGCAAATGTTATTGTATTAAAAACCTTGTTCGATCGCTATTACTGCATAAAAATTAAAAGCATTTGTTACATTTCGCGTTATTTCTTGCATTATTTTGTTTTGTCTTTTTACTGATTTCTCGCGAACGCAATTTCCACGGACTATGCTCGTTTTAGGGCCAGGCACTACACATCTCGTGACGGCAGCAATTCTGTGGCCCCGGTATAGGCATATTGAAAGTTGCGTAGCCGTGCATTAACAGCACGTGAATTGCCTTGTTAATACACGGTTTTTCGCCGGTTAATGCGCGGCTATTAATTGCGTGCGAATCTGCTTTTATGCAATAATAACATTTACAAAACCTTACTGCAACCTTCAAGGCCGTTCTTGTAATTTTACTGTGACCTTTAAAATACTCTCTAAGAACTTCATTGCAACCTTCAAACGAAATGGACATCCTGACAAAAAGACGGACGGAAAGACAGACGGTCGGGTGGACTTGAAAATAGTATCTCCCTAAAACTGCGTTTTGCGAGTGGCATGTAATTATAACGATGTGACTTTGTCAATTACAACTGCACTGAAAACAAGCAAACTAAATGGCAAACGGTTATTATCTCATCACGTCTGATCAAGGTGTACGCTGTGCGCAAAGACATTACTCTGTTTGTTCAAACCAGCTAGTCCCAAAACTTAGGATTCTACGGTAGTGAATGGATGAAAGTTTAATGTCTCATGATTTCATTACGAAAACATGCCTTTTCAAATATACTGAAAATTTTACCACCAAAAAATGAAAATTTTCAGATGAGAAATTCTGATATTTTTTCATATTTCTGCTCAAAACATAGATTGTGGGTACTCGTTAGAACCGCCTCAGCGAGGCGGTTCTAACGAGTACCCACAATCTATGTTTTGTAGCAGAAATAAGAAAAATAATGGATACCCCTGTAAACCCCAGTTTTACTATATAAAAGTGGGGTTTCAGGGGGTCAAAATTATATAGGTATGTTTTCGTGATGGCTAACCATTTTTTTGCAAGGATCAAGTGGAATACTTTTAAGCAATTCACATAATACATAAGGAGACTATTTGTAATTGCACCACCTCTTCAAGTAAGCTTATCATGAGAATCAATAACCCTTTGACTAAGAAAAATTCCATCTCTCCCAAGCCAAACTACATGGGGAGCGGCAATCCTAAACAATGCATTATGGAACATTTTTGTCATCTTTATTTAAATTTCAGATTTTTTTTTTCTTTTTTTTTTTTCTGTATATAGCTGTTGATATCAGAACTATCCCCAAAGTTTTTATGTAACAGACAAATCTACGGAAGAGGAGTTACACACAAGGAGAAACAGCAGTAGATTAGGACACCACAATCCTATTGGTCTCCAGAACTTTTAGGCCTAATTTAAACTGCAACGAAGCTCGGGCTTGGTTATTACAACCTTAATTAAAAGTCTGTCTGTGAAAAACTTCATTCTTAGGGAATGAAAACAGAATTTTACAAAACAGTTATTGAGCTATTTTTTTTAAATCCTCATCCTTACCTTAAAGGAAAAAAGCTCGCTTCGATATATAGACATTTCATTTTAAAGAAACCGGCAAGCAAAATATTTTGGCCGAAATTTCATGCAAATTGGATAAGGTATAAGTGAGTTATTCAAGTCTGAAAATTTATGAAACTAACCTGAAAATGAGTTTGTGACGTCATAACCTCAGATTTAAAAAATCCAAATAACTCCATTGTAAAGCCGAGTTTCAAACTTTGACTTTCAATTCATTTTTTTTACATCACGAAAACATGCCTATAAAATTTTGACCCCCTTAAACCCCACTTTTATATAGTAAAACTGGAGTTTGCAGGGGTATACATTATTTTTCTTATTTCTGCTCAAAACATAGATTGTGGGTACTGGTTAGAACCGCCTCGGCGAGGCGGTTCTAACGAGTATCCACAATCTATGTTTTGAGCAGAAATATGAAAAAATATCACAGTTTTTTATCTGATTTTTTTTAATTTTTGGAGGAGAAATTTTCTATATATTTGAATAGGTATGTTTTCGTAATGGTCAAACGCAATAAGATCTGACGGATTATGGCTTTTAGACTGTCACTACTGAAGCTTTATTGGCATTTCCAGAATTTTGTCACATGGCCAGGAATGGCGGCTTTCATGTTCTGCGTAAGCGGACGGTTTGGAAAGCCATATCTTGAAAATAAGTAGGCCAATTTTCTTGGATTTTTTATCATACATCAGTGCTCTTAAAGGCCTTTCATTTGAACGACTGATGAATTTTTCTATGTCTTTCCATTTCTTCGTCATCTCCAAATATTTCTTGACTATTATCAGGAACCTGAAAAATGACGAAATATTTTCATGTGGATTTCTTTCAAGCACTATCTAAATGCTGAATTTACAAGGGATTATCAACATGATTTAAAAATTAAATTGCCTCTATCATTTCTTTGTAAAACAATGTGGGCATGTAAAATGTGACAGCTCAAGGTTTTTTTATATACTAAGAATTAAATACTCATTGTGTATCAGTTTTCATGATCAAATATATTAAAATCTTAGTTTGTTCTTGGACTGGGACTTTCTGCGGTTTAAGTTCCTAGATTTATTCCAGGTTTTTTTTTTTTTTTTTTTTTCCGAGCGCGTAGACTTTCATTATCATGGCTTCCAGCTAAATGTTCCTTTTATAGCCAGTCTGGAACCGAGTTCAAAATGACCAACCCATAAAAGGTACATAGATGCAAAAGTGTCTCAAGAATATTTTTAAAAATATTCAGATGACTATACTGAATACACTCAGATGGGGTCTGAAAAAGGTTCTGAGAACACTCTGAAAAACATTCAAAGAACGTTCTAAAAAGCGTTTAAAGAACGTTCTAAAAAAAGTTCAGAGAATCTTCTGAGAAACGATTAGAGAAGATTTCATCTGAACGTACTAAAAATTGCTTTCATTATGATACTTGTGTGAACTACAATTCCTACAAATCAGTGTCATCCTTAAACAATAAGTTGTCTTTAGCCAGTGTTCTTTACTATTCATTACTGTGCGGAGCTATCTAATTTGCATTACTTATTGACTTTTTTTTCATTTATTTTAGTCGTTTTTAATGTTTCTACTGCCTGGCCGGTCCAGTCTTTCTGTGTGTATCATTGTATTATTTCATTTCTT
Source organism: Anodontia alba (assembly GCA_964016985.1). Lineage (NCBI taxonomy): Eukaryota > Metazoa > Mollusca > Bivalvia > Lucinida > Lucinidae > Anodontia > Anodontia alba. The sequence continues at coordinate 44,703,030 of OZ024825.1, read as the reverse complement.
CAGGGCCGACGAATCATTCCACTTCTGTTGTTTCTCTGGCTGGCTGAATGTGTCTTAGCACTCCCTTTAATGACAAAGAAAAATTCGGGTCAAACAGGCGACAGTCCCTGCCAGACTGAGTGTTCGTTAGATTTTGACTCTTGTGACGATTACTGCAATTATTTTTTCTCAAACTATGACGATGACAATGACATAAACATTAATGCCTGCTATGAAAACTGTGCTACAACGTTTCTCGGCTGTTACACGACATGTCAGAATAAAGGAAAACTTCGAAGGAAACGAAACATCTAGAAAACTCAGCTTCTACAAAAGATGTCAAGATGAAGAAGCAGAGATTACAAGGTCAGGTAAAAATATCCAACAGACAGAACCATGGATTAAATCCTTTATACCGTTGTTTTAAACTAAGAAAAAGATATTGAATAATAATCAAATCTTACTTTTATGTTAGATAAACAGAGAAAACTGCTTCGCAAAGTATTCTACAGCGTATCTTGGATGTTAAACGACGTGTCCGTACACGAAGCGAAACCTTAGAAGAAAACGAAATATTTAACAGTATCAGCTTTTATAAAAGCATTAAAGTGAATTTGTATTGATAACATAGTCAGGATAAGAAATGTCCAACGGATAATATCTTCTTTTACACATATTTATACAGTTATTTTTAAAATAGAAAATAAACTGAAAAATAACCAACCATTACTCTGACGTTCAGACAGAAAGAGCAAAGTGCTTCGCAAAATATGCTACAACGTATCTCAGTTGTTACACACGACAACATATAAAGCGAAACCTTAGAAGGAAACGAATCATCTGACGGTCTCAGCTTGGAAGGTAATAAAACATCTAACAGCCGCAGGTCTTACAGAATATATCGAGATGGTGAAGCAGAGATTACAAAATCAACAAAAGAATATCCAGCAAAATATACAATGGATTATAATATCTTTTACATTTATATTTATACCGTTATTATTAACTAGGAAATGAAACTGAATGATAGTCAAAAATAAACCGGGCAAGTATAAGGGGACTGGATACACTTGGTACTTCTGAAAATAGATCTACTCTAAAACACTACTCTAAAACATCACAAAAACACGCCTATATAGTTTTGACCCCCTTATACCCCACTTTTATATAGTAAAACTGGGGTTTACAGGGGTATACATTATTTTTCTTATTTCTGCTCAGAAACATAGATTGTGGGTACTCGTTAGAACCGCCTCGACGAGGCGGTTCTAACGAGTACCCACAATCTATGTTTTGAGCAGAAATATGAAAAAATATCAGAAATTTCTATCTGAAAATTTTCATTATTTTGGTGGGAAAATTTTCAGTATATTTGAATAGGCATGTTTTCGTAATGGGAAAGATATGACACCTTATCAGATGAGTGGATGGGCTTATTTTTGTTTTCTCAGATGTTACGCAGATATGAAGCAACGCATACATAATTTAACTAAACGCCCATTAAATGTTCCGTATTTACCCTAAATAATCGCCCACATTAACTCCTTACCATACTTGTCCTTATATATGAACCAGGGCCCAGTTGTTCAAAACTTACGATGTCGTTAGTTAAACGTATCGTTAAAACTTTGATCATTAAATATGGCATATAAGTTAATAGTCTTGCTGAAAAAAAAAAAACAAACTGCGAGTAGCTTTTGCATTTGCAGCAAAAATACCTGTGAATTAAATATTGTACTTAGTAGAACAGTTAAAATTTTGACAATTAACGAGCTCGTTAAGCTAACGATGCTTTGAACAACTGGGCCCAGTACAATTTACTGCTTGTTGAGGTGTCTAAAACGGCGGAAACTATTGCAAGCAGTGGGTAAATACGGTTATTTTCATGGGTCAGTGAATGTGCGAATAAGAGTAATCATATTAGTGTTAGCTCAATATTATTGGTTTCTTATTTAACCTCTTATGCCAAGTACAGCGGTAATTTATTCATAATTTGGCCTAGCTATTTTTGCCGGGCTCCATAGTGCAGCTGGTAATGCGTCTACCTGCAGATCCAGGGGTCGCAACTCGGTTGGAAGCCCAGCTAGACCACATAACTTTCGTGGGTATTTATCATGAAATAATTTCTACAGCTATTTCCCCATTCCATTGATTCAAGGACAGCCGTCAGTTACTGACGAAAGTATGTACACAACTACTGGGCCAAGTTGTTCAAAGCGTCGTTAGCTTAACGAGCTCGTTAAGGGTCATTTCGTTCTTAGCGGATTCAATATAATCTGATATTTATTTTATTTTTTTTTTGCTGATAAAATGTGAGTAGCTTACTCACATTTTTCAGCAAAAAATTTCAGCATATTTGTGTATCACTCGATATAAATATTACCGAATCGTTAACTAAAGACATCGTTAGCTTTGAACAACTGGGCCCTGGTTAGCAGCTTAGAGGACTATGCCTACCGAAGAACAGTGCGAATAGGTTTATTGGCCAGCTCGACATGACACTAACGGATTGACTGGGCCGTCAAACCTCAACTCAAACAAACTAGTTAAATTGTTGAATTCAGTAAGTCCCGCGCACCCTGTATGCATTTTCGTGCAATTACACATTTTCATGCTGTACTTGGACATTCTTTACGCTGTCCCTCCAGATTATCAAGTACCACGACAGAACCATGAGCTGGTGCATGTATCTGTGTCTTTTTACATAAAATAGGGGAAAAGTGAAATAGAAGATACATGTATCCAGGAAATGCCACAGTTAATACATTCAGCCATTCCAAGCCATCAAAATTCAAAGACACGAACAAACGCACCATATTAACACATTTCGTACGCATCACTATACGGCTCACATAGACAACGGAATGTCACAGCTTGACAGTCACGCATACAAGCTACAACAGAACAACAACCTTGGTACGATCCGTCACCAGTAAACTAACCCATTTTTGCCTAGCGTCCCATAAAAGGGACATAGGCAAACAATGCAGACCCAGATCAGACGCCACAGAACGCGGCGTCTGATCAGGGCCTACACTGTTTGCATTTACAGACAATTCCGTAAAACATTGTAATAATAAAAACTAATCTGACACCCCTTTTACTGTAAATGGACCGGTCCAAAGAGTTAAGGATAGAAGAGTTCACAAAGCGCAAATGGGTTAAGGTGAATGGATGCACTCTCTGGAAAGGCAATAAAACTCCAAACAATTTCCTTGGAAACAAAGAACACACAAAGAACATTGTTTTATGCATCCCATCTTGAAAGGGGTCTATTCTAAAAGGAAAGAGTTTGTTTCTTGTGGAGTGGACACCTTTTCAGAGAAGACTGGTTTGCAAGGAAAAAACAGGATATCGCAAAGTTGCCTTTCTTGTCAAAAAATGGCGAAACGTCTAAAGAGTGTATACAGTCCCCTTTCGGAATTATACTGCAGCGTTATCTCCCCACCCCCAACCTCAACCTCCCCCACCCCTTATCCTCAATGCATCTTTATTAAAATAAATAACCAAACGTATACAATTAAAATTAATATAAATAAAGGAGCAAAAGAGCAAGGCTCAGTTGTTCAAAGCATCGTTAGCTTAACGAGCTTTTTTTTGATTGATTGTGTTGGGGTTTAACGACACGTCAACCCTTGAGGGTCATTTTGTGTCGTCTCCCAGAGAAAGGGAGAAAAGAGATAGAAGAGAGAGTAGAGATGAAAGAGAGGGACAGGGAAGAAAGAGGAACAGGAATGGAAGTGAAGAAACAGAAGAAATAAAAACATTCCCCCTCTACCCTTACCCACTACAAGGATAGCAGGCCTTGCCCAACTGTAAGCCAATATCAGTTGGACGCCCCAGTGATGTAAGATACACAGCACCTTCGCACCACCCAACCACCCCAGCTTAACGAGCTCGTTAGTGGTCAAAACGTTAACTGTTCTAGTAAGTACAATACCAAATTCACAAGTATTTTTGCTGAAAAAAATGTGAGTAGCTTTTGCAAAAGCTACTCACATTTTTTCAGCAAAAATATTAGCATATATGCCATATTTAATGATCAAAGTTTTAACGATACGTTAAATAACGACATCGTTAGTTTTGAACAACTGGGCCCAGAAAATCAAAATCTTCGCACCGTTTGAGGACATGGTGAATAATATATATATATATATATATATATATATATATATATATATATATATATATATATATATATATATATATGACAATTCACATCACATTGATGTCAAAATTAATATGTATCAACTTACGAATGAAATCGAAAACGTTCAATCATGTTATGTAAAAAACATCTTTTGAAAACAAGGAACACACAACAAAAATGAAAACAGAGACTTACTTTTATTGGGTATGTTAATGAGTAGTAATAGGTTATGCGACGCTGCACACGGCCTCTAGCCCCGGGTTGCGCAGAACATTGATTTGGGTTCAACTGAGATGAGTTTTATGGTACAAGATGACCATAATATATAATCTACACTATGACAAAGTACGGGGGAGACGTTTTACGGCCAGCACACGGCACTAACTGTAGTGAAGTCAAACATGGTCTGTAAAAAAGACCCTATGGGAACAAGGAACACATACTAAATATATTTCGAAAACAGGAATCTCAGTTTTATTGAGTTCATGTGCAGCATAGGGTATGAGATGGTGGACATGCCCTCTCATACTGGGTTGAGCAGACCTCTGTTTTCAGTACAAAGCAAACAGGTTCAATGGTCCCATAGGACCAGAAAGTATAATCTATACCTAGACTAACAAGATCTGGGATGTATGAGCCGTATTATGTATTCCAGTTAAACATACATTTTGTCAGTGGTTTTACTTGACTTAGTTTAAAACATTTATGCCAAGCGGACTCTTTTATCTTAACTATTTGGACAGGTCCAGTTCCAACAGAAAGGGTGTCTTGTTAATTTTCATTATTACCATGTTTTATAGAAGTTCCTGTATTTAATGCCAACGGTTTAGAACCTATCAGCCATCGCGTTCCGTGGCGTCTGAGCTGGTTTTACACTGTTTGCCAATGTCCCTTTCATGGGAGGCTGGGCATAAATGGGTTAATCCTACAAAATTAAAACAATAGAAAAATGCTTTGTCGCTCGGGTATCATGTTTTAATATCGGCCTCCGGACGGCAAGATACGAGTTTTGAGTCTAAATCGTGAGCGAGTATTCACAGTTAAACATAAAATTAGCACGCACTTCGACGACAGACAGTTGCAGACTCAGTAGCAGTCTGAAAGCAGATGGAAAGGGTCTGAGTGTTCCTACCAATGACACGGTCTGTTCACCAACCAACTGATATTAACCCTTGTCATGCCTAATAAATTAAGATGCTACGCCCACTTCTAATTTCCAGCCAATCAGATTACTTGATACAGCTTTTTGATAGAAATTCACATATTTAATGACAAACAGTGCAGATCCAGATCAGTTGGCTTCTTCAGAAGCCAACTGATCTGGATCTACACTGTTTGCTAAGACAGGGCATGTTGTGCTCAGCAAGAGAAGGGTTAATATACAACATAGCTGTCTTTCAGGCTGAGGCCCTGCTTCTAGGAGAGGGGGTAGGGGTGGATGTGATCGAAGACTAAATTATCATGTAGTCCACATCATGATATAAGCCCCATTCTACCTTCAGGGCAACTGATACATTTTCAAGGGAGACAACTCTGTCCAACTTGTTTACTCCCATCTGAAAATTAACGAAAGTTGTCTCCCTTTGCAGAACTGGACATTCGTGTACCTAGAATATCTATTCCCTTTAACTCTTTCGGCGCCAAATTTCAGATGACAAATTCAGACGACATTTGTCGTTTGCTTTGTTTTTGTTTTTTTTAATAATAATATATATTAATAATATGTAAAGTTGAAAAATGAATGTCAAACAGCGTAGATCCTGATGGGGTGAGCCGTCTCATCTGGATCTATGCTGTTTGCAAAAGCCTACTGTCATCGCCTATGGCAGTGAAAGAGTTAAACCCTATATGCGTCACCTTAAACACTTTTGTAAGAGATTCTGATTCAGTCTTTTACCACCAAGGAAAATAACAAAAAGTTCGTTGAAGTTTTTAGACTTTTCATTCATTTGAAACAGACACACATTAACTTAAATATAAGTGATTTCCCCCTTCAAAGAAAAGGAACAATATATGCCAATTTATCATGAAACAAACAATGCTTTCGCAAAACTGCACAGCTATTGTGCTGGCTTTCACCGTCATCTTCAAATATGACGTCACGCCCCCTTTCTCCTATGATTTAAATGGTTCAATGTAACGTCAGTCGACCGGAATTCAATTTCCATCAACGCTGTCAAACAACAGAGGCAGCTCACTGAGTAATTCAGTTTTGAATTACCTATAGAACTACTCTATCCAGTAACGGAAACTGATTTAAAATATAAGGAAGTTTATACAGACTTGGTTAAGCATGCAAAGTATTTTGATGTGTGTTATATTCAGTCTGGATGTGACAAACATTATACTGACCTTTCGAAACTGGCATGAGCTAATTCAAAACATGATTGTATTGTGTTTTGACTACAATAAAGGCATTTCATTGCAGTACAATATAAGAACAGAGATGTCGGGCGACAAATTATCTAAGCAGATTTGATGTTAGCATATTTAAAATTAAAAAGCTTTCAAATGTGATAAAACTGGAGCGTGAATAAATCAAGTTAATGTGACAAAATCTGTAAAAGGAGGTACTATGCAGACGACAGCATTGCGTTACCCAGGCAAATATTTTAGGGTCTAGCGACTTTGTCCTTTTTAAGGCAAACCATAGCATTTAACTCCAGTATATGAATTGTTCGCGTGTTTTAAGATTAATTGCTAGATGACCACCCTGTAGCTTTGTCTACCCCTAGTAACGACAGCGTCATACGTCATTTAGCTATTTTGCATTCATAGATAGCCAGTACGGATAAAATTTAGAAAAAGGGAATGCAAAACGTGTGTACTCATCACGAAAACATGCCTATATAATTTTGACCCCCTTAAACCCCATTTTTATATAGTAAAACTGGGGTTTACAGGGGTATACATTATTTTTCTTATTTCTGCTCAAAAACATAGATTGTGGGTACTCGTTAGAACCGCCTCGCCGAGGCGGTTCTAACAAGTACCCACAATCTATGTTTTTGAGCAGAAATATGATATGAAAAATATCAGAGTTTTTTTACCTGAAAATTTTCGGTTTTTGGAGGTGAAATTTTCTATATATTTGAATAGGCTTGTTTTCGTAATGTACAAATGACGTGAATCAAGAAACATATTTGAATGGCATAATGAATTACCTGGTAATATAGTCCTCTAAAACCACACAGAATACCATCTTCTAAGTAATATAATAGACAAACCTTAACTACTGTGCTTTCAACATCTTTCAGAAAGTCCTTTTTTTGTTTGGCGCTTTACACAGAAGAAGTAAATTTAAAAACTTTTGTCATGATTTAATGCGAAACCATTTGTCATAACTAACTGTGAACAAAAAAGTTTTATTCTAGCCATAAGTTTTTAAAAACATCAAACATTTTCACTTTTTCCCTTAGTAAAATGAATGCAAATTAAGCAGAAATCTGTAGAGTAGGTAACTTGGAGGCAGATTCTCAACAAGTTCCGCTTGTTAAAATTTTCTGCAATTTTCACACTGTTGTTGTGAAACGTAATAATTCAAATTCAGCAAAGAAAAATAAAAAAAAACATAATTTCTGACAAAGAAAAACCAAAAAAGTCCCTTTACTATTTAAATTGCATAGGTCAGACAATTTTGGTCGTAAATTTAATTTTAGGGTACATATTTGAGCTCAAAACACAGAAACAGAAAAGACAACTGGTTTCTGATAAGATATGGCCAGTCAGACTAAAATATTTTCATTTAAAATATAACGCCAAGCAAAAACTGTCTTTCTGAGTGATGTCGAAAGGACAGTAAAAATGTAAACATAGATCAGAATGCGGCATTTGATCAGGGTCTACACTATTTTTCGTTCATCCAAAAGTTTGACAAATCCTCAGGTAGTATTAAAATGGACATTTAAAGTTTAGAACAAATAAGATAAGGTGTTAAAGTGTCCCACTAATGATGTTTGGTTACGATTTAATTACATGAATCTGTCGACAGGAACCTGGTTGCACTTTCAGATATATGCATTTGGCGGTCTATATTTCTCGCTTTTTCGACGAAGTCGTATTATTGATTAATTTGAGGTTTTACGGCCCAGTCAACCCATTAGGGTCATGTCGAACCGGGAGTTTACCTAATCACACTTTTCCTGAGCAGGCTTAGTCCTCTAAGCGAACCAGTATGTATGCACATTCTTTCGCCAGGAACTGACAACTGCCCTTCTTAAATCAGCGGAAGGGAGAGAATGACCAAAGAAAATATTTCATGATCAATCTCTACGGAAGAATGTTGGAGACTGAACCCGCGACCTTCTGATCGCCAGTCGAACGCGCATCTGACTGAGCCACCAAGGCCGGTGAAGTCGTATAAATATCACAGTGAGCTTAATGACTGAAAAAAACGTCACAGATTTCAAGATTTCCTTGATTTCCTTGTTGAGCCGGTTCTAACGAGTACCCACAATCTATGTTTTGAGCAGAAATATGAAAAACATCAGAGTTTGTTTATCTGAAAATTTTCAGTTTTTGGAGGTGAAATGTTCTGTATATTTGAATAGGTGTGTTTTCGTAATGGTTCTAGAGCCAACAACTTCTTTGCTTTAATGGCCAATACTTAGTTCTTGCCTGCCAGCGGTCTCTTTAATTTTCAAAACAATAACCGGAATAGTAGGTCATGTGTCATGTGATCAGCATCCGCGTCTTCGAAGACACTTGACACAGATCTTGTAAGAGATCACGGCAGATGTAAAGGTAATTGGTAACCCAGATGATTTTTCTACTTTCATATTCAAAGCAAACACCCAAAATATACAATTTTGCTAATTATATTGCAAATTGGCTGAATTGTACATTTTGACCAATTCTGACATCAAAGCAGGCAATAAATAAATAAATAAAACAACTTTTAGAAAAGGACAAAAATAGAACTATTTAACCCATTTATTCCTATATAGCGTCCTATAAAAGAGACAGTGGCAAACAGTGTAGACCCAGATCAGACGCCGCAAAATGCGGCGTCTGATCAGGGTCTACCCTATTTGCAATATTTACACGTATTTCTATAAAACGTAGTAATAATAAAAACTAACCAGACACCTTTCTATTGGAAATGACCAAAGAGTTATAGTAGTAGATTCCACCAGGCATAAATGGGTTAATTAATATGGAACTAAATTCGTCTGGAACCGACCCGGTGCTCTGTAAACTTGAGCAGTCCGAGACAAAAAGTGAACATAAAATTCCATGGGAGGGAATAGCGCTAATTGGTTTCCACCGTAATCATCCTTAATATGCGTACAACTTCGTGCATTTGATAATGGAGTTCTGCTTATGTATACGCTAGAGGGCGTAAGCAGTGTTGCGAACTTCATTACTGCTTATGAAGAGTCTCAATAAAACCGAGACTCCCATTTTCTGATCCGTTGTGTGTTCTTTGCTTCCTAAGGCAATCTTTTTGACGTTTATTTTACTACACTGCAGCTGGTGCTAGTGCCGTGTGGCGGCGGTAGAATGTTTACCCGTACATCACCGTAATGCAGATTATATTTCATTTCCTTTGGGATCATTGGGCCCATTGTGGTATATTTGAAAATGAAGTTCTGCTCATGTATACGCTAGAGGGCATAAGCAGTGTTGCAAACTTCATTACTGCTTATAAGCGTCTCAATAAAACCGAGACTCCCATTTTCTAATCCGTAGTGTGTTGTTTCCAATCTTTTTGTCGTTTATCTACGTCACTTTTAACAATCTTTCAGTCATATTGCAACAATGTCTGGATGTGGCAGGGAGCTCGATGTTCACTTTTAGAGCACTGCCTCACTGAAATATCATGCCTCAGATCATGTCACATGACATTCCATCCAGTCACATTAAACTGACACCGGGTTGATCAGTTCTAGCTCTACTTTCTTAATGCTGAGCACAAAGGAAAGAGCAGCTAGTACCATTTTAAAAGTCGTTTGACTTGGCCATGGATCAAACCCACAAAACCCTGTCACAAAGCAGATGCTCTACCAATTGAGCCACTGTGCAAGTGAAAATTAATGTTTTAATATCACGCACAGCTATTCATCATGATATTTTTTGTGAAGTTTCATGAAAATCTATCAAAAACAACTGTAGAAAATCTAACAAAAAACTGTAGAAAATCTAATAAATACTTAGCAATCAACCTGATTACTCTTATGATGATGACGTTCAGGCTTACCCATAAGGCATCAACCCATATACTGTGGTACTCATTAGAAGCACCTTGCCCAAGCACTTCTAATGAATACCCACAACATACGTTTTTGTGGAGAAACAAGCAAAAGTATTATCTGGACATCCCTCTTATCTGGAGCTATGCATTTGTACAGCACAGATCTTGTATACTGGAGATAATTAAAACCACATTATGAAAACAGGTGTTTTCACAACTGGGAAAAACCTATGTTCCTGTATGCATGAAGGTCCCTTTTGCATGATTGCATGAGCAGGTATATATGTTTTTGCCATTAAACCAGTGTATTTTACATATATAGTAAAACCTGTGTAAGACAGCCACCTTTGAAATTGACCTTAGTAGTTGATGTGGAAAGGTGGTTGTCTTATAAAGGTACATGTCATATAATTTTGCTAGCAAAATTACATGACATGTATCTTTATAAGACAGACAACTTTTTCCACATCAACCTCTATTTAAAGTCAGTCTCGAAGGTGGCTCTCTTACACAGGTTTTACTGTATACCATATATACCCTAAGTATTCAGACAGACAAATCTTAGCTAACAGTGTAGACCAAGATCAGATGCTGAAGAATGCAGTATCTGATCAGGGTTTACACTATTTGTCACTCATCCAGCAGGTTTTTGACATGTTAAGAGATCATGAATTGGACTTGTTCAAATTTCAGGACAAGTATTGTAAACTAGGTTTTGTTTGTTTGTTTTGAGGTTTTATGGCCCAGTCAACACTTTAGGGTCATGTCGAGCATAGTCAGTTTTCTTAACCATACTTTTTCCTGGAAAGGTGCAGAGCTAAGCAGTTAACCAGTACTTGTGCACATTCTTTCACCAGAAACTGACAACTGCCTTTCTTGAACCAGCGGAAGGGAGAGAATGGCCGTAAAAAATATTTCATGATCAATCTCCACGTGGATTGAACCCAAGAATTCCTAATCACCAGCTGGACGTGCATTCGACTGAGCCACCAAGGCCAGCCTGTAAGGAAGGTGTTTGAATACTTAGGGCAAATATGATAAGCAGATAATCAAACATCACACTGAAAAAAAAAAAAAAAGCACAACAACAACTGTTCTACCAGGACAAAACTTTTACTGACAGCTTATTCTATTCTCTGTGCCACTTGATGTGATATGCTTTAAGACAATTTTCCAAATGTGTAATTTAGACACTCACCTAAAACCCTGGCATGCCCAAACTACGAAATGTATAAACTTATAGTGAATACTTGTTCTATCTTTTATACAATATGATTTGATATTTTGAAAAAAATAATAATAATAAAAACTTTTTAGATTCCCCCAAACCCAATCCAAACTCTACAATCACCTCATGGCAAAAATTTTAATGAATATTCAGTAAACTAAACTCATCATGCCATTTGATTTGACATTACGAAAACACGCCTATTCAAATATAAATTGAAAATCCCATTTCCAAAAACTGAAAATTTTCAGATAAAACTGATATTTTTTTCATATTTCTGCTCAAAACATTGATTGTGGGTACTTGTTAGAACCGCCTTGCCGAGGCAGTTCTAACGAGTACCCACAATCTATGTTTTTAAGCAGAAATAAGAAAAATAATGTATACCCCTGTAAACCCCAGTTTTACTACATCAAAGCGGGGTTTAAGGGGGTCAAAATTATATAGGTATGTTTTCGTGATGATAATGGATATGTATTCTATTCTTCATGCCATTCAATTTGATACATATTAGTTATATCAATATGTTCAGAAAAAGTTAAGCTTGGACCCTCAGCCCCACCAATCCCCAACTCTAGTCCAGCCCCATCCACCCCAGACCAATACTCCTTCTGAAAAAGGGGACTACTCTAAAAGGAAATAATTTGCTCCCCATCCGATGGGGAGCAAATTCTTTCCTTTTAGAGTAGTCCCCTTTTCTGAATGGAACAAAAAACAATTTTGACTGAGTTGTCTCCCTTAAAGATGTACCTTAAGTACATGTACATCTATGGTAAGGACCTAAGGTGTATGAACATTATGGGTAAATTCAGCAATCAGGGTCCAGTTGTTCAAAGCATCGTTAGCTTACCTAGGTCATTAGTGGTCAGAATCTTAACTGATCTAATAGGTACAATGTCTAATTCATAGGTATTTTTACTGAAAAAAATGTGAGTAGCTTCACATTTTTCAGCAAAAATATTAGCATATATGCCATATTTAGTGATCAAAGTTTTAACGATATGTTAATTAACGACATCATTAGTTTTGAACAACTGGGCTCAGTATTTTTGTTATCAGTTGGCATAATCTGCAGTATCCAGTGCTTTTGTATCAATCATATAATTAAAGAATTAAAAAAAAATGTGCATAGTTCCAGATAAGGCATTATTTTTTCAAACAAAATACTGAGATTTTTCTTATTTCTCTATCAAACATATGTTGCAGTACTCATTAGAAGCACCTCCGTGAGGCGCTTCTAATATGTACCCAAAACATAAGTTTTCATGAAGAAATAAGAAAAAAAATATATGTGAATACTCCCTGTATCTGGAGCTATGAATGTATCTGCATGTGCAGGCTGATCTGGGAATTTATTGTCCACATACCAGTATGCGATAAGAACACTTTCTGCATTACAGGTTTCATTTAACACTTAGGACATAATGGGCACATTCGGCAGATGAGACGACGACATGTTGACAATGTTTCTTATTTTTCCCAGAAAATAGGCTTTGGTATTTCATGCTAATTTTTTCCTATGGAAATCTGCATGAAATATCAAAGTCTATTTTCTCAGAAAAATACGAAAAATATTTCAAAATGTTATCTGCTAAAATTTTACCCAGCATGCTATGTGTTAATTAGATATTGGAACGCTGAACTGACAAACTATGTGTTATTCCTCAGGCTAAGTTTGTTTGTTTGTGTTGAGGTTTTACGGCCCAGTCAACCCAATGGGGTCATGTTGAGCGCGGTCAGTTTACCTAACCACACGTTTACTGGGCAGGCTTTGTCCTCTAAGCGGTTAACCAGTATTGTGCACATTCTTTCGCCAGAAACTGACAAATGCCCTTCCTGAATCAGTGGAAGGGAGAGAATGACCATAGAAAATATTTCATGATCAATCTCCACGAAAGAATGTTGCCGAACTCGGCGGGGGTAGAACCCGCGACCTCCTGGTCTCCAGTCAGATGGCGCATCCAACTGAGCCACTGAGGCCGGCTCCTCAGGCTAAGACTGCATGGCTAAATCATATACAAAATTCCTATCACAATCCACACTACTGGGTCACAGTTAAACAATTAATCTGCATTTCTTCAGCTTCTGCTTCATGCATTTTACAAATGCTTAATTGAAGTGAGTTTAATCTTTACCACTCTCTGGGCATTTTCAGCAGACGACGAATTGATGATATTTTTCATATTTTTCCCCAAAACAGGATTTGACATTTCATACAAATTGTCTCCTCAGGAGACAATTTGCATGAAATGTCATATCCTGTTTTCTGGGAAAAATAAGAAAAATATTTCAAACTGTCGTCTGCTGAAAAGTTTACCCAGAGTGCTAAACGTTAACTTAAATGTTTAAGCAGATGTCTGGATTTTAGAGAGAGAAAACAATCTGATGCTCCCTTATACATGCAGACATTTAAAATGAGGTCCATATCACCAAAACCTATTCACTTCTTTCGCACATCTCAATGATATATCTACCGGTATGCATCTGCACTGAAACAAGTAGAGCAAGTGCCCGTAGGGGCACGAATAACCCCGGCCTACACTATTTCTTAATTATAAACAAGAATTCCGCGGAAGGCGTCATCGCACCTGCTGGGGCAAAAGTCACAGGAGCCACAATCAGAATGGGGTTATTAAATAAGTTTATTTCATTCTTAGCAGTGCTTACTTGGAAAACTGGGTTGAAAAAAATGTAGACAAAGTGCCTAGTGGGGCACATATATTCCGGGCCAGTCCCATTCCCTCTAATGGCTATATCTTCAGCACTGACTTTTCGTATCATACATGATACAGCCCAATGATAATGGAACATTGACGTAAAATTTGTAAAAGTCACTGAAGCATGAAATATAGGTCAAGGTCATGGGTCAATATACCTGCTAATTCAGTACATCAAGGAGAAGCACAATGCAAGGTATGGTGGTTGTAGGCCTTATAGTTGAGGAGTTATCAAACATCAACGTAAAATGTGTCAAATATAGGTCAAGGTCACCGGGTCAAGGTACCTGCCAAGCCAGTGGAATGAGGTGAAGCACTATGCAAGGTTTAGTGGTTGTAGGTCTTATATTTGAGGAGATACCGAACATCAAAATAAAATGTGTCAAAGTCACTGGAGTGCACAATATAGGTCAAGGTCACCAGGTCAAGGTACCTGCCAAGTCAGTACATCGAGACGAAGTCTATATAAGGTTTGGTGGTTGAAGGCCTTACAGTTGAGGACATATGGAAGGGTGACGTAAAAGGTGTAAAAGTCAATGGAGCGCGAAATATAGGTCAAGGTCACCCAGTGAAGGTACCTGCGGAGTCCGTACATTGAGGAGAAGCACTATGCAAGGTTTGATGGTTGTAGGCCTTACAGTTGAGGAGATATTGAACGTTGACGTAAAATGTGTAAAAGGCACTGGAGCGCAAAATATAGGTCAAGGTCACCGGGTCAAGATACCTGCCGAGTCAGTACATCTAGGAGAAGCACTATGCAAGGTTTGGTGGCTAGAGGTCTTACACTTGAGAAGATCTGGAACATTGACGTAAATTATGTCAAAGTCACTGCAGCCAAAATATAAGTCAAGGTCACCAGGTCAAGGTATCTGCCAAGTCAGTACATTGAGAAGAAGCACTTTGCAAGGTTTGATCGTTGTAGGCCTTATAGTCGAGGAGATATAGAATGTCGACGCAAAATATGTCAAAGTCACTGGAGCGCAAAATATAGGTCAAGGTCACCGGGTCAAGGTACCTGCCATGTCAGTACATCTAGGAGAAGCACTATGCAAGGTTTGGTAGTTGTATGCCTTATAGTTGAGAAGATCTGGAACATCAACGTAAATTGTGTCAAAGTCAATGGAGCGCAAAATATAGGTCAAGGTCACTGGTTCAACATACCTGCCAAGTAAGGTATGATGGTTGTTGTAGAATTGTAGTTGATTAGAATACTAACTTTGACGTAAATGTCGAACTTCGACATAACAGAACTGTTAACAGACAGACGGACGGATGAACGGACAGACGAATGGAAAAGCGGGCACCTATGTCGCAAAGTCGGGAGGTCAGGGAGATGTTTCATACAAGGTTTGAGGGTTGTTTAGTTTTGTAGTTGATTAGAATACTAACTTTGACATAAATGTCGAACTTCGACATAACAGAACTGTTAACAGACGGACAGACAGACAGACGGATGAACAGACAGACGAATGGAAAAGTGGGCACCTATGTCGCAAAGTCAGGAGGTCAGAGAGATGTTTCATGCAAGGTTTGATGGTTGTTTAGTCTTGTAGTTGATTAAAATACTAACTTTGACATAAATGTCGAACTTCGACATAAATGTTGACAGACGGACGGACGAATGGACAGACATACGGAAAAGTGGACGCCTATGTTGCAAAGTCAGGAGGTCAGGGAGATGTTTCATGCAAGGTTTGATGGTTGTTTAGTCTTGTAGTTGATTAGAATACTAACTTTGACATAAATGTCGAACGTCGACATAAATGTTGACAGATGGACGGACGGACGGACGGACGGACGGACAGAAAATCGGACGCCTATATCGCACCCTGCTACAAGCAGGTGCGATAAAAATAAAACTTTAATGCAAAACTTTGACACAGATGTTAACTAACAGACAGACAACCATACATACCAACAAACAAACAGACAGACGAACAGAAAGACGAAACCTATATACCCTCTACACACTTTATATGCCGGGGGTATAAATAGAAGAACACTGATATACACACACATATTCTAATTCTTTAGAGAAAATAATGTGTGACATTTCATGTATACTGTCTGCATGCCTAGCAGATGATTCCCATGAAATGTCAGGACCGTTTTCTTTGAAAAAAAAAAAACAAATACATATCCAAGCTGCAGACAAGGCACTTATTTCAACCGAAAAGCATTTATATTTTTCTTACTTGTCCATTAATACCTATATGGTGGGTAGGCACTTCTAATGAGTACCCATAAAATATGTTTTAGTGGACAAATAAGTTCAAGAGGCTACTGCACTCAAGGGTTGATGACGACACCAACTGTTAGCCAATGGATCCTTAACTATCCTAAAAGCTCCCCAGGAGCCTTTCAGCTGTTTTGCCTTTTTGCCGTACAAATGTCTAAACTGACCTTGTTGCAAAATAGGCCAAAGTCATTTGAAAATGTTGACAAGGCAGACACCGACGACGGACCACTGCCTGTCCTATAAGGTTCCAAAGAGCCTTAAGCTCTGGTGAGATAAAACATATTATCTTTATATACCCACTCTTATCTCGATATATATACAGTCGAACCTCGCAATCTCGAACTCGCTTATTTCGAATTACCGCTTATCACGAAGTGAAAATCTGGTCCCTGTTTTAACATGAAACTATGACAACAGGTAACAAAATAATGTGGAAAAGAGGAGAAATTGCTCCTAAGGAGCAATTTCTCCTCTTTTCCACATTATTTTATATATATATTTTTAACTTCAGGAGTCAAATTACATATTCATTTGTTAAATGTGGTTGTTCAATTTGTTGTTTTCCTCTCACTCTCTCAACTCTGATATACCATGTATCAAGGTACGGATATCTCGAAGTGTTTCAGTGAGTCCCTTGGAATTCGAGATAACGAGAGTCGACTGTATATATATATATATATATATATATATATATATATATATATATATATATATATATATATATATATATATATATATATATATATATATATATATATATATATATATATATATATATATATATATATATATATATATATATATATAATATATATAGTCTAAACCACACTTTGAATGATGCTTTATGGGGTAAATCACACATTAAAAGTCCTGCTCATAGCACAAGATAAGTCATCCCATGAAACATTATTTTCTCTGGGGTTGCATATTGTGTGTACAGATTACAATTACACTGGTGAGAAAATTTTCAATAATGCTAAAGACATATGTTTGTGAAGAAATGAGAAAAATATTAAAACTTTTTTTTTTATCACAGGCAGTATCTTATCTGGGACACTGAAAAGAAGAGACACAGAAGTTAATTGAGCTCTCAGACTAATCAATTACTTATAATGCTTTATAATGGCATAACTAATAAATTATGGTACATAATATCTATAACTATAAACCATAAAATGCCATTCAAAATTGTTTCAGGCAACATGCTCAAAATATGTTTTTTTTTTATTTTTCAAAGCTACTGCTTGACATTTCATGGGAATCATCTGCCCAAGAAATGTCAAGCATTACTTTCTCTAAAAATAAAAATGTGTTAAAAATTCTGGGCCCAGTTGTTCAAAGCACTGTTAGCTTAACAAGCTCGTTAGTGGCCAAAATGTTAACTGTTCTAGTAAGTACAATATCTAATTCACATGTATTTTTGCTGAAAAAAATGTGAGTAGCTTTGCAAAAGCTACTCACATTTTTTCAGCAAAAATATTAGCACATTTGCCATATTTGATGATCAATGTTTTAAGCATACGTTAACTAACAACATCCTTAGTTTTGAACAAATGGGCCCTGACTGTTGACTGCTGCTATTGTGACAGACACTTTAAGGTGAATGGATACTCTTGGAAGATTATCTCCCATTTTTAACAAGGGAGACAACAGCAAATTCCTGTACCCTAATACGCCATCTGAGAGATGTCTACTAAAAAAGGAATTAATGTGCTCCTAAGGGGAGCAGATTTTTTTCTTTTAGAGTAAACCCTATTCCAGAAGGAAGCAAATATAATTTTGACAGTTATCTCCCTTGAAAATGTTTCAATTTCCCTTACAAGGCCCCAATACTGAGACATTTAAACACATTTTGGTATCTCATCTATATATTTTTGTTTTAGTCTGTCTATCAAGTCCTGTCTATCCTTTGGTACTGTTGAAAAATATTCCTTCTGATCTTCAGAATATTTCTTCACAGCAGGTATAATATCGCGAAATGTCCAATCCCGCGAGATGTCTACTAAAAAAGGAATTAATGTGCTCCTAAGGGGAGCAGATTTTTTTCTTTTAGAGTAAACCCTTTTCCAGAAGGATGCAAATATAATTTTGACAGTTATCTCCCTTGAAAATGTTTCAATTTCCCTTACAAGGCCCCAATACTGAGACATTTAAACACATTTTGGTATCTCATCTATATATTTTTGTTTTAGTCTGTCTATCAAGTCCTGTCTATCCTTTGGTACTGTTGAAAAATATTCCTTCTGATCTTCAGAATATTTCTTCACAGCAGGTATAATATCGCGAAATGTCCAATCCCGCGAGATGTCTACTAAAAAAGGAATTAATGTGCTCCTAAGGGGAGCAGATTTTTTTCTTTTAGAGTAAACCCTTTTCCAGAAGGATGCAAATATAATTTTGACAGTTATCTCCCTTGAAAATGTTTCAATTTCCCTTACAAGGCCCCAATACTGAGACATTTAAACACATTTTGGTATCTCATCTATATATTTTTGTTTTAGTCTGTCTATCAAGTCCTGTCTATCCTTTGGTACTGTTGAAAAATATTCCTTCTGATCTTCAGAATATTTCTTCACAGCAGGTATAATATCGCGAAATGTCCAATCCCGCCAGCGGAAGTTAAACCTCTCGAGAAGCTCTTGCCGAAGTTCTGTAGTAGGAACACAGTCTGTGGGTTCTTTCTTCTCCATCTCAGGACAAGTCACACCTTTGAAGATTAATACACCACGAAGAGCAAACCAGCCTCCATACTTTGGATGTATACTAACTCCAAATATTTTCTGAAATGAAAATATAATTATCAAGGCTTGTGAATCAGAGCTGAAAAGATAATCGACTATCAGTCATGTCATTGTGATTGATAATTGATTAGTAATCATTGAAGATTTTGTCATAATTTTACCTGTCTATCTGAGCGTGACTCTTACCATATGCTACACTTTACTGTATGTATTTGGTCAGACAGGCCTGATCAAACAGTGTAGACCCAGATGAGTTTGCCACTCATTCATTTCTCCAAGAAAATGTACTGTATTCGACCTAATTACCACACAATACCCTAAAAGCACACAGTCGCGTAATTTCATAGTCTTCAGGTTACAGCCAGTTTACTTTTTGCCTACTACTCACCCTTAGTACTCGTATAGGTAGGTACATATTTTACCATAAGTTTTCCAAGTATTTTTAAAAACTTAAGTGCACAGTGCAGTAATTAGGTCAAATATAGTATTTTGTGTGGAAGTGCCTTGCCAATGCACTTCTAATGAGTACCCAGAACATAAATTTCCATGGAGAAACAAGAAAAATACTTTTAACATTGTTTGGTAGAACAAAAGAACTTTATCTAGAGGTATTTAAAGTTAATATGGAACCTGGACACAGCTCCAGATTGTAAGGCATCATGAAAACATACAACGTACCTATATAATTTTGACCCCCTTAAACCCCACTTTTATAAAGTAAAACTGGGGTGTACAGGAGTATACATTATTTTTCTTACTTCTGCTCAAAAAAATAAATTGTGGGTACTCATTAGAACTGCCTCGTCAAGGCAGATCTACGAGTACCCATAATCTATGTTTTGAGCAGAAAAAAGAAAATATCAGAATTTTTTATCGGAAAATTTTCATTTTTTTGGTGGTAGAATTTTCAGTATATTTGAATAGGCATGTTATTGTAATGTAATAATGGATGTGGAGGGGAGTTGTCAAGGTGGAGTTTTTGATTATAATTCTGGAATAATTTTCTCTTGTTCACAATAAAAATAGAAAGAACTTCATTGAAGTTCATGTTACACCTGCATAATTTTAAAAATATGAAAACAAGCATCAGAAGAGTGGGAGTTGTCATCCTAATTTAGCTCAATGAGATAAAATAATCAGTCAATGAAATTACCTGTAAAGTTTCAGTATGGAGACTTCATTTAGGGTTGACGCTAGGGTGGACGTAAGTACATGGGTGAACAGACGGACTGAAACTTGTATGCCTAAGTCACCCATGCTAAGGCAGATCTGACAAAAAATATACGTTGTGGGTACTCATTAGAAGCACCTTGCATGGTGCTTCTAATGAATACCCACATAAAATGATTTTATGAAGAAATAATCCTAAATTATTGCATAAAAGGCAGTGTCGCACATTATTTACAGCAGTGCATTAACTGGCGAAAAGACATGTATTAACAAAGCAATTCACGCGCTGTTAATGCACAGCTACGCAACTTTCAATATGATGTACCAGGGCCACAGATTTTCTGCCGTCACGAGATGTGTACTGCCCAGCCCTAGAACGAGCATAGTCTGTGGAAATTACATTCGCAAGACATTGGTGAAAAGGCGAAACAAAATAGTGCAAGAAATAACGTGAAATGTAGCAAGTGTTTTCAGTTTTTATGCAATTATAGCGATCAAACATGGTTTTTCAATGCATTAACATTCGCCAGGTCCCTTGGGAGGTGTTGAAAACCGCAGCCTTCGGCCTCAGTTTTCAACACCTCCCATGGGACCTGGCGAATGTTAATGCACGAAAAACCATGTTTGCCTCCCACGGGACCTGGCGAATGTTAATGCATGAAAAACCATGTTTGACCCCTATATTATAATCAGATACTCCACCTTAGAAACACCTCTGAGGTGAAAAGTTAGAACAGTTTTTGCTATTGCTTTTTCAAAACATAACATGGGTACTCAAACGGAATCATCTTGGTAACACAATTCAACAAGATATGGCAAAAATAATTTAAGTTCTCTTCTAAATACCCCTCTGTCTCGACCTCTGCAGTACATAAACACAGTACAAGTTGAATTAGCCCCATAGCCATGCATATCTGACCAGGGTTTACAATGACCATGATTTAGACAGGGGTGAGAATAGTCGCCAATAGTCATATCTGACCAGGGTTTATAATGACCAGGACTTACACAGGGGTTAGAATAGTCGCCAATAGTCAATCCTGAAATCTAAAACTTCAGTCCAAAAACTTCTAAATTTTTTCTTATTTCTCAATAAAAACATATGTTGTGGGTACTCATTAGAAGCGCCTCAGGAAGGCACTTCTAATGAGTACCCACAACATATGTTTTTATTAAGAAATAAAATTATTGTGTAGATACGCCCTCTTATGTGAAAGTTACTTCAGGCATTTATTAACCCAAATCACTACTTTTGACACAAAAGGAATGTTTTTTTTTTTGTGAAAAAGTGTAAAAGTGAAATTTCATGCTTATAATTAAAGTTCGCAATCCTGAAATCAGGATTAATCCTGAAGTTTCCCATCCCTGTTTACATTTACAAGGAGAAGAAAAAAATACAGTTGAAGGCTCAAACACCGATGGCTCGTTTACCATGGCTAATTCGAACTGGTTTTTGAGTCCCTACAAAATTCTTCCGATAGCTCAAGAAAACAAATATTTAAGGAAATTTTCTTATTTTATCGTGAAATTGTATGTTGTGTGTACTCATTAGAATCGCCTCATCGAGGCAATTCTAATGAGTACACACAACACACAATCACTGTGTAGAAAATCCAAAAGATTTCCCTAAATTATTGCAATTTGCTTCCTGAACTGGTGCCATGATTAACCCTCAGTGGCTTGAACTACCCAAGTCTCGAACAAATTTCCATGGTCCCAAAGATGTTCGAGCCATTGAGGTTCGACTGTATTCTGTGATCTGGAGCAATACTTACAGTTGACTCATCCCAGGGATCTGGCTGTACATCTTTTCTCTGGTAATAATAAGCTGCCCCAGCCACATGTCCTGCTGTCTGAACCAATACTTTAGGACGCCTTGATGGTAGCAACTCAAAATCATGGATGGCTTCAATTTCAATGTCGGAAAATTTCTGTAACAAATGAGGTGAGAAGTAGGTAAATCAACTGAGCCTCAACATGTAAAGATACACATCTCTACAGTCTGATCAGAATCTTCACTAGCAATCTATAGACAGCAAAAGACCATGGGTTTCATCAGGCAGACAGTGAAGTATTGTGCACATTCTTTTGGAAGAAACTGACAACTGCCCTTCTTGAATATTCTTTCTTGGAGATTGATCATGAAATATTTTCTACGGTCATTCCCCGCCTTCCGCTGAGTCAAGAAGGCAGTTGTCAGTTTCTGGCAAAAGAATGTGCACAATACTGGTTAACCTCTTAGAGGACTAAGCCTGTCCAATAAAAGTGTATTTAGGTAAATTGACCATGCCCGACATGACCCCATTGGGTTGACTGGGATGTAAAACCTCAACTCAAACAAGAATGATCATAGAAAATATTTCATGATCAATCTCCATGACAGTTTGTTGCCAACCCTGCTGGGGTCGAGCCCACAACCTTCTGATCACCAGTCGGACGTGCATCAAACTGAGTAATCGAGGCTATTTTCTTTGAGTTTAATGATCTGTGCCCAGTTGTTCAAAGCTAACCATGTCGTTAGTTAACGATTCGTTAAAATTTACATCGAGTGATACGCAAATATGCTGAAATTTTTTGCTGAAAAAATGTGAGTCGCTTTTGCAGTGCAAAAGCTACTCATATTTTTTCAGTAAAAAATATCAGAATATTGTGTATTGACAGTTAACGAAATGACCCTTAACAAGCTTGTTAAGCTAACGACGCTTTGAACACCGGGCCCTGGTGTTTTACATCATATTGATATGATGAAGTGGTGCTAATGAAAGATTTTTTTGCAATGAAGCGCAGTATATACAGTCATAAGTCATGTACAGTCAAACAGGTTTCGCATGACCTTGTGATCCAAAGTCGTGGGAGCTAACCACTCTGCCACCTGGACACTTCACATATTGAATTATTCACTCAATCTGTTCTACATTCAGAGAAGAATCACAAATATTTGCATCTGCACAACTTTAAGGAGAGTGGATATATTTTCAAGGGTAGCAACTATCTAAATTATTTGCATCCATTCTGCAAAGGATTTACCCTTATATGAAAGGAAATAATTCACTCTTATGGGGAGAATATTTTTTTCCTTTTAGAATGGACCCCCTTTGCAGAAGGGACTTAGTATGCAGGGAATCAAACAGGAAGCAATTTAAAAAAATCTGCGAAAAATCTTCCATTCTATTGACATAAATGGAGGAGGTATTCAGAAGCAAAATCATGGAAATCCAAGATTTTGCTTTCGATTCTCCCAGATCTTAGATAACTAGAAGTATGGTAAATGTCCTAAAATTTGGTGTCTGACAAAACAGCATATGCAAACAGTGCAGACCTAGATCAAAATGCTCATCTGGGTCTACACTGTTTGCCTTTCCACTAAGTATTTGAAGAAAGGAATGCATAAAAAGCAAAATTTAGGCAAAAAAGTATGGAATAAAATTTTAGGATATTTACCTTAATTGCTGAGGTAAAATTTGAAGGGCCTGTGATGGATAGACAACATAAAAACACCAGATCATCACGAGAACACGCCTATATAGTTTTGACCCCCTTAAACCCCACTTTTATATAGTAAAACTGGGGTTTACAGGGGTATACATTATTCTACTTACTTCTGCTAAAAAACATAGAGGTGGTTCTAATGAGTACCCACAATCTATGTTTTGAGCAAAATTATGAAAAATATCAGAGGTTTTTTATCTGAAATTTTTCAGTTTTTGGAGGTAAACTTTTCTATATAATTGAATATGAAAAATATCAGAGGTTTTTTTATCTGAAAATTTTCAGTTTTTGGAGGTAAACTTTTCTATATAATTGAATATGCCTGTTTTCGTAATGTACTTTTTAACTAAAAAAAAAACAACCTTTTACCTTGATCTCTAAAACAACACATGTTGTGGGTATGTACTCATTAGAAGCACCCTATCTAGGTAAAAAAGTTAAAAACAGTTGATCAACTTATTGCACATTTGAATTATGCATGCCCAGATCAGTTCCGAATATACACAGGCTGTTCAGCGTTTGTCAATTTCTCATGATGTCTCGGCAAAGAAATAAGAATAATATCTGTACTTTTCAAGTGAAAAATGAACCTATAATATTTGGAGCTATGAATATGGTCAGGCTTACCTGTTTAATCTGACTGAATTAGCAGAGCTCTGTATCAGGCATACTTTTAGTTTAAAAACCTATGGTGTTCTTAATTTTATTATTTCTCCCATTATTATAAATGTTCCTTTACTAGTTTGATGTTGACTGAAAAGCCTGCAAGTTACACCCTCAGAACAACGGCCACCTCCTTACAATGTCAAATTTTGGCTGTTCCAGCTGTTGGCTATTGAGGAGAGGTTGCACTGTACTTCTAATGAGTAAATTTACCCATAACAATTTCTTTTTTGAGAAATAGGAAAAATATTTATCTGGACACTCCTCTTATCTGTGTATGAAATTTTAGGTCATTTACCGTATCCTAAATTTTTGGACCTTGTAATTCCATACCTGGGCTCAGTTGTTCAAAACTAATGATGTTGTTAGTTAAATATCATTTAAACTGTGAACATTAGAGGTGGCATACATGTAAATGCTAATATATTTGCTGAAAAATATGTGAGTAGCTGCAAAAGCTACTCACATTTTTTCAGCAAAACTACCTGGTTATTAGACATTGTACTTACTAGAACAGTTAAAATTTTGACCACTAATGAGCTTGTTAAGCTGATGATACTTTGAACAACTGGGTCCTGGTCTAAAACTTACAGAAGCCCAATGGTTTACATCTGACAGAATGTTAAACCGTGTAAACTAATAAAACCACTTATGAAATACTTTTGATATGGGTCTACACCATATGGAGCAGTTTGATCAGGGTCTATAGTATTTACTCATGCCCCTTTGTCCGAATATTTACGATAGTAAATATCATAGCCCCAGATAAGAGGAAGTATACATATAATATTTTTTTCAATTCCTCCATGAAAACATATGTTGTAGGTACCCATTAGAAGCCCCCGACAGAGGCATTTCTAATGAATATCACAACTTATGCTTTTTGCAAGAAAAAAGAATAATATCTGTACATTTCAAGTGAACTAGAGCTGGTGTTTGTAAAACACTATGCCCCCAACTGCCTGACTCTAACACTGTTTGACTCCAACACTGCTTAGCCATGACGGTAACAACAGTACAAATATATGATTTCAATGTTATTTTATCAAAGGGAAATAACTCTAAAATAGGAGATGATTGGGATAAGAAAAAAATACGGATCATCTATTTTTTCATGAGGAATCAAAACATGAAATTTCAAAACATTAGCATACATGGTTCTAAACTTATGCTATACACAATAAAGCAACAACATTAAATGGCCCGAAATTGCGAAGGGCCATAACTCCAACATTTCATTTAATTGGTTCAAAATTTATTCAGGTGATCTCCTCCTCAATCCCAATCAGTATACCAAATATCATGGCTCTAGCTTAAATACTTTTTGAGATATCTTGCTGAAAAAGTCAAAATGCCTAGAACTACAAAGGGCCATAACTACATCAATTTTTCATGGAATTCCCTAAAAAACAAACCAGTTAATCTCCACATCATCCCCAATCAGCATATAATATTTCAAGACCCTAGCTTAAGTGCTTTTCGAGAAATCTTGCTGACAAGGTCAAAATGAGCAGAACTGCAAAGGGCCGTAACTTTATCAATATTTTCATGGAATTCTCTCAAAATATAATCGGGTAATGTACACATCATTCCCACTCACTGTATCGAATTTCAAGAACCCAGCTTAAATACTTTTCAAGATATCTTGCTCACAAGATTTAATTCTGATTTTTTTCCAAGGGGCATAACTTTAAATAAACATGCTAGACAAGAAAAAAAAATACGGGTTGGCTATTTTTTCATTGGGAACCCAAATATAAAATTTCAAAACCCTAGCGTGCAGGGTTCTTAAGATATGGCATGCACAAAAAAAGCTTGATGAACGGACAAACAGTCGGATGGACAAATGAAGGCAAAATAATATGCCCCATCAATTTCATTCGAAACTGGGGGCATAATCAGGTCATCTACTCATCGCTACCAATCTATTCATCAAGTTTCAAGGCTCCAGCTTCAATAGTTTTTGAGATATTTTGTTCACAAGGGAAACATGCCCAAATTTACAAAGGGCCATTACTTATGAAATATTTTTCAGAATTTACAAAAAAAATAATCAGGTCATCTACTCATCATTACCAATCAATTCACCAAGTTTCAAGTCTCTAGCTCTAATAGTTTTTGAGATATTTTGTTGACAAGATAAAAATGCCCAAAATAACAAAGGGGCATAACTCAAGAAGTATATTTCAAAATTTCTTCAAAAGTAAATCAGGTTGTCTACTCATCACTACCAGTCTATTCATCAAGTGTCAAGGCTCTAGTTCCAACAGTTTTTGAGATATTTTGCTGACAAGGTAAAATTGCCCAAAATTACAAAGGGCCATAACTCATGAAGTATTTTTCAGAATTTCTTCAAAAATTAATCAGGTCATCTACTCATCACTACAAATCCATTTACTAAGTTTCAAGGCTCTAGCTCTAACAGTTTTTGAGATATTTTGCTGACAAGATAAAAATGCCTAAAATTACAAAGGGGCATAACTCAAGAAGTATATTTCAAAATTTCTTCAAAAGTTTATCAGGTTGTCTACTCTTCACTACCAGTCTATTCATCAAGTTTCAAGGCTCTAGCTTCAATAGTTTTTGAGATATTTTGCTGACAAGTTAAAAATGCCCTAAATTACAAAGGGCCATAACTCATGAAGTGTTTTTCAGAATTTCTTCAAAAGTTAATCAGGTCATCTACACATCACTACAAATCCATTTACTAAGTTTCAAGGCTCAAGCGCTAACAGTTTTATTAGATATTTTTACACATCACTACAAATCCATTTACTAAGTTTCAAGGCTCAAGCGCTAACAGTTTTATTAGATATTTTGCTGACAAGGTAAAAATGCCCAAAATTACAAAGGGCCATAACTCAAAAGGCATTTTTTAAAATTTCTTCAAAAGTTAATCAGGTTGTCTACTCATCACTAACAGTCTATCCATTAAGTTTCAAGGCTCTAGCTCCAACGGTTTTTGAGATATTTTGCTGACAAGATAAAAATGCCCAAAATTACAAAGGGCCATAACTCATGAAGTATTTTTCAGAATTTCTTCAAAAGTTAATCAGGTCATCTACTCATCACTACAAATCCATTTACTAAGTTTCAAGGCTCTAGCTCTAACAGTTTTTGAGATATTTTGCTGACAAGGTAAAATTGCCCAAAATTACAAAGGGCCATAACTCAAGAAGTATTTTTCAAAATTTCTTCAAAAGTTAATCAGGTTGTCTACTCATCACTACCAGTCTATTCATCAAGTTTCAAGGCTCTAGCTTTAATAGTTTTTGAGATATTTTGCTGACAAGATTGCATCCATATTTTTTCAAAGGGCCATAACTCAGAAAAGGGGCATAATTCTGTCAAGAAAAAAAATACGTTTCAGCTATTTTTTCATGAGGAATCCATATATGAAATTTCAAAACAGTAGCATTCACGGTTTTAAAGTTATGCTATGCATCAAAAAGCGTGACGAACGGACGGACGGACGGACGGACGGAAGGACGGACGGACGGACGGACGAACAACCCAGAAGCAATATGCCCCTCCAACTTCTTTGAAGTTGGGGGCATAAAAATGAACCTTATCTGGAGCTATGAATATAATGATCAGGCTTACCTGTTTAATCTGATTGAAGTATTCTTTTATACACTTGTCAATCAGGTCACCGGTGCCGGAGCACTCTTCGCGCACCAGGAACGGTATCAGAGCTTTATCAAACATGTCAGGTGTGCTAACAAGAAGGATGGCAAGAGTATCATATTCGTATGGAAGTATGAATTTTTCAGTCACCTGCTCATTATACCAGCCAATCTGGAAAATAAAAACAGTTAATAGCTTTTCCCTAAACATTCAGTTATGCCTTAGCAAACAGTGTAGATCAAGATCAGACCCCACAGAATGTAAGGTCTGATCAGGGTCTGAACTGTTTGCCATTCAGCCAGTACTTTTTATATAGAACACCAAGTTGCCGAATATATCATCACTTACATTTTTTTCACATTATCTCAAACTCCAAGGGACCAGGGCCCAGTTGTTCAAAGCGTCATTAGCTTAACGAGCTCGTTAGTGGTAAAAATGTTAACTGTTCTAGTAAGTACAATATCTAATTCACAGGTATTTTTGCTGAAAAAATGTGAGTAGCTTTTGCAAATGCAAAAGCTACTCACATTTTTTCAGCAAAAATATACACGTACATGCCATATTTGATGATCAAAGATTTAACGATATGTTAACTAATGACATTGTTAGTTTTGAACAACTGGGCCCAGAAGTTTTGGTTTGAGACAATAGTTGTTTGAGATAAAAGGATTGAAAGTGTAAAGAACATACAGTAAGCTTGATCAATATTTAGTTTGATGTGAACAGTAGTTTGAGTTATCAGCATCTGAGATAACACGAGTCAGCTGTATTTGATTTTTAGGATATTTATAAGGCATCTGAAATATTTAGGATAAACACATTAATCCTTTTACTCTTTCGGTGCCAAATTTCAGAGGACATTTGTTGACTGCTTTTTTATTTTAACAAACTGCCCCTTGGAAAGACTATTATATGAAAAATTGAAAGACTGAATATCAAACAGCGTAGATCCAGATGAGATTGCTCAATGAGCCGTCTCATCTGGATCTATGCTGTTTGCAAAAGCCTATATACACGTAACTATTATTGCCTGTGGCAGTGAAAGAGTTAATAGGATCTGGAAATAAAATTAGCATATCGGTTAACTGCTGAATCGTTGGATACCAGGTTATATTAACCAAAAATACCACTATGCTGATCTCAGCTTTCGCTTTTGCTTACACAAACTAAGACCGGGTACCAGTAGGAAAACACCCAATCATGAAATTAACATGATTTTTAATTGTAACAGAATAATTATAACCATACATGTATTTATTTTGTTGGCTACACTGAAAACAAGGCTGTATGCAAGCATCACATATGGTAACGATATAACCAAACTATAAAATTTAGGACAATTATCGTGATTATGCAAGATTATCATATTTCATTTATTCTGAGATAAATTAAAGCATCTGTAAATTAGGAATCATTATATATAAGCCTTGTGAAACCACCTTCACTGATTGTGTTGTAGGTTTTCTGTTCATTTTTATATCATTTCCTACATAGAGCCTTACTTTCTCATATATTAATATTTGTGGTTATTGACAGGACTCCTGGCCTGATCAGCTGTGTTGGTAGAGCCCCTGACTTTCAAGCGGGGAGCGGGGAGGGGGGCAGGCTCAGGTCCTGCATCAGGCACACTTTTTCCTTCTTAGTTTACTTTAAGTCAACAAGGTGAACTGGTGAGTGTGGGGAAATGCTAGAAACTGATGACCAGTATATTCAGTTGATGCCTGGCACTTCTGACTTTCAAGCTGGGGGTCACAGGTATGAGTCCTGCACTGGGCACACATTTTCCTCATTTTACTTTAAGGGCAACAAGGTAAACTGGTTAACATATGGAAAGGTTACAAACTCATGGTATATGTTCAGCTGATGCCTGGCACCGAAGACGTATAAAATTGTATTATTTACGTCCTTGCTGGCACTTAAAAGAACGGTGGGGCTGGGGAGTGTGGCGACTGTTTGGCAGAACTGTCGGCCTGATTAATTCCGTTGGTAGCGCATCTGACTTGCAAGTATGGGGTCCTGCATCGGACGCACTTTTTACTACTAAGAGTTTACGATATATAATTTTCTGGACACCTGTCGAAAATATGTTAGTGTCGAAATTAGACCTAATTAAGTCGCTTGACTACAGGGAATTTCAAAACTGAAACCTTAAATGGGTGTGTCTCAAATCCATATGCAGTCACCAATTCTTCAATGCCTTTCAAAATGCAATTCGATTCCATAAGTGTACTTGTTATACATGTATTAGCCGCCGTTAATTGGTAACGATCCGTCTAATTGACCTTGTTACCTTGACCTTCGTCTCTGAGGGAGGTAACTGCGATGAGCGATTACTTTATATCGGTCCGTTGAACCATCCCATTTCTTATTTTTATTTATTTATTTTATTTTATTTTTTTTTTTTTTTTTGGATGTTTTTTTTTTTTTTCTCTCACCCAGATCACTTTATTTATTATCTCAAGTTGAATACATTACCAACAATGTTTAGAAACATTTCTCTGTACCGACGCAGGGCATCAGACCTTATACTGATGTGTAAGGTGGTGCACAACCTGGTCGCTGTTCCAGCATCCTACCTACCTCCAAGATCTCCAAGGTACGTGGATAGTATAAGGTTCATAAACTATCACTGTCTTTTAAATGTGTACCAATACTCGTTGTTTCCAAGGACTGTAATTTTATGGAATCAGTTACCAGATTCCATAATCAACTTGGATAGTTTGGACAGCTTCTTTCATGCAAACTACGATGAAGATGTACAGTGTAAATACATGTTCGGTTTTGAATGGGTGTTGGTGTAAATGCGTGGTTTTAATGGTTCCGATCCGGACCCTCTGACGCTGCGAAAGCACAATTTTAATTCCTTGTCGAGATAGTTTTCTCTGTTCTATATTTAGATCCTGCCGATCCTCGTTATTTGGATGAAAAAGAAGAATAATGGGAAATATAAGCAGTTTCTGCATATTATAATGATACAAAATAATTTTAAATAACTTTTTGCAACCTCTGTCAAATGCTCTGTCATAAAATACCGCCATTTATTCACAAAATGGCCAAAATATATGGTTGGGTATAATCTGCAGACCAAACCATGCAGACCAGTGGACCATGGACCGGTCTGCAGTGGACCAAAAGGGGACATTTTGCAGACCAAGTACCTTGCAGACCAGACTTTGTGTAGACTATATAGGGAATAATTTTGTATCATTTTTTCCCATCCTCTTTATCAGTTATCATTATATATTTATAAACAGGTGAACTATTTTCATGAGAAGCATTTCATGAATACAGAAAAAAAAAAAAAAAAAAAAAATCAGATTTTTTCCTGTTAATTTGCAAAATTAATTTTTGTAGACCAAGTACTTTGCAGACCAGACTTTGTTCAGACTATATAGTGAATAATTTTGTGTAATTTTTCCCATGCTCTTTATCAATTATCATTATATTTTCATAAATAGGTGAATTATTTTTTTTAGAAGGATTTCATGAATACTAAAAAATAAGAATTTTGCTCTGTTAATTAGCAAATATGAGTTTGTGTCATTTTTCCCATGCCCTGTATAAGTTTTCATTATATTTACAGAAAGGAATTATTTTTATGATAATCATTACATTAATACCAAATAATAAGATTTTTTCCAGTTAATTTGCAAAATTAATTTTTGCAGACCAAGTACCTTGCAGACCAGACTTTGTGCAGACTATATAGTGAATAATTTTGTGTATTTCTTTTACCCATGTTCATTGTCAGTTATCATTATATTTTCATAAATAGATGAATTATTTTTATGAGAAGCATTTCATGAATACACAAAAAGAAAAAAAAAATCAGAATATTTCCCTGTTAATACTCTGATTTTATATCTTTTTTCCCCATGCCCTGTATCAGTTTTCTTTATATTTACAGAAAGGAATTATTTTTATGATAAGCATTACATTAATACCAAATTATCAGGGTTTTTTTCCTATTAAACTCGCAAAATTAATTTTGTGTCTTTTTTTTTTTTTTTTTCTTATGCTCTGATTAAGCTTTGTTTATATTTACATAAATAAATTATTAAATAAAATGAAGAAAAAGTAATTGTATTTGTATGACAAGCCTTTCATTAACACCAAATAGTCAGATTTTTTTCCTATTATTTAGCATAATTAATTTTGTGTCATCAAGTTTTCCTCATGTTCTGTATTAGTTTTCATTAGATTTACATTTTATAAATAAATGAATTATTTTTATGAGAAGCATTTCATTAATGCCAAATGATAAGATTTTTTTTCCCGTTAATTAGCAAAATTAATTTTGTGTCTTTTTCCCTATGCTCTGTTTCAGTCTTCGTTATATTTACATAAGTAAATGAATTATTTTTATGACAAACATTTAATTAATACTATTTTGTGTATTAGAAAAAAAAAACGCTTATTAATATTTGTAGTGGATTTATTTTATCATGTAAACTGTATTTGATATGACCTGTCAGTCACCTGATAAGACCTGTCAATTATCTGATAATACCTGTCATTCCTCCTTGATATCAAATACCCTAAAACTGTTGACCAATGAGATCACGTAGCTGAAAATCTTTGCCCTCCTTTGGTTATAACAAAAGCAAAGCCTAATAAGTACATGTATTTCAAATCAAGATTAAAAATAAAAATATTTTATTCAGTTTTGAAACTTTCACTGTAAAAAAAAAGAAAATAATAATAATAGTAAGAATAATAATAAAACCTTGACAAAAAGTGAGTCACTGGAAGTAACAAAGATTTAAAGAAGTAATAAAAATATATTAAAATATTTGTGAAATATAATAAACAACACAAACATTATTTTTATTATCAGACAAGTAAAATGCAACTATACACAAATCTACTGTCACAGGGCAGAGATTGAGAGCAAAAATCAAAATTACATAATTTAGACAAAACAACAAATAAATAAATCAATAAATAAATCAATAAATTCACAGAAACAAACAAAAATTGAAAGATATTAAAAAAAAGTTTTAACTGTGAAACATAAACAATTCACAGAAACAAACAAAAAATGAAAGAAATTAAAAAAAAAAATTAATTACGACATTTAAACAATCACACAAGAAAATTATATTAATAAATGAATAAATAAAGAAACAATGATTGAAAGAAAGAACAACATTATTTACAGAATAGAGATAAAAACAATTTTGATATTTAGACCAGTTCAATAAATATGATAGGAACAGTTCAATAAATATAATATTTCCTTCATGAAGTACCAAATCATCTCAGTGTAAATTGTTTTATAAATAAATAAATAAATAAATAATATGTATTGTAGGTATACATGACTTCATTGTAAAAATATGGTCCGACATGTATGTACGGCAAATAGTGTAGACCCTGATCAGACATTGCATTTTGAGGTGTCTGATCTGGGTTTACACTGTTTGCACAGGCCTATCTGTCCCAATACTTAGGGTTATTATAGCAACAGATTATTATGTTCTAGATTTTGTTTTCATGTATATATGTATTATGAATCATCTGGAAAAAATAGTCAATATAAATTTAAATGATCAAAGGGAGTGCATATTTATGTTGTTTAATTTCTACATTTAAATTATAATTTTGTTTTTATGTAAATATGTGCTAATATATCAATATGCCTTTAATATGTTTATGTAAGCTGCAGTATATTATCAAATACACACGATACCAAAAAATTGCATCATCCACCCTGACGATTGCATTGTTTTCAGATGTCTTCTTACATTCTTCATTAAATATTAACTTGATTGCCGATACTGATTTTGTTTGGATACCTCAATGTTAACATAATGATATTTAGGAATAGTTGACACTGAATCTCTGATAATCCATGTATTATTTATTATTTTATTGTCAGTATTGTAAAATGCTGGTGAGAATATTAAATACTGTTCTCTCAACTTTTTTTTTTTTTTTCACTTTTCTATTCCATTATTTGTTTCTAAGCCAAGCCCATTTTTATCCTATTATTTGCTTTAAGATCCTTCCAAAGACTAAACTGATAGGAAGAGAAAATTATATTTATTCTCATACAATCTTAAGAACAGAGGAAAATTCAGTTATTCTGCCATTCTATTTTCCAAACTGATAGGAGAAATTAATAAAACTAAATAAATAAATAAATCTAAAAAAAAAAAAAAAAAAAAAAAAAAAAACATTTTTAATTAAGGCATGTCATATAAATAATGAAGTTTTATCAAAATTATTCACTGTATAGTCCACACAAAGTCTGGTCTGCAAGATACTTGGTCTGCAAAATGTCCCCTTTTGGTCCACTGCAGACCGGTCCATGGTCCACTGGTCTGCATGGTTTAGTCTGCAGATTATACCCAACCAAAATATATACCAAAATATATAAACGGCCGCGAAAGAGCGGCCTGTTGGATGGAAAATTGGATATAAAGTCATAAATAAGGAAACGATTGTACAAATTTTAATTGTGACTACAGCATTTTACATATATGGTAATATAAGATTAAAAGAAATAAGTATTTTGAACTCGTTTGAACAAATACAAGAAAACACTATAGCAGACTCGGCTTTTTCAGCTTGGCCGTGGCTTTCATACCCGACAAAACAATACAAACGTTTTGTAAAATCTGTGTCTTTGTTTGTGTTGAGGTTTTACGGCCCAGTCAACCCAATGGGGTCATGTCGAGCGCGGTCAGTTTACCTAACCACACGTTTACTGGGCAGGCTTAGACCTCTAAGCGGTTAACCAGTAATGTGCACATTCTTTCGCCAGAAACTGACAACTGCCCTTCTTGAATCAGTGGAAGGGAGAGAATGACAGTAGAAAATATTTCACGATCAATCGCCACAAAAGAAGGTTGCCGACCTCGGCGGGGGTTGAACCCGCGACCTCCTGGTCTCCAGTCGGACGGCGCATCCAACTGAGCCACCGAGGCCGGCAAAAAAAAATCTGTGTCAACTGAACAGGTAAATTCAGATCACATGCCCTCCTGTTTCCGAGCTGAATAAGATTAAGATTATAATTCTATCTTCTGCAGCTTTGAAAGGTGTGATTGTCTTTTCACAGAGAAGTGGAAAGAGGTGGCACTACGAGGGTCCTGCAAAAAGTTCTGTCACTAATAGGCTTCCTTAGTTTTATCCAAGGTATCACTGCACTTGAATGGTGTGGTGAATAGCTAACGATACCCATTTATTTCGTGCAAATTGCTTTCCAGCTGACCGAGTTATTTCAAATTGAAATAGATGCAGTCATATACACTGACCAATTTACTTGTTACATTGGAACATGGACCAGAAGACTGAAAAGTTCGTAGCTATATTAAATGCCGCATTAGGCTTAATATAAATTCAAAGCAGATATTAAATGAATTGTGTGGTATATATGGACCTCAGACCATTTCTATGCGCACAGTTTTTAGGTAGGTTAAAGCTTTTAAAGCTGGGAAATTTTCTGTTGAAGATGATACCCGTCCTGGAAGGCCTAAAACCTCTGTTACCAACTTGGCAAGGCTAACATCTCTGCTGTAAAGATTGTGGTCAAACAGGATGCGCGATTGTCTGTCGAAGATATAGCTAGTTGTACTGGCATATCAGAAGGCAGTGTGCAAACAATTCTGAAAAAGTGTTTGGACCTGAGAAAGGTTTGCACTAGGTGGGTACCTCATTTGCTCACTGAGGAGCAAAAGACACAATGCCTTAAATGTGCCTGGGAACTTTTGAAAACATACAAAGGCTGTAATAGTCGGGTTATTTCTAACTTGCTAACAGGTGATGAAACCTGGGTGTACATGTTTGAGCCACAAAGAAGGGCTGATAATAAGCAATGGAAGCGAAAAGATAAAAAACGCCCATGTATTGCCAATAGAACCATAAGTTCGCAAAAGATGTTGTACGCAATTGTCTTTAATTCAAGTGGGCCAGTCGTTCAAGTGCCTTGTCCATATGGTCATACAATCACCGGCCGATTCTACAAGGATTCTGTACTGAAGAAAGTGAAAGAGTTTTAAAATAAGAAACAACCAAGCAAAGGATGGCCAAGAGTCCACCTTTTGCATGACAAAGCCTCCTCTCATAAGTGTGAGTTTTTTTTTGTTTTTTTTTTTGGCTTCTGAAAAGGTGGAAGTTTTAAACCATCCACCTTATTCACCTGACCTGAGTCCCTGTGACTTCTTTTTATTTCCAAGGCTTAAGAAAATGCTTTCTGAAAACAAGTATATGTCTAGAACGCTATTTATCAGTGTCTCCAACAGATACCAAAAGAAGACTATTTATCTGCTTTTCGCGACTGGGTAAAAAGGTTACAAAAATGTGTTTCAGTAAAGGGGGAATGTAATAAAAATATGTTTAATAAAACGTAGCACTGAAGTAATCCTAACCCAGTGACAAAACTTTTTGCAGGATACTCGTATAGATCACTATAGCCCCAAGAATATTTGTGTTGAGGAACAGGTTCTTAATTCCAATGTGACCATGTTTGCCTTAAGGTCAAGGCCAAATGCTTAAAAAGGCTTAAATGGTTCCTTTAGTGGTTTGGATAAAGGCCTCTGTTTTGCCAATTTCTTTTGAGATGTTTCATCTGTAGTTTCGTATTTGGCTGGACGGTCTATAGCATTCAGAAGGGGTTGGGTGGGTAGGGTGACTTTTGTTCCTGTGACTTTTTTCCCTACCATCATGAAAACACGCCTATATAATTTTGACCCCCTTAAACCCCCCTTTTATATAGTAAGACTGGGGTTTACAGGGGTATACGTTATTTTTCTTATTTCTGCTCAAAAACATAGATTGTGGGTACTCGTTAGAACCGCCTCGGCGAGGCGGTTCTAACGAATACCCACAATCTATGTTTTGAGCAGAAATATGAAAAAAAATATCAGAGTTTTTATCTGAAAATTTTCAGTTTTTGGAGTTGAAATTTTCTATATATTTGTATAGGCGTGTTTTCGTAATGCATCCTATTAAACACAAACAAGACTCTAGCGAAACTATACCTTTATTGCTACCAACATTACATGAGTAACAAGTTTGTTTTCTTGTAATTACCAACTGACAACAGTAAAAGCAATAACAACAATAGCCCAATTCTATTTGGAATAAAACATTGACTCATCCCACTTCAAGACTAAAAACCTTACACATGTACTGCATTTACCCTATAAATATTCAGACACCTTGACTTTTAACCCTTGTCCTGCTGAGCCCAGATATACCCTGTCTTTGCGAACAGTGTAGAGCCTGATCGTCTGGCTTAGAAGCCAACTGATCTGGATCTGCACTGTTTGTCATTCAGTATGTGAATTTATATCAACAATCTGGATCTAGTAATCTGATTGGCTGAAAATAGGAAGTAGGCGTGGCATCTTAATTTATTCAGCATGACCAGGGTTAATTGCACTTGTCCTAAAGCTTGAAGAAGACCATTTTATTACCTGCTGCTGTGTCTGAAAACCGCTGGCTGAGTGACAAACTGTGTAGATCCAGATTACTGATGCTGCATTCATACATGCCATAAACTCTTGGCAGAAATCTGTGAGATCAGGCCAAATTTTAGGGGAGATTTGACAAGATTCTGTGAGATTTTCATAAAAATCACTTTCAAGCTCACAGAAATAAGTTTAAAGCCTTTATTTTGATGAATTAAGCATATTAAAAGTATAATGTTGTGTAATTTATAAGTAGTTCTTCATAAAATACCCTTTTAGAGGATCTAAAAATTCTGTGAGATTTGAAATTCTTATGGGAAATAGGTTGCAAAATAGCCAAATTCTGTGAGATTTTGTCTCACAGTGTGAGGTATGGCATGTATGTGCATTTTGCTGCATCTGATCTGGATCTAATATTTGCTGAGGTCTGTCTGCCTGTCTGTCAGTCTGAATACTTATGGTAACATGTTAACATGTGACCAATTGTAGACATAGGCAATCCTGTTGATCTGTGGAGTATTATCATACAATCTGAAAGGGTAGCAAACTGCATAATTCCTGACTAGAATTTGCAGTTTACCCTTTTAACCTAAATATATGCAAACAGTGAAGACCCAGATCAAACTGTTCAAATGAGCAGTTTGATCAGGGTCTATACTGTTTGTCATTTATCCAGCTCTTTTTAGATCACATCCCCAAGTACTTTAGGTTAAGTATAGTAAAGACATAAGGTGCCTGAATATTGAAGGTAAACATGGTACCTGGCTCCATCTATCTATTCAGATTTTTAACGCTACCAGGCAACTGAGTCACACAGAGGCAGCGCCGGTACCTGGGTCCACACAGAAAGCATGTGCTATAAAGTCCTTTTCACCTTGCACAGTTCAGGTTGTGTATTTGAATAAAAATCTACAGCTATGCCAAACCAAGAATAAAGGTGTCTTTAGGACATGCAAATCAACCAGCAAACTAGATTCTGGTCAGGCTTATTTTTACAAGTCTATATTGTATAGTATCCAATGATTACGTAAATGGAAAGAGAAGGAAGACCGCATGCTGTTTTTTTCCTCCCTTTTGGCATATCCAGAAGACACCTTTTCATATGGTGCAGCTC
Source organism: Anodontia alba (assembly GCA_964016985.1). Classification (NCBI taxonomy): domain Eukaryota; kingdom Metazoa; phylum Mollusca; class Bivalvia; order Lucinida; family Lucinidae; genus Anodontia; species Anodontia alba. The sequence goes on along the minus strand of OZ024825.1, from coordinate 44,664,304 downwards.
AGTTTAACTGTCTCATTTGGCATTAACAAATTGATGCATTAAATGATCACAATAAAATGCACCTGATCAAAATAAAATCCAGTGACCTGAAACTCATTTTTTAAAAAAATAAAACATTAAAAAAGTTTTGTTTAAGAGAAAGGTAAATTATAATATTAAACCATAAAGGCTAACTGACAGACAGGTTGAAAAAAAAAGACAGACAAACAGAGAAAGAAGAATAAAGAAGATTACCTACAGTGTTATTGCAAGTTTCTGAAAAAAAAAAATCAACAAAAAAAAAAAAAAAAATACAAAAAAAAAACAACAACAAAACAATGAAGTTCTAATCAGACTGCATGGTTTTACAAGCTGACCAGTAGCTCTGCTGTTTGCACAAATATAAAGGTGAATGGGTACATCTGGAGATTTTGTGGCATTTTTTGCAAACAAAGTTAACTTTTGCAGATCAAAAGCTACCTCCCTGATAACTAAAACCTTTCAAAGATGGGGTCAACTCCCAAAGAAAAGAATGTAGCAATTGCATTCCTTTAACCAACAAGAGCTGTCGTAGGACAGCGTAGCTCGCCTGCTGGGTACATTTTATATTGTAACATTTTTATCATTAAGCCATATAATATAGGTCACACTGACCTAGATGTATTTGTATGTAAATCTTTTTGTCACATAGATATAATAATCGAAGTATGACAATTCTCCATGAAATAGTAATAAAAATAAAAGGCAAAATCACTGAAGCATGAAATATAGGTCACAATGACCTAGATATAGTAAGTGGTCATTCATTGGGTCACATGGAACTAATATCACAGGTGTGACATTTATCCAACAAATAGTATTCAAGATATAAGGCAAAATCACTGAACCATGAAATATAGGTCACACCAACAGAGATATATTTTGACGTCAATAATCGGGTCACAAGGAACTAATATCCCAGGTGTGACATTTATCCAACAAATAGTATTCAAGATATAAGGCAAAATCACTGAACCATGAAATATAGGTCACAATGACCTAGATATAGTAAGTGGTCATTCACTGGGTCACATGGAAGTAATATCCCAGGTGTGACATTTATCCAACAAATAGTATTCAAGATATAAGGCAAAATCACTGAACCATGAAATATAGGTCACAATGACCTCGATATAGTAAGTGGTCATTCATTGGGTCACATGGAAGTAATATCCCAGGTGTGACATTTATCCAACAAATAGTATTCAAGATATAAGGCAAAATCACTGGACCGTGAAATCTAGGTGACCTGGACCGTAAAATGTAGGTCACCATGACCTTCACTCTCTTACACTTAAACCGATGTCACATAGTTAGCTGATGTATAACCAGTTGTGTCTATAACCTGTAGGCATATAAGATTTTACAAATGTGTCCTAGATTTTGACCCCTAGCCCCACTCCAAGGCCCACCCTGAGGTATGAACCCAGGGGTATGTTCTTTTGGAATCTCAGAAGACTCCTCCAGGTACCCAAATTCTAAATATGAATGCTCTATGAGGAGTGAAAGTCAAGATATAAGAATTTGAAAAACTTTAACACAGTATTACAAAGGTGTCCTAGATTCTGACCCCTAGCCCCACCCAGGGGCATGAACCCAGGGGTTTATTCTCTTGGAATCTCAGAAGACCCTCCAAGGTACCTAAGTTCCAAATTTGATGCCTCTGTGAGGAGTGACTGTTGAGATATAAGCATTTGAAAAACTTTAACACAGTGTGACGGGAACGGGAACGCAAACGCAAACGACCGGGGTGACTACAATAGCTCTCCTTGTACTTTGTACAGGCGAGCTAAAAAGTACTAATCACAACTAAGGCAGTTGGCGATTTTATTTATTTTTTTTTTCAGAGAAAATGAGGCTTGACATTTCTTGTGAATTGTCTGCATAGCCATATCAAACAATTCACATGAAATGCAGTCTTATTTTTTCTGCAAAAACAAGAAAAAAAGGAATGTCTGCTACAAATCTGCTAAGCACTTTAAAGGTTAAAAATAGCTCAAATGGAGGCAAATGATTCCATACCAGTTTTATCTCCCTTAAAAATGTATTCATTCCCCTTATAGTCTTTCAGCCTAACAATGCTCAATTCGAGGGTTGAGCGCAAGACTATAGTCACTCAAACATATTTCTGAAACCCTTGTTCAGGGGCAACTTGGACCCCTTTGTAAACAATGCAAATTTAGGTGCCATTGCTCATACGAGCAATGGCACCTAAATTTTCATTGTTTACAGAAAGAAATGTTGTAATCTTCATAACACCTTCATGGTGAGGAGATTAGGTTTGGGGAAAAACAACCATCTGACTTACGCTAGTCTTGCGCTCAACCCTCAAATTGTGACTTTTTCTACCCATGTAAAACAAAACTAGAGCAAAGGAAACCCATATACATGTAATGTCATTTAGACAGAACAAGCTGAGACCAGCCAACCCAGCAGGGCATATTCTCTTTGGCCATACATATAAATGCACATCAAAGCTTTGCAGAATTTAACACACTGAGATGTCCCTCACTCAACTGGCTGTGTGTACAGCATGTTCATATCGCATGTTAATATGGCATCACGAAAACATGCCTATATAATTTTGACCCCCTTTAACCCCACCTTTATATAGTAAAACTGGGGTTTACAGGGGTATACATTATTTTTCTTATTTCTGTTCAAAACATAGATTGTGGGTACTCGTTAGAACCGTCTCACCGAATTTTTATCTGAAAAGTTTCGGTTTTTGGAGATAAAATTTTCTATATATTTGAATAGGCGTGTTTTCGTAATGGGTTTTGCCATATCCTGGCTCAAATTGCAATAATTCTCCTGTTTTCTTCAGCTATTAATAAACAGTTTCATATAAAAAAGTCTGAGCAATAAAGTACCTGAAAAGAAAGAAAACTTGGAAAAAGTTATATAAATGTCCTTGAATACACTGGAATGGGTACACAACTGAGGCCCACTGGAGAAAAGTAGTCAATTTCTCTATGTGTCAACTGTAAAATTAGACTTTATATATGGGCCACAGCACACAAAATGATGTCTTTGGAGCATATTCGGACAGTGAATGCCAAAATCTGCCTGCATATCCCTGAAATTCGATAAGAACCCTTGCTCTCTGCTTAAAGAATCACTGGATGCTGTTTTAAACACTGACATACAACAAACACCTTGATTAGACTGATAAGGCCCGAGCTCCCGAGCAGCCATAAAACATCTGGTTAAATTATCAGTTGAGCATGATTTTTTTTGCCATTTTTTTTCTAAGAGAAAAACTTGTCATGAATTTTCAATATATTTGAATAGGCATGTTTTCGTGATGGTAATAAGGCTTTGCTGGATAATCTGGATCATCACTCCAAAGATATCATTATGCTTGATGAGGCTCATATACAATCTTTTTTCTCATAACATGCCTCAAGATGGAACGTGAGGCTGATACACCATCAGTTTCCTCAAAGATGGAATGAGAGGTTCATATACCATCTGCTTTCTTACAGCATGCCTCACAGATGAAATGAGAGTTTCACATACCATCTGCTTTCTCACAGCATGCCTCACAGATGGAATGTAAGGCTCATATACCATCTGTTATCCACAACATGCCTCACAGATAGAATGTGAGGCTCACATACCATCACTTGTCTCACAGCATGCCTCACAGATGGAATGTGAGGCCCACATACCATGGCTTTTCTCACAGCATGCCTCTAAGATGGAATAAGAGGTTCATATACCATCTGATTTCTCACAATATGCCTGACAGATGGAATGAGAGGCTCATTACCACCAGTTTTCTCACAACATGCCTCACAAATGAAGTATGAGGCTCATATACCATGACTTGTCTCACAGCAGGCCTCACAGACGGAATGTACAAAGGTGAAACACCAAGTAAACAACAGAAAGCATATAACAATAACACATGGAAAACTGACTGAATTCATAAGTAAATTCAAAGCATTTTTACATGAGCAGAGTAGTTAGTTAAAAACATCATTCGATTTACAAAATGTTTTTGGAAAGACATGCCTAAACAAAAAAATAGACCCAAAATCCAAAGAATGTAGCATCTGATGTCCACACCCTTTGCCATTGATCTAGCAGGTTAAAGATGCTTGGACATGTTCAAATTATAGAACAAGTCGCCTGACAGGGTAGCTCGCCTGAAATTGCGCTTTTCTAATCTGAAGCATTTTTTAAAATCTGGTGCCCAAAATGAAACCATCAAAAGCATTACAAAAAAAAAAAAAAAAAAAAAAAAAAAAAAAAAATCTAAGAATTCTAAGTCTGTGACTGTGTCCTAAAGATACCATACATTACGAAAACATGCCTATTCAAATATACTGAAAATTTTACCATCAAAAAATGAAAATTTTCAGATAAAAAATTCTGATATTTTTCATGTTTCTGCTCAAAACATAGATTGTGGGTACTCGTTAGAACTGCCTCTAATGAGTACCCACAATCTATGTTTTTGAGCTGAAATAAGAAAAATAATGTATACCCCTTTAAACCCCAGTTTTACTATATAAAAGTGGGGTTTAAGGGGGTCAAAATTATATAGGCATGTTTTCGTGATGTACAACACCATATATAAACCAAATCCATCATAGGGTTTTGTAAATAATGTTGTCCTAAAATCTTTAACATGAAAATTTAACATAAAAAAAAAAAAATTCATGTCCTGAGGTCATGAGGTCATGTAGGGGCTGGGGATGGTACAGCATAAAATTTTGGACCAATATATATCTTCATACCAGATATCAACCGAATCCAGAGGGTAAATAATGAGGACCTGAATGTAAAACTTTAACATAAAAATTCTAGGTCCATGACCTTGACCCTGAGATCATGTAAGGGTAGGGATGGTACTGTGTAAAATGTTTGACCAATCTATAGCTTCATACATATACCGTACATAAACCAAATCCATTAAAGGGTTGGGAAATAGTGAGGTTCTAAAAACATTAACGTAAAATTTTAACATAAAAATTCTAAGTCCATCAGATCAGGGAATGATGGGGAGGGGGGGGGGGGGGGGGGGGGGCGGGTAACGGTGGATGGTACTGCATAAAACTTTGGACCAATATCTATCATCATACCATACCAGAACAACATCAATCAAAGGTCTTAGAAATAATAAGGTTCTAAAACCTTTAACACAAAACTTTTACATAAAAATTCCAAGTTTGTGACCTTGACTTTGAGGTCATATAGGGGGAGGGGGATGGTACTGCATAAAACTTTGGCCCAATATCTATCATCATACTACATATGAACAAAATCCAGCCAATGATTTGGAAATAATATGGTCCTAAAAACTTTAATGCAAAACTTTAACATAAAAAAATTCTAATTCCATGACCTTGACCTTGAGGTAGGGGTTGGGGATGGTACTGCATAAAATTTGGGATCAATATCAATCATCATGCCATATATGAACAAATCCATCAAAGAGTTTGGGAATACTGAGGTCCTAAAAACTTTAATGCAAAACTTTAACATTTCAGGCGAGGATGCTGATGCCGCCATCACCTACACCAGGGGTACAGCTATTGCTCTGATGAGCTAAAAAGAGTCTTGTAACAGAAACAAACAGCAAAGACTCAGAAAAGGCTTAAACACATGCCTCAGATCCAGAATGGCATTTCATAGCTCCAACTATGGCTATACCATATTTATCCTAAACAACTCATTATATAGTGAATATTACCTTATCATACTTTCCCTTAAATATGAACAAGCTCAGTTTTACTAGCTGTTCATGTGCTCAAAAACTAAAGAATGTTTGGCAAACAGCGAAACTCCGATCAGATGCCATGTTCTGCAGCATCGGATCTGGATCTAAACTATTTCCTCAGCCAGTCTTTCCCATTTCAATACTTAAGGTAAAAGTAGTAATATTTGCCGTTTTTGCATCTAAATGTATTTTGTCGCATTAGAAATGCCTTCCTTCTTTGTTATTTTTGCAACAAAACATTGGTATTCACTGGAATTGCCTTGCTTTCATCCATTACGAAAAAAAGCCTTTTCAAATATACTGAAAATTTCACCTAAAAAAACTGAAAATTTTGAGATAAAAAACTCTGATATTTTCAAATTTCTGCTCAAAACATAGATTGTGGGTACTCATTAGAACAGCCTTGCCAAGGCAGTTCTAACGAGTACCCACAATCTATGTTTTTGAGCAGAAATAAGAAAAACAACGTATACCCCTGTAAACCCCAGTTTTACTATTTAGAAGTGGGGTTTCAGGGGGTCAATATTATATAGGTATGTTTTCGTGATGCCTGCAGACTAACACTGATACCTTTGCAAACAGTGCAGATCCAGATGAGATGGCTTGTAATGAGCCCTCACATCTAGATCTACACTGATTGCCTTTCTACTTTTGATTTGTGCTTGAAATCCCTGTTTGTAACAATGGATGTGTCCAAATTCAACAATGGAAGAGTCCACATATGTAACTCAGGCTTGAAAGGGTTAAGAAAGACAATTCCAGTGAATACAAAATGGATTGTTAATTGTGCATCAAACAAGATCTATTATCTTTAACCTATCCTTAAAAGGTGATTAATCCCAATCACATTGTCCTCCAAGCACCAAAAATATATTAAAAGAATACAAATGTATACACTACATAGCAACTTGAAATCTAGCAAAACTCTAAACTTTAATTGTATTAGTGTCTAATGGAAGAGGCTATTTGTAGTTTTATTGTCAAAGATATTAAAGAACATCACAAAAACACGCCTTTATAATTTTGACCCCCTTAAACCCCACTTTTATATAGTAAAACAGGGGAATACAGGGGTATACATTATTTTTTTCTTATTTTTGCTTGAAAACATAGATTGTGGGTACTCGTTAGAACTGCCTCACCAAGGCGGTTCTAACAAGTACCCACAATCTATATTTTGAGCAGAAATATGAAAAATATCAGAGTTTTTTATCTGAAAAATTTCAGTTTTTGGAGGTGAAATTTTCTAAATATTCGAATAGGCGTGTTTTCGTAATGAGAAAGAAACATTACCATGAAACATCATGAGAAAACCAAGTTTATGGCATGCAAAGCAAGCACCCTTATCAAACTGCATAGTGTAACAGTTTTGACCTTGGCTTTTGCTTGCACATGCCATACACCCTATTTTCTCCAGACTACGCCAAAACTGATATACATGCATAATAACAAAACCATCTCAGTTAATACAGAGTATTTGGTGATGATTCCAGGATAATTTTTCTTATTTCTTGATACCCCTCTGACCTACAGTTATGCTGTTAGTCAATGTTCCTAAATATCATATACAAAGCTTTGAAAGCATCTACAAAATATATATAAAAAAACTTTTAAAAAAGGACAGTAATGAAGAAAAAATAACATTTTTTAGATCTGAATTTTAAAAAAGTATCTGTAATAATGCATACATTCAAGAATTATTACATGGTGATCCAAAAATAAAATCTGAAGACTTAAATACATTTTGCAAAATGTATTTAAATCTTCAGATTTTATTTTAATTTCAACCATGTCAACTTCACAAGTCTGACACAGTCAAGTGTAATCGACATATAATGAATGTCAGATGCACAAACAAATCTAGATAACACAGCAGCATCCACGCAGTCTGGGCCTGACCAGGACATTTGTGGCTGACTTTTCTGCTTTGTCTGTCACATGGCGCATCTTTTTTTTTTTTTTTGAACTGATTCACTGTTCAATTTTTGTCAACCCAGCTAGTATATTGCCTTTCTCAACCTTATTTGTATGGTTATACAACCAATTCTTCGAATTACTTAAACATTTTTGTGACAATAATGTAAGCAAAATCTACACAATCACAACCATAAAAGCAATATAAAATGAACAAATGTAAAATATATGTACAAAATAAGAATAAAAGATAAAAAGAACAGATCAGATAAAAACAAAGCAACAACCAGAGTAAAATAACAACAGCCATATCATGGAAAATTCTATTCTGCTTTATCATATGCAAATGGAGATGATAAGACCAACCTGCAGTGTGCATCTTGCTTTCCTTTACCTCTAGTCCTGCTGGACCCGGATATGACCTGCTTTGCAAACAGTGTAGATCCAGATAAGTTGGCTTCTGAAGAAGCCAACTGATCTGGATCTGCACTGTTTGCCATTAAGTATGTGAATTTATAGCAACCATTCGATCAAGTTATCTGATTGGTTAAAAATTAAAAGTGGGCGTGGCATCTTAATTTATTCAGCAGGACAAGGGTTAAGAGCAGCTCCCAAATGCTTTCCTTTAAGAGCAGCTCCATTTTTGAAAGATTTCAGATACTGGACAGGTAACTTGTTTATTAAAGTTATCTGCCTTTGAAAAATGGTGGCAAAGTATTTGGGTGATCCTTTACCCTAATGCACCATTCAGGACATGGCTTCAACCCTTTTATGCCAAATGGACTCTTCTACCTTCACTCTTTGGACCCATCCATTTTCAATATGAGGGTGTCTGGTCAGTTTTTATTCATACCATGTTTTATAGAAATTCCAGTACTTAATGGAAACTGTGTAGAACAAGATTAGATGCCATATTCTGCGCCATCTGATCTGGGTCTACACCATTTGCCATTGTCCCTTTCATGGAAAGCTAGGCTTAAATGGATTAAAAAGAGTCCTATAGAAGAGTTGATACTATTCTTTCATGAAATTAACCAGGCAGTATTAAACATGAGGCTGCTCTCAACCCAGTGGGCACATGACGGTTATGCAATGTTGCATTAACTTTGATGCAATGTCATGGCATTGCATCAAAGTTAATGTTGTATTGTAGTAACATCCTGTGCCCTTTGGGAAAGCTTAAATGCAAAACAACTGAGTAATATTTGATAAAGGCTTGACAAAAGATAAAACACAATAAAAAGACAAAATGTAAATCACCAGATTCTGAACAGGATAATTGTTGTTCAGAATCATATATATTCACATTATTACTACAGCAATGTGATCACAGGATCACACAAGATGCTTATGTCAAGTGTGATCTAGAGATATGGGAACATCCAAGAAATGCATTACAGAGCATCAGATCACATTACTGTAGTAGTAATGAGTTTATTCTATACCTTGAAAATAATTCTTCTAGCATCATCCACAAAAGCAGCAGACAACATTCTTTTTTTTTTTTCCAAGAAAATAAGGTTTGAAATTTCAGATGGATCATCTGCTATGCAGACCATTCACATGAAATGTCAAGCCCTAAAAAAGAGAAAAAGAATGTCATTTGATACAATTTTGAAGGGCGCTGTTTTGGATTGAGTTGAGGCTTCATGGCCACATCAACCCATTAGAGTCATGTTGAGTTGGTCAGTTTATCTAACCACACTTTTCCTGGGCAGGCTTAGTCCTCTAAGCAATTAACCAGCATTTATGCATATTCTTTTGTCAAGAACTGACAACTGCCCCTCTTGAATCAGCAGAAGGGAGAGAACGACTGTAGAAAGTATTTCATCATCAAGCTCTATGAAAGAATGTTGCCAGACCTGGTGGGGATCGAACCTGGAACCTCCTGGTCACCAGTTGGACGTGCATCCAACTGAGCCACCAAGGCCAAAGAATGCTTTAATGGCCACTCGGAGTAGTTGAATTTAGGAATGTAATAAGCTTTTCAGATCAGACAGTAAGAAACCTATCTGTTTGACTGTTTGAAAGTAGTATCATTGACAGGCATATAATACAAATATGAATATACAGTCGACTCTTGTTATCTCGGTCCAAGGGACTCTCTTAAATACTTTGAGATATCCGTACTTCAACATATCAGATTTGCAAAATTGGAAAAAAAAAAATAAATAAATAAATCGAACAACCACATTTAAAAAATGAATATGTAATTTGACTCTTGAAATTAGAGATATATTGACAATATTGTGGAAAAGAGGAGAAATTGCTCCTTAGGAGCAATTTCTCCTCTTTTCCACAATATTTTGTTACCTGTTGTTAAGTTTCCATATTAAAACAAGGACCAGATTTTAACTTTGAGATAAACGGTTATTTGAGATAAGCTAGTTCGAGATAACGGGAGTCCACTGTATATGATGATGATTGCATCTGCACCACACCATAAGTAAAAGGTTAATTGGGCCATGTCAAGCAAAAAATTGCATTGAACATGTACAAAATGAGCAGATTCAGATCATCCTGCGCATGCACAAAGTATCATCCAGGCCTTAATGCTCCTCATTCATACATTCTGTAGTATCCAATGATTCTATTAGCAGACAGTGAAGGCCCTGATCAGACTGCACGGATGTGCAGGCTGATCTGGGCCTTCACTGTCAGCATATGCCCAAAGACACTTTTTTGCACAGCGTAGCCCAATTAATGCATACACAAATTGCAAAGACCAGTGTACAGGAAGCATCATGGAAAAGGCTGAATACATAGATTGGTCTTGCAACCATGAAATGACCTAAACACTCAGACAGTAACTAACATGGGAGAATTTCCTCATTTAAACAATGTAGAGAAGGAAAGTAACATCAGTAATAATAATAGTAATAGTCTTTAAATGCCTTCTGCATTCTTTAATTGCCTTCCTTGGCAAAACTGTCCCATTTTCTCTTCCTTACACTGGAAAAATGACACAAAATGTAAAATTATACTATACTGCCTAAATTGCTAGGATATTTAAATGAAAAAATATCAGTTCATGAAGTTATTCTTTCAATTAGAGATCTATAGTCTAATTATGAACAGAATTTAGTTTTGCTTAAAAAAAAAAACAAAAAAAAACACACCACATATGATTTATAAATTAATTAGGCTCAATACAAACACAAGAATAAATAAAAAGAATACAAAGACTAATATGAACTACAAAGTGTTTCCTTCGAACCAATTCCTGAAGATTTCTATTTGACGATTCATTTGTACAGTAAACCTTCATTATCTCAAACTCCAATGGCCCAGAATATTTGGTTTGGTTTGAGATAACCAGTTTGAGATAAAAGGCATTGAAATGTAAGAAACCCTTAACTATCTCAAACTCCAAGAGGCCAGGGCCCAGTTGTTCAAAGCTAACAACATCGTTAGTTAACGATTCGTTAAAATTTACATCGAGTGATATGCAAATATGCTGAAATTTTTTGCTGAAAAAATGTGAGTAGCTTTTGCAGTGCAAAAGCTACTCACATTTTTTCAGCAAAAAATATCAGAATATTGTGTATTGAATCCGCTTAAACAGTTAACGAAATGACCCTTAACGAGCTCGTTAAGCTAACGACGCTTTGAACAACTGGGCCCAGAACTTTTAATTTGAGAGATAACAGTGATTTGAAACAGGAACTGAAATGTATGGAACCTACAGTAAACTGAATCAATATTAGTGTGACTTTAGCTGTAGTCTGGGTTGTCAGTGTTTGAGATAACAGGAGTCAACTGCATATCATAAATGCACATAAAGTGTCTTCAGAGAATAACTTGCATTTGCCTCTATTAGTCCCCCTCACACATTGATAGAAAATAATGACAAAAATTGGGACTAAAGTTTAAGTACATGTACATGTAGATCATCTGAAGCAAGATGTAGAAAAAAAAAAAAAAAAAAAAAAAAAAAAAAATGAAAAATTTACACAGCTCTAGACAAGAAAGGGTATTCTATAACTATTATCTCATTTCTTTGCAAAAACATATGTTGTGGGCACTCATTAGAAACACCTCATGAGGTCATTCTAATGAGTACCATAATATATGTTTTGTGGAGAAATAAGAAAAATATCAATATTTTTCAGCTGAATAAAATCCTTATCTAGAACTATGATAAAAAACCCTAAAAATACTGGTATTAACAATACTGTTCTGTAAAGGGTATTCAAGTACATGAATATATGTAGGCCATAAGACAGGACAGTAAGTACCCTATTACACTGATGATTTTTTTATGATAATGGTTCAATGCTAGATACAAAGCCATTCCTTAGTTTAACTATTAACCCTTGTCCTGCTGAGCCCGGATATACCATGTTTTGCAAACAGTGTAGACCCAGATCAGTTGGCTTCTGAAGAAGCCAACTGATCATGATCTGCACTGTTTGCCATCAAGTATGCAAATTTATAACAAAAAACTAGATCAAGTAATCTGATTGGCTGAAAATTAGAAGTGGGCGTGGCATCTTAATTTATTCAGCAGGACAAGGGTTAATTTTTAGCACACACTGGGCAAGTTCAGCACATGACAAATTTTGATTTTTTTAATTCACCCCAGAATAGTAGGTTTTGACAGTTCATGCAAACTGGAGACAATTTACATAAAATGTCAAACTATTTTTTTTCTGGGAACAATTAAAAAAAAAAAAAATTAAAAATGCCACCTGCCAGACTTTTTAATTAGCATGCCAAGTGTTATACAAATATATGCGTATATGTACATGTATAAATAAGTATTAACATTTACCTGCTCCAAGCAACAACTAGCAAACAATTTCTGTTACTTTTCTCAGAAAACAGGGCTTGGTATTTCATTTGAGTTATCTCTTCAGAGTTAACCTGAATGTACCATGAAGCCCTGTTTTCCGAAGAAAAATCTGTCTTTTTTTATCCTTAAATTTTAGCACTGTGGAAAAATTCAGAAGATGACAACATGTGACTTTTTGTATTTTCCCCTGAAAATGGAATTGACATTTGATGCAAGTTATCGCCATAGGAGACACTGGATATCTGAAACCTTATTTTCTGGGGAAAATAAAAAAAACACTGCTAAATGGCACCTGCTGAAATTGTTACCAAGCATGCTATTTTTTGTTTTTGTTTAGATACAAACACAAACATGTAAACAAACTGCTCACAGCAGCAATGAAACATACCACTCAAAACAGTTTTTGCATCACTTCTACAGATTTTGATTTTTTGTAATAAATGCAAAATTTTGGACAAATTTCTGACATAAAAAATGAAAATAATTTTAACCTAAGATCAGCAGAAGAAAAGTTTTATGCGTTCTTACATTGGGTCCTGTAGCCAAAGAAATGGAAAAAACATGCATTTTTTTTTGCTGTTGTTGCACAGTATACAGTTTGCATGGAATTTTGTAATTTTTGAGACAACGGTTTTAATCAATCTTAATTCTGTTCCTGCTGAACCTGGATATGCCCTGCCTTTGCAAACAGTGTAGATCAAGATCAGTTGGCTTCTTCAGAAGCCAACTGATCTGGATCTGCATTGTTTGTCATTTAGTATGTGACTTTGTATCAACAATCTGAATCAAGTATCTGGATTGGCTGAAAATTAGACCAACAATCTGGATTGGCTGAAAATCAGAAGAGGGTGTGGCATCTTAATTTATTCAGCATGGCAAGGCTTAATGTTTTAACAAGCTGGAATTTAAATACCTTCTCCTAATTTTTCAATTTGACAGTGAAAACAGAAACACTCCTCAAAACTGTCTACCAATGTCTGTGAGAACTGATTCTGTAGATATGCCAGCAGAACAACAGCCCAACAAATGACACACATGTATGTAGTACAGAACATTAAGAAAGGCACAAAAAAATAAAATTTGCCCTATGTTATGTCTGTTTAAATTTTGGAGAATTTTTGGAGTTCTGACATTAATTTAGAAATTACTAGTGGTTTTACTAAATTACTGACATCATATCATGTAAAGAGCTTTTTCAACATTTTGTTTAAAAGGCCGACTGAAAGTTGGTATGTTTTGTTTGTTTCTATCCTTAAATTTAAATCTTAAAACAGGGTGTTTATTTCACAAACCAAAAAACAGAAAGTGATGCAAAACTTTCTTTTTGACTAGTATAAAAGCAAATTCTACTTCTGCTATCTGTTTTAGTCTTGTAATTTCAAACATTTATGTAACCGACACAGATAATCTCAAAATCTTGGCATCAAGATCTCAAGAATTTTTAACTGTACCGGTATTAAGCAATTCATGGCACTTTATGATGAGACAATTTTGTTTTTACAGTAAAACTTCTGTTCTATAATTCCATACATTTATACAAAACCCATCGAGTAGGCTTGTTATGGTGAAAACACTCTATCTCCTATGTAATCAACATACAGTATGTTGAGGGTACTCCTAAGAAGTGCTTCTGCAAAGCGCTTCTAATGAGTACCCATAACATGTTTTTATGAACAACTGGAGAAAATTATTCCAGTAATATCAATAAATACTCCTCCTTAACAAGTCCTCTGAATTTAATTTACTGTATCACCCATCTTGTATACAACAGATATGCAATTGTGAGTGCAACTATTGTTCTTTATAAAACAGAAATACTTGGATACATAAAAGAATAAAGAATGTTCTTTCCAATATAACAAACTATGTAACAAGAAAATATAAGTAGCATTAATTTTGAGGAATGGCTTTTTATGTTATTAACAAAAACAAGACAGTGGAATGTGAATAATGAACAAGTCGCTGTGTAACAAACTTTTGATAAGAGACATATGTTGCAGTACTCAACAGAAGTGTCCCTCTGAAGCATTTCTAATGAGTACCCACAGCAAATTTTTCATGTAGAAATAAGAGAAATACCACTACTTTTAGCTTGGAAAAAGTGGCTTATCACCTGCTACACTAAGTAGCTTAAATCTAACTAAGTAGTGTACAGGTCACATGAAACAAAAAAGAAGTCTTGAGCATACACATATTCAGTTTGCATCAACCTTCCCATATATGGGAAGACTGAAGCAAACTGAATATACTACAACCTCTTTATAACATGGTTCGTTATAACTCGGTTATGGATATAACACGATGCAAAGATGGATCCCAAAAATGTATAGATTATATTGAAAAATGACCATAAATGGTCATTTTTCAATATAGTCTATACATTTTTGTTTGGATATAACACAGTTGTTTAACTAACACGGTTTATGCTATGGACCCCAACAATAGTGTTATAAAGAGGTTGCGGTGTATATGGGTTGACCAAAAATAGTCTAACAGTATGAAAGCACAATCTACTTTGAAGATGCTATATGGGAAGTGCCATGCAAACAAGTCCTCTGGGCATAGGAACATCTGCTCTGTCCAATCAGAACCGTCACTGCCCACTTATAGAATCACTTCTCTGTTGCTAACATCTATTTTTTATTTATTTATTTATTTTTTTTGTATGATGCTTTTCTCAGAAACAGTAAATCTGCAAACTCTTGTCATGATTCATTGCAAAACTGCTTATTATAACTGTCGAAGCATCAACAGTTTTATTCTTTTCATTGATTTGAAAAACTTCCAATAATTTCATACTTTCCCAAAAGTAAAAATGGCTATGAATTATGCCATAATTCATATGATAAGTATGTATCGATATGGAGGCATGTTTTCAATAAGTTTTATTTGATGAAAATTTCTAAAATTTTTACAATATTGTTATGAAATATCAGTAATCAATAATCAATGGAGAAAAACAAAAAAAAAATATTTCCCTACATAAATATTCAGAAAACTCATTTTACTATAGAAATTGCATAGGTCAGACCAACTTTTAGTCATAAATTCTATTTTCGGGTAAATGTTTTAAAAAACACAGAAACAGGAATGACAAATGTTTTCTAGTAAGACATGACTAATTAGAACTTTATTTTTTCATTTCGAATAAAACACCAAGCAACAAACATCCTTCCAAGTGATGTCAAAAGGACTGTGGATGCAATAGACTGTAGATGCAATAGACTAAGAATACATTTAGTGTCAGAAAAGTGCAGATCAGATGTTTTTCACATACATGTTTGTCTGAAGACAAATCTTAATACATGTATGTTTGAAGACAAATCTTCACTTGACCAGGTCCATATACTTTAGAGAGCATATACTCAGCAACATGAGCTGACATGCCTATCTGGAACTGGCTTGCCCTTAAACTGGTGTCACAAGACTCCCTTTAGTTTAATATAGACTTAACTGCAGCTTAGTATGCTAAGAATTAAAAGTTTTTACAGAGCTCCAGGGCCCAGTTGTTCAAGGCTAACGATGTCGTTAGTTAACGATTCGTTAAAATTTACATTGAGTGATATGCAAATATGCTGAAATGTTTTGCTGAAAAAATGAGAGTAGCTTTTGCAGTGCAAAAGCTACTCACATTTTTTGAGCAAAAAATATCATAATATTGTACACTGAATCTGCTAAAACAGTTAACGAAATGACCCTTAACGAGCTTGTTAAGCTAACGACGCTTTGAACAACTGGGCCCAGAAAAGTAAGAGTATCAAGATAAATAAGTTTCATATTTTGCCACAAAAACATATTTTGTGGGTACCCAATAGAAGTGCCTTGATAAGGTGCTTTTAATGTGTATCTACAACATATGTTTTTTGTGGAAAAGTCATTACGAAAACAGGCCTATTCAAATATATAGAAAATTTCAACTCCAAAAACTGAAAATTTTCAGATAAAAAAACTCTGATATTTTTCAAAGTTCTGCTCAAAACATGGATTGTGGGTACTCATTAGAACTGCCTCGGCGAGGCGGTTCTAACGAGTACCCACAATCTAGGTTTTTGAGCAGAAATAAGAAAAATAATGTATACCCCTGTAAACCCCAGTTTTACTATATAAAAGTGGGGTTTAAGGGGGTCAAAGTTAAATAGGCATGTTTTCGTGATGAAGAAAAACATCAACAATTTTTGGCTGACAAAACAAAAACAGCTTTATTTGGAGCTCTGGTTTTAGCTAGTTTACAGTGATGAAAAGCTACTTCTACAGAATTTGGCACATTAATTCCAACACCATATTTCTACATACCAAAATTTCTACAGCTGTTGTATATTTTCTAATTTTGATTACTCTAAAACACAGCCATATAATCAGTTACTGAACAAACTATCCAAAGTTTATTTTCTGTATGCCCTTCTGAGATGAAGTGAACACAAAAAGTACTTCAAAACTTTTCTGTATATACAGTCAAACCTGTCTTAAGCAGCCACCCATGGGAAGCTTAAAATGTGGCTGCTGAAGGCAGGTGGCTGCTTAATACAGTTCAAAGATATAAGTCTATTAATTTTGGGGCAACTTTCCTCTGGCTGCTTAGTACAGGTTGGCTGCTTAATAGAGGTGACCACTAACACAGGTTTGACTGTACATTGTTTCTATGTTCTGGTTTGTAGAACTGACAGGGTAAACCTTTTCAGCCTAACAAACCAGAATATATGCATCTAAAAACAATGTATATGTAGCTCCAGACAAGATGGCTCTTAACAGGCTGTCTCAACAGGATCTACTCCGTGCAGACTGTGCAGATATTCCTATTCAACCACATTATCTTCTACAGTTTTCTATGAAAACAGCAAAAGGAGTCGTTGTGCAGTCATCTGGACTATTGTATTAACCTTAAATACCTTAACCCTTTCACCACTGAATTTCTGAAGTGGACTCTTCCACCTATGAAATTGAATGTGTCCATTACCTCAATAAGGAATGTCCCATAGACTCAATAAGGGATGTCCCATAGACAAAAATTGGAAACAAAATGGCAAACAGAGTAGTGACAAAACAGAAAGAGGCAAACAGTGTAGGTCCTGATGAGACAGCTTGCAAAACCATTTTTCATGTCTGTGGAGTTGAAAGAGTTAACCCTAGTCCTTCTGAACCCAGATATGTCCTGCCTTTGCAAACAATGTTGTAGCCAACTGATATGGATCTGCATTGTTTGCCATTAAGTATGTGAATTTATATCAACAGTCTGGATCAAGTAATCTGATTGGCTGAAAATTAGAAGTGGGCTTGGCATCTTAATTTATTCAGCATGCCAAGGGTTAAACTGCCTGCCATTTGATTACTTGACCTTGTGTCTACAAATTAAATGTATAAGTGGCAAACAATGTAGACTCTGATCAGATCTGATCTGGGTCTACATTGTTTGTTCAAACTGCTCTGTCCCAATCCTAAGGATGATTACTGGATTTATTTCTGCCCACATATGCTCAAAAGATGCCTTTCTCTTATGGCTCAGCCCATATGTTTTTGTTGCTCATGCAAAATTACAGTATATGGGATTGCAACATTATTTACATGCAAATGAGCAATTCACATATAAGTATGCAAGAACTTTGTAGAATTTAAGCTTTGATAAGCAACACACATGTACATAAAACATGCAAATAAGTATCCAACTTATTAGTTCACAAATTACCACATTCAAAAAATTTAAACCTTGTATAATTAAAATGCCAGTTTGTAAAATAATTTAATTCATACATATAGCCTGAGATAAGGTATTTTCATCAACCAAACAGTCCTGTCTTCCTATTTCTCCACATAAATGTATGTCATGTGGCTTCTCCTATAAATTCTAATGAAGATCCCGAAATATATTCTTTTTTTAAAGAAACAAGAGAAATGTTTTCTGGCTACCAATCTTATATGGGGCAATGATCACTCAAGTAAATGGGAAGCAGTATACAAAAGCATACTGCCTTATACCACATACTAACAGAGAATACCTACATCATCCCTAGCATCTGCTGCCAGCAGAACCTTCCCTATTCATGACTATGGTTTTTCAAAACAATGGCTCAAGCAGACTATCCAAATACATACCATATTTCATATGCATACTGAGATCAAACCACTCCTAATGGAGTAATTTGATCAAGAATTGCACTATTTGCCATTCAGTCAGTACCTTTAAATATCACCAGAATGTGAAATGGACTTGCTTCAAATTTCAGGAAATATATGATAAGAATTTTAAATGCCCAAATATTCAGAGTACCTTATTTACCCTAAATAGTCACATACCTTAATTATCAAACTTATCCTAAAATTTGAACATCCTCTTAACTACCTGATGAGTTGTCTAAAATGTGGTAACAGAATGGCACCTCAAATGGTGTAGTCTCTGAGTTGATGTGATTGTGTAAACAATGCTGACCCAGATCAAACGTCTCCTGAAGGAGACATTTGATCTGGATCAACACTGTTTACATTAACTTGTTTGTCCAAATATGGCATTCACAGTAAAAAAAATTAAAGCAGGGATTCACTTTTTAGATAAGGCAGATTTTCCTATATAGCAGCTCAAATTTGTGTCTTTAAGTTTGTGAATATAACAATACATGGCTCCAGTTAACATGACAATATTTGCACACATATATTCCTTACCATCCTTGCCATAAAATTTGAAATAATCCATCTAAACAAGCTTCTGATGTGTCTAAAAACAGCTGGGGGAATTGGGAAACAGTGCAGACCCTGTTCAGAGGCAACATTCTGAGCACTTGATTTGGATCTACACTATTAGCTCAGGTCTGTCTATCAGATTTCTTCATGTAGAAACAATATTCAATTAAATATTGTTTTCTAAGGTTCACTTTCTCAAATCTCATAAGAATAATCTCTTTTAAGACAGTTCCCAACATGACGCATCAATAAGCAGTGCTTATTGGATACCCCAGCGCCCAGCAAAGTAATGACTGCCTTTTAACAAATTATTTAGCAAGAGAAGAAGCAGAAACCAGAACATAGTAGATGAATGGATGAATGGACATAAGGATGGGTAGACGTGAAAACCATATACCCCCAACAAACACAGTTTGCGGAGTGTATAATAAGATGCCAAAAAAATATTGAATATTTTTATCTAAAAAAATGCACTTTTCAGAAATTGTAGTGTCACTCATTTCAACTCATGACATCTCATTAGTCATCTTAAAGACAACCCTAATGAGATACCGTATCATGCTTTCGTAGAGAAATATAACAACATAACCATTTCAATTGATCTTAAATAGCATCTCACCCAGAGTCATGTTACCGGAGAAATAGTACACTTGGTAGATTTTTTTGTCCTTTTTTTTTACAAAGGAGAAAACTTATGTGACTTCATGATTGCTTCCCTGTGCACCAAGTCCATCTGAAAAGGGGTCTATTCTAAAAGGAAAGAATTTGCTCCCAAGGGGAGCAAATTCTTTCTTTTTAGAGTAGATCCCTTTTCAAAAGGGAGCCAAAACAATTTTAAAAGAGTTGCCTCCCTTGAAAGTATATCCATTCTCCTAAAAATAAAGAAAGACAAAACATGAAAAAAGTTAACAATATATAGCAGCTACTGTTATGAGTCTTCCAATAGCAATGATGCTGTCTTGTCTGTTGACTTGTCTGTCTGTCTCTCAATACTGATGGGTTGGCGTTCAAGGTATGATAAGGCCATCTGGTAACAGAATTGATACTGCTCCTGCAATATGAAATAACATGTAAGTGGTGTCATAAAATTAGCACGTAACAAATATACAATATTTTTCTTATTCTTCTGTGAAAAGAAGGCTTCGAGGTAATTCATACGAAATATCATACAATATTTGAAAAAAAAGAAAGAAAAAAAAAAAAGGAAAATGAAAAACATGCATTCTGAAATTCTGTTTACTACTATTTTACATTTAACAAAAACTATTTTACATATTTAATTCAATTTTCATTTCTATCTAATCTTTATTCTTTAATTCCCCAACGATTCCCAAACTGCATGTATGCATTTCGTGAATAACTTTTTTTTCAGATTTGCTATAAAAATTGCAACAGTAAAATTTAATCTTTCCTAGCCATTATGTCTGTATCAAGCATGTCTGTGCATTCTGCATTTTCTACAGTGTCCAATGATTACGTTAAGAAGCCATGAATGTCTAGACAGTGCAGATATATTGACTATCTAAGCCTTTGCTGTCTGCATAAAGCTTTTTCATCATGTTGCAGCTGATCAGCTTCCATCAAGGCATACCGAAAACACATGCAAATAAACAGGGTACTTACAATGTTTTCTACAAAGTGTGGTCTGTTAATTCTGATCTGTTTCACAGTCTGATATACATCTACTTCATGATCAATCCTCATTCTCTCGAACACCAGGCTACATGCACAGAATAAACCACTCTTACTTGCACCATTCCTTGAAAAAAAAGACACTACATCTATTGTTAAGAAGAGTATTTGAAGAGAATTCTGGGATAATTTTCTCAATTTCAAATTCTCTAGAAAAAAGGTATGTTGTGGGTACTCATTAGAAGTGCCTCTGCAAAGAATTTCTAATGAGTACCCACAGTGTGTTTTTATGGAAAAAAAAAAAAGAAAACTTGTCCCAGAATGATCACCAAATACTCTTCCTTAAGTCCTTTGATGGCATGTAAATTAACTGAAACAACACTTGGGAAAAATTGTCATCTGTGACTATCAATCCAAGTCAGCTTCTAAGAACCACTATAATAAACTGTCAAACAATTGTAATACTAATGGTTTGTTTCAAACTCTATTTTTCAAAATCTATTTTTCAAATAGAGCAGTTTATATTTTTTGATCTCTTACTTTTATCTATGAATTTTTTTTTTTCATGTGCGTACATAGACTGTTGTGATGAATGAGTCTTTCTATGTGATATTTCAAAGGTGCTTCTAACGAGTACCCACAACATATGTTTTTATGGAACTGGAGAAAATATTCCATATTTTTCTCCAAATACTCCTCCTTAACAATTCTTCTACTATTGCATAAAAGTAGAGTCACATGTTATTAACAGCCGTGCATTAACCAGCGAAAAGCCATGTATTAACAAGGCAATTCACGCGCTGTTAATGCACTGCTACGCAACTTTCAATATGCTCTTACCGGGGCCACAGAATTGCTGCCGTCACAAAATGTGTATGCCCTGCCCTAGAATGAGCATAGTCCGTGGAAATAGCGTTCACGCGACATTGGTGAAAAGGTGAAACAAAATAGTGCACGAAATAACGTGAACTGTAGTAAATGTTTTCACTTTTTATGCGATAACAGTGATCGAACATGGTTTTTCAATGCATTAACATTCGCCAGGTCCCTTGCGAGGTGTTGAAAACCATAGCCTTCGGCCTAGGTTTTAAACACCTCCCACGGGACCTGCGAATGTTAATGCATGAAAAACCATGTTTGATCCCTGTATTATATGCTGCATGCCTACATTCTTCTGATAATTTACTATTGTTTATCGTGAAGAAAAAGCCCAACAGAGGTTATGCTGTTACAAACCATATGCACACAAACCATACCAAAAAGTGCAAGAGATGGACAAGAGCTAAAATAATAGTCCTGACAATATCCAGTGTGGGGATTACACATGACTAAATGACAATGTGCACGGAGTTTGTCACTATTTATAGCTCCGCATCAAGTAGGATTTTTTAGAATATCTCGATTTATACCAGATGGAATTTGTTCAAATAAAGCGCAGAGTACGAGGAAAATCAAGCTCTTTCTGGTGGTGTAAGTGCTATTCTGCAATCTGGTCTGATTCTCGAGATCAGAATGTTTTTCGACAAAATACATGTATACATTGTCTCGGTAGTCTGCATTGACAGCAAAAACATTCTTCGAATGTTCTTGAGAGCTAGATCAGATTGTAGAATAGCACTTACACCACCAGAATGAGTTTGATTTTCCGCATGCTCTGCGCTTTATTTGACCAATTCCATATGGTGTGAATAGAGATATTCTAAAAAATCCTACCTTATGCAGAGCTAAAAATAGTAACAAACTCCGTGTACCTGGTCATTTGGTCATGTGCATTCTCTACACTAATATCACAAGCTCACAGAAATGCAGAACATTCATTTAAATACAATACAACCTCCCTATAACTTTGGAACAAATAAAGTAGGCTGTAAGAGGGAGGCAGCCATTGTAGTGAAGTTAAAGGCTCAATATTCCTCTAAATAGATATTTTATTATTCAAGAAAGGTTTAATATATTGATATAAGGTATTAATACAATCATAAAATGTGGCACCTGAGAGTCAGCCTATAAAATTTCAGTTAGTCTCTCGTTATTGAAATGAAATAATTTGCTATCATATCTCTGAATTAATGTTGCCAATATTAACCCATTGTAGTCTGGAAACCGCTAAAAAGGTAATTGGCAAACAGTGCAGACCCAGATCAGATGCCACAGAACATGGCATCTGATCTTGGTCTCCAGTGTTGGCAGATACTTCAGCCATTTTTCTCTAGAAATATCTAAACCACATAGTCCAGTATACCGTGTGTAAAACCCGCACCCTATATGTAAGCTAAAATCCCTGAGAAAAAAGTAATTTCGGATCTAAAACCCGCATCAAGAAAATGCTAAAACAGTTGGGGTCTTGAACAGAGAAAGGGCCATCAAATTTAATTTTTTTTCTTTCTTTTATTTTTACGTTCGACTACAAAAAAAAGTGCATGTATCATTTTCGATGTTACCGGTATTAGCCTATCAGTTCAGATTTTTTTTCTGTATTGTTCAATATTTAATTCTTTAAAAAGATCAAAACAATAAATTGTGATTTAATTTCATAATTAAATTAGCTAACCTGTTCATTGTTTCCATTTACATAAATATCCTTAATGATGTTTACTGTCACGCTTGACGCACATGGCTGATCGTCGGCATCTTTTGATACCTGTATTCAACATGTGCCGGTAATTGACTATGAAAAGATGCCTTTAATCAGCGTAATTGATGGGTTTAATTGATGTGTTGTGAAATTATATAACCCAATTATCTTGAGAAGTTTGAGACGTGACATTGAGTAGGAGATTGATTATAAAAGATGAGACTTCTGTTAAACGTCACAAACAGTCTTTTGATTGTTCCTATTGTTGCTATCAAGAATAACATTTGTAAGAAAGAATTCTGCCATAATGGGTCGTTTTAGAAGAGCCTTCACAGCTAAAGAAAAGCTAGCTGCTATAGCATTTGCAGAAGCCCAAGGGAATCGAGCTGCCGGCCGTGAGTTCAGCGTGGATGAGTCCTGCATCCGACAATGGAGAAAACAGAAGTCAAAACTCCAAGCAATGCCAGCCACCAAGAAAGCAGACAGAGGTAAATCGGAACAGTTTCCACAGATGGAAGAAAAGGTGCTTGAATGGGTCCTTGAACGTTGCCTCCAGGGGAATAGCTTTATCAACGGTAGAGATCAGACTTCAGACCAGACTCATCGCCAAGAAGCTAGCCATAACTGAGTTCCGAAGTTCGGCAGATTGGTGCTATGCTTTCATGGGACGCAATAATCTGTCTATACGGTGCAGAACTCATATCTCCCAGAAGCTACCTGAGAACTATGAAGATAAACTTGTTGAATTTCAGCGTTTCATAATCAAGCAACGGAAACAACATGACTTTGAACTTAGCCAAATTGGGAATGCAGACCAGACGCCCTTAACATTTGACCTGCCTTCTGCAACAACCGTGGCGTTAAAGGGATCAAGGACGGTTTCAATCAACACGACGGGCAATGAGAAAAACAGATTTACTGTGATGCTGGCCTGTACTGCAGATGGTGGGAAGCTCCCCCCTGTTCATCATTTTCAAGAGAAAAACACTGCCAAAAGGGGTTAAATGGCCGAATGGTGTGATTGTAAGGTGTCAGGACAATGGCTGGATGGACGATATGCTAATGGTAGACTGGGTGAAGAACGTCTGGGGAAAACGTCCCGGTGGTCTACGCAAGAAATCTTTATTGGTATTAGATGCATTTAGATGCCACAAGTCTGACAGAATGAAGGAAATGTTGAAAGAAGAATACAGAACAACTCTGACAATTATCCCGGGAGGAATGACCAGCATTCTTCAACCCCTTGACGTCGCTATTAACAAGCCTATGAAAGTCATGCTGCAGCGTCGGTGGAATGAGTGGTATGCAGAAGGTGAACACACATTTACTCCATCAGGCAACATGAGGAAGCCTACTCTATTAGATGTTTGTTCATGGGTCGCCTGGCAAGAGCTGCATCAAGACATCATCGTGAAGGCTTTCAAGAAATGTTGCATATCTAATGCCCTCGACGGCACGGAAGATGACGTACTATGGGAAAATGCTATGGAGTCAAGAAATTCAGTGGAAGCTACTGCCGACGAGGAAGAGGACATTTTCGAAGAAGAGCCCTACTACGCCGACTGCAAAATGCAGAACTTCATGACGGATGAAGAGGTGCAAGACCTGCTACAGCGCAGCGAAGACGAGGATTTTGAAGGATTTGATTAAGTTCCTTCATACGGTTGGCAGAAAATAACGGCCCTTTTCAGGGCCAACAAATTTTCATGAAAGAAAACCTATGATTGTTGCATCCCAAAATAAAATATCCCAAACCCGCCAATAAAAAATATTTTTTTTCCTCCTAAGAGAGATAACTACTACAGACTTATGTACTCAATACCATAATTAATCATGCCCTTGTTGCTGCTGGTCTCCGGCGTCATATACCGGTAAGTAGCTTTACTACCGGGTATACGGAACACAATCCTCCACGTGACAAATAAAAATGGCTGACTGAATCAAAACAATTAAATGAATGAATGATTAACGGAATTCCCAACAGGCTTCAGAGAGACGCTTTGCACAATTAACATACAGGTAGATACAAACATGAATACGCATACCGTACATGACTTATTTTTCGCTCTAATCCCTTGCATGGCATAATAATGGGGAAAATGTCACAATACACATCGAATTTCATGGAATAAAAAATCCCTGAAATTATTGTTCGGATGCATTAACCGCGTCCCTTTGTCATGCTGAAGATACTGAGTGAAAAAAATGCGGGTAGTACATGCCTGTCTATGGTACATAAAGTTGACATTGTACTCTCCCAGTATATAGTGTGGAGGAGTCTATTCAGTCTACAATGCGTTAATTCAGAGATATGATAAAAAATCATTTCATTTTTGTTCCAGTTCAAAAACGAGAGACTAACTGAAATTCTACAGGCTGTCAGATGCCACATTTTACGATCATATTAATACTATATACCAATTTATTAAACCTTTCTCGGATAAAAAATGTCTATTTTTGAGGAATATGGAGTCTTTAAATGTCTAGTAAAACTGAATTTTGGGATATCAGGATATCAGAAAAGTGGCTAACGACATCGTTAGTTAACGATTCGTTAAAATTTACATCGAGTGATATGCAAATACGCTGAAATTTTTTGCTGAAAAAATGTGAGTAGCTTTTGCAGTCCAAAAGCTACTCACATTTTTTCAGCAAAAAATATCAAAATATTGTGTATTGAATCCGCTATAACAGTTAACGAAATGACCCTTAACAAGCTTGTTAAGCTAACGACGCTTTGAACAACTGGGCCCAGAGATGAATTTGTATGCAGACTTACATGCAATGTACAGTGATGGGCCCTTTCCCACTCTGCCTTGTCCATTCCTGAACAGCATCTGTGAGTCTCAGTAAAGGTGTAGTACCCACAGGAACACTCTTGTAATCAGGCCAGGCATTAAACTGGAACTGTTTCACTGCTCGGTCTTCACCCTGCAAGGTGTAGGAAAGTGGAATAATTATGCAAGGCTGTTGTTATGAAGTTCACAATATTTATTTATATTTTAAAATCCCAGGTTCTATTTATAAGTAATGTTTTGTTAGCCAGTCATATTGCCACTCTGCTCTAGCAGAGATTCAGCTTCCATATCTACTAAATGCTAGCTGACATGATTGAGTGGGGCTGTGAGATGAATCTGCTCGAAATAGAACATGCATGCAATGAAACGTATTTCTATAAATAAACCTGACAACTAATGGCGTCAAAGTCAACTTTATAAATATGAAAAGCCAATATTAAATACCACAAATATGCACAACTGATATTTAATTAATATGTAAATCTGTCGTGCACACCTGCTACAGCAGCGTGCAAGGTCATGAAGCAATGTATCACATTGACAAATTAAGTTTACATGATGCTGAATATCGAGTCATGGTACCTAATGAGCAATTAAAAAGTTCTGCTGTAAAATTTCTAACACTGATCTTCTAAAGCTTATACATATCCCCAGATAAGGTGGTAACTGTGGGGAGAATTTGTGATCATTTGTGTCTTTGTTTTTTTTTTTTTTTTGTTTTGTTTTGTTACGGTTTGTTTTTGTTTTGCATCAAAAATATTTTTGCTGAAGTTGTGAGCACTTCAAAGGTTAAAAAACAGAATAAACCAGTGATTCTTTACTTTTCCATAAATCAAAGGACTTATTTGGGAGTATTTGATGATAATTTAAGGATAATTTTCTCAATTCTCCATGAAAACATATTTTATGGGTACCCATTAGGTGCCTATCATCAAAGTACTTCTAATGATTACCTACAACATGTTAAGACAAATTATCCCAGAATGATCACAAAATGCTCCTCTTTAAGATGTCCTCTGATACATACATGCATCATATATCATAATCGGATTTTTGATTAACGTGCAGGTACAGGGGCAACATCCACATCAGTGGGCCCCCTTCCAGATAGCTGGCTTGCTGCACCCATGGCAGATCTCACATCAGATCTCCAGGTACGTCTATCATGAGGGTTGATAGCCGAGAGCTTCCACTCTCTGCAATCCCTCTCTGTCAGCTGCTTCCATGTCATTTTGGGCCTCCCAGGCCCACGCTTTCCATCAACCTGTATGTCAAAGGCTGTCTTGATTGCACCACTGGAGTGTTCCACATGTCCATACCATCGAAGTCTTCTCTCCTTCAGAATGAGGTCCAGATCCTTAATGCCAAGCCGCACAAGTAGATCATTGGACCTGGTGGTGACAATGTCTTGCGGCCTGACATTGCAGATCTGTCTGATCATTGCCCTGTCATTTCGCTGCAGACGCTGGAGGTTCGGCTTTGTCAATGGCCAAGTCTCACTGGCATGGAGCATTGCGCTCCGCACACAAGAGCTGTACACATGGCCACGTGTTTTGAAAGAGAGGTGGCGTGAAGAGAGGACTGGTAGCAGATCCTTGAACTTCTTCCAGGCGGTTTTCACACGTGTTGTGGTTGAAAGTTCACAGCCACCTGCTGCTGAGAGCATGTCTCCTAGGTAGCAAAAGGAAGCTACCACCTCAATCTTGTCAGGTCCGACCTGGACTTCCTTCTGTGGACTCCATCCAAGGGGCGTGCAGTTCCCTGGCACCGTGTACATCTATAGTCAGGGTCCTTTTTCAAGCGCTAGAGCCCACTGCATTTCTTGTGCACCCAGTGCTTGCAGCCATTGCAGAAGATGCTGTTGCTGCCCACTCCAGTGCGACAGACAGCGCATGGAAACTCGCCTGAACTCTGCAGGAGGTCCAGTCCCGTACCACAGATCATGATCTTTGTCTTTCCTGCATTTACTCTCAGTCCTTTCTTCTCCATTGCTTCTTTCCAAGTCAAGAGCCTCCTGACACATTCCTCAAGTGATTCAGCGATGATAACAAGGCCATCGGCATAGAGGTCCTCCCAGGGGACCCCAGAGCGGAACTCTTGTGATAAGGCTTCAAGCACAATGATGAAGAGCAGTGCGCTGAGTACTGATCCTTGGTGAACACCAACCTTCACTTCAAACTCTTCACTGTACCCCTCACCAACACGGACATGGCTCCGTGCATTTTCTCAGCGCCCACCAGCTGACCTTCCGAGGCACTCGATCAAACGCCTTCTCCAGGTCTACGAAAGCCATGTAGAGTCTCTTATTGGCAGCTAGATACTTCTCTTGCAGCTGCCTGACAACAAAGATTGCGTCTGTAGTGCCTCTGCCTGGGACGAAGCCAAACTGGGAATCGTCCATTGACACCAACTGTCTGATGAGGCCGTCCACAATCCTCTCCAGGATTTTCAAAACCTGCTCTGTCAGCTTGAGACCGCGGTAGTTGCCCCTTTCCAATGCGTCCCCTTTTCCCTTGTAGAGGAAGACAATGAAACTCTGCTCCCAGTCAGAGGGTACCTTGCCATCACGAATGATTGCAACTGTGAGGTCACGGATCATGGAGGCGCCCATGTCACCGGCGGCTCATCATCTCCACCACTATGCCTGATGGGCCCGGTGCTTTGCCTGCCTTCATCTGCGAGATAGCCTTCTTAACCATATCAATGGTGATTGGGATGGGCGGGCCATCCACTGGTGATTGATATGACAGGTGGTCTGGGTCCCAGTCAAATTCAACATTGAGAAGCCTTTGGTAGTGCTCCAGCCAGGCCTTCTGCTTTGAGTCTTTGCTCATTGACATCTCTCCTGCATCATTCTTCACAGGTTTGTCACCAACAACATCAGTGTTCTCTCTTCTAAACTGGTTAGTAAGGCGGTAGACTTCTGAAGACTTGGGGTCAATATTCTCGTAGACCTTCTTGTCGGCCTTGACAAGCATGGTGCACTGCATGTCTGGCATTTCGTTTGGCTGCATCGTATGATGCCCTAGTGCCTTTACCAGCCTTCCAGGCCTTGAAAGCTGTCCGCTTGGCAGCAATGGTCTTTTCCACATGTTCGTTCCACCACCAGGTTTCACGATGCCGAAGGTGTGGCCGAGTTGTGCCACATACCTCCTCAGTTGTCTTGAGCAGTCCAGTCTTGATGTTGTTCCAGATATCCTCAGTGACACCTGCAGATGTGCTCACATGCAAGTTGAAGACCTCCAGGAAATGATTGCTTGTCTGAGGGTCTTTAAGCTTCCAAACTTTGAGGTGAGGGGTGAACTTGCGCTTGGATTTTGGAGGCACATCAATCCTCATGTCACATACAAGAAGCTGATGTTGCAGAGCTACTTCCTCAACAGGGATCACTTTTACATCTGTGACAAGTTTGCGCATGGTCCTACGGAAAAGGATGAAGTCTATCTGTGTGGCTATGTTTCCAGACTTGTATGTGATGAGATGGCTGTCACATTTCTTGAATCATGTGTTCCCAAGAAGCAGGTCAAATGCTAGGGCGTACTCTAGGATTCTCTCACCCTCAACATCTGGTTCCGGCCTGCCATACCCCATCCCACCATGCACTTCCCTGTATCCAGTGCCTGCACGGCCAACATGGCCATTCCAATCTCCACATGGGATCAGAAATTCTGATGCTGGGATCCTGGCAGTCACAGCACGCAGCTGATCAAAGAACAGGTCCTTAACCTCATCACTTAGACCACTCTGTGGGGTATACACAGAGAGAAAGGTAACCACACGCTGGCCAACTATGATTTTCTCTAAGATAATTCTGTCGGAGACTCTCTGAACCTCAAAAACTTTCTCTATCCACTCTTCTGCCACAAACACTCCTACACCAGCAGTGCCTTTGTCATTTCCTGACCAGTAGAGCTTGCACAAACATAAACAATAATTAGAATAATTACCTTGAGAGTATTAGTCAGTTTAAATGTCCTGACAGTAATATTGGTATCAGCTTCTGATGAGAACAACAGTTCTATACTGAGAGGACCATATTCCACTGTGTAACCATATTCTTCTGGCCAGTACAGGGCACAAGACTGAAATAGAAAACAAGCAACATCAAGCAAAATGGGGACATAACTCATAGTGCATATCCAAAAACTGATAATCCAGGTCCAGTTTGTATAATCTGATGAGGGCACAAATACTGCTTCAAAGAACAGGCTTATCTGGGACTTTTTGCACTAAGATGATAATCTGTGCTGAAGTTGCTTGATATCTGTTAAATACATATTTTATTCTAATGCTGCTATTTAAAAAAAAAAAACAAAAAAAAAACAAAAAACCAAGGGTTGATAGTACACCACAACCTCTTTATAACGCTATTGTTGGGGTCCATAGCATAAACCATGTTAGTTAAACAACCATGTTATATCCAAACAAAAATGTATAGATTATAATGAAAAATGACCATTTATGGTCATTTTTCAATATAATCTATACATTTTTTGGATCCATCTTTGAACCGTGTTATATCCAAAACCGTGTTATAACGAACTGTGTTATAAAGAGGTTGAAGTGTATCTAGTTCAGGAAATTCCATAAAACTGCAAGAGAGAGTGAGAGATACTTCTTAAGGTTGCTTAAAATACATATTTCATTCCAATGCTGTTAAAAATACAGTTTATAGTATCAAGTGCTGGTAATTAAAAAAACAAGAGGGCCATGATGGCCCTGTAATGCTCACCTGAGCAAAATAGCACTTTGAGAGCCTGATCTAGAACTGATCAAGGCAAACATTCTGATCAAAGTTCAAAATGATTATATTAACCAGTAAGACAATGTAGCATGTCTAATGGACTGTGAAATAAAGGTCAAGGTCAAATATGGTGACCCAGTTTTAAACTAGACCTAGAAATTATCAAGACAAACATTTTGAGCAATATTTATGATGATTATTTCAAAAATGTGACCTCTGGAGTGTTAACAGTTTTCTGCTGATTTGGCCAGGTCACCTAGTTTTTGATCCCATGTGACCCAGTTTCAAACTTGACCTAGAAATCATCAAGACAAACATTTTGAGCATGATTCATGATGATTGCTTCAAAAATGTGACTGCTAGAGCGTTAACAAGGTTTTCTGCTGATTTGGCCAGGTGACGTAGTTTTTGACCCCAAGTGACCCAGTTTCAAACCTGACCTAGAAATCATCAAGACAAACATGCTGAGCAAGATTCATGATGATTGCTTGAAAAATGTGACCACTAGAGTGTTAACACGGTTTTCTGCTGATCTGGCCAGGTGACCTAGTTTTTTACCCCAGGTGACCAAGTTTCGAACCTGACCTAAAAACCATCAAGACAAACATTTTGAGCAAGATTCACGATGATTGCTTAAAAAATGTGAATGCTAGAGTGTTAGCAAAGTTTTCTGCTGATTTGGCCCGGTGACCTAGTTTTTGACTCCAAGTGACCCAGTTTCGAACTTGACCTAGAACTCATCAAGATAAACATTTTGAGCAAGATTCATGATGATTGCTTGGAAAATGTGACCGCTAGAGCGATAACAAGATTTTACGCTGATATAGCCCGGTGACCTAGTTTTTGACCCCAGGTGTTCCAGTTTTGGACTTGACCTAGAAATCATCAAGACAAACATTTGAGCCAGATTCATGATGATTGCTTCAAAAATGTGACCGCTAGAGTGTTAACAAGGTTTTCTGCTGATTTGGCCCGGTGACCTAGTTTTTGACCCCAAGTAACCCAGTTTCAAACATATCCTAGAACACATCAAGACAAACATTTTGAGTAAGATTCATGATTATTGCTTCAAAAATGTGACCGCTAGAGTGTTAACAAGGTTTTCTGCTGATTTGGCCCGGTGACCTAGTTTTTGACTCCAAGTGACCCAGTTTCATATTTGACCTAGAACTCATCAAGACAAACAATTTGAGCAAGATTCATGATGACTGCTTCAAAAATGTGACTGCTAGAGTGTTAACAAGGTTTACTGCTGATTTGGCCCGGTGACCTAGTTTTTGACTCCAAGTGACCCAGTTTTGAACTTGACCTAGAAATCATCAAGACAAACAATTTGAGCAAGATTCATGACTGCTTCAAAAATGTGACCGCTAGAGTGTTAACAAGGTTTTTTTGCTGATTTGGCCCGGTGACCTAGTTTTTGACCCCCAAGTGACCCAGTTTCAAACTTGACCTAGAAATCATCAAGACAAACATTTTGAGCAAGATTCATGATGATTGATTCAAAAATTTGACCGCTAGAGTGTTAACAAGGTTTTCTGCTGATCTGGCCCAGTGACCTAGTTTTTTACCCCAAGTGACCCAGTTTCGAACTTGATCTAGATTTAATAGAGGCAAACATTTTGAGCAAGTTTCATCAAGATTGGGTCAAAACTATGACCTCTAGAGTGTTAACAAGTTTTTCCTTTGATTTGACCTGGTGACCAAGTTTATGACCCCAAGTAACCCAGTATCGAACTTGACCTAGATTTCATAGAGGCAAACATTCTGACCAAGTTTCATCAAAACTGTGACCTCTAGAGTGTTAACAAACTAACTGTTGACGACGAATGACAGACATAGGGTGATGACAATAGCTCATCCTGAGCTTTTGCTCAGGTGAGCTAATAAACTGCAACTGCCAGATATTATCAACTATATACAGACTAATGGACTGTCTTTTCATACAGAGAGAGAAATAGAGAGACACAGAGAGAAACAGACAAATAGACAGTGAGAAATGTCATGAGGTTTCTACCATGTCATTCCTATCAAACTCATTCAGCATGACAACTGTGTCTGAGTGGTAGTCATATAAAAGGCGCCAGAAATCGGCTACCGTGTTCGGCATAGGCATCTGTGTGACAATGTAGGCATCCCTCTGCATGTAACTCTGAAAAATTAAAGAATACATGTACTTTATATAACATTTCTTATTTCTAAGGAATTTCAAAAACATCAGAAAATGGGGAAGTTAACCCAAATTTACCATTAGATTGCAGATGGAACAGCTGTTTTCAACACAATAATAATCATTGCTCCAGATAAGAGGGGGTGTCAGGAAAATAGTTTTCTTCTTTCTTACAATGAAAATATATGAGCCAGCCCATGACAAAACCTACAAAATGGCATGTGCGCCCAACAAAGACTCAGATCAGCCTGAGCATCCATCCAGTCTGACCAGTCTTCACTGTGCACTCAATGGGTAGCCAAGGACCCAAGCTTTCTTCATGCAGACAGCAACGACTCTGATCAGATTGGGTGGATGCCCATGCTGATCTGTGTCTTCACTGGGCACACATGCCATTTTCATTACGAAAACATGCCTATTCAAATATATTGAAAATTTTACCACCAAAAATGAAAATCTTAGATAAAAAAGTTCTGATAATTTTCATATTTCTGCTCAAAACATAGATTGTGGGTACTTGTTAGAACCGCCTCGGCGAGGCAGTTCTAACGGGTACCC
This sequence comes from Anodontia alba, assembly GCA_964016985.1. Taxonomy (NCBI): domain Eukaryota; kingdom Metazoa; phylum Mollusca; class Bivalvia; order Lucinida; family Lucinidae; genus Anodontia; species Anodontia alba. The sequence goes on along the minus strand of OZ024825.1, from coordinate 44,630,700 downwards.
ACAATCTATGTTTTGAGCAGAAATAAGAAAAATAATGTTTACCCCTGTAAACCCCAGTTTTACTATATATAAGTGGGGTTTAAGGGGGTCAAAATTATATAGGCACGTTTTCATGATGGTAGGTCTTGTCATGCGCTGGCTCATAATGTTGTGGGTACTCATTAGAAGTGCCTTGGGGAGGCTCTTCACATGAGTACCTACAATGTACACCTTTTTTGTGGAGAAATTAGTAAAATATAAACTTTTTTTGCTGAAAAAAAAACAACGTTCCTTATCTGGAGCTATGGATAATGATGGGCCATTAGAAGACTACTGCAATCAAAATTATGTATTTAACTAAAACTTTCTTTTCTGTCATTTTGTAGCAAATTTATGCAGCTATTTCAGAGGTCCTTTCCATTTTCAACACACTTACTGAAAAGGATATGCTATAGTATATAAAAGGAAACTAACAGATGAAATTATCAGCAGGATTCCTCAGGGTGATAGAGTTGTTATACATGAATGTGGAAGCTCACTTCATAGTATCATCTTAGTTTTTATTCTTGAAACTACTGTTTTATTTCAGAAAATGAAACGTTTTCATAAGTCATTCAAGTTTTTGTCAACACATAAAATATCCAAATGATGAAAGAAACTAAATCAAAATACATTTTTCTGATTTCTTCATAAAAACATATGTAGTAAGTACACATTAGAAGTGCCTCATGAGTAAGGTACTTCTAATGATATCAATAGCATATGTTTTTGTGGAGAAATACCGTAATAATCCTAAGTGTTTAGACAGTTAGGCCTTTGCAAACAGTGTAGACCCAGATCAGATGCTGCAGAATGCAGCATCTGATCAGGGTCTACACTGTTTGCCATACATACAGCAATATTCTAGACACATGGAGCAGTAGTAGAATGGATATTTCAAATTTTAGGACAAGTATGGTAAGAAGATAAGGTGTCCCAGTACTTAGGATAAATATGGTAAGAAAAATACAATATATCAATAAATTTGGAAAGAAGTGCCTTATCTAGAGCTAGGTTTAACCCTTGTCCTGCTGAATAAATTAAGATGCCACGCCCTTTTCAAATTTTCAGCCAATCAGATTACTTCATCCTGATTGTTGATATAATTCACATACTGAATTTCAAACAGTGCAGATCCAGATCAGTTGGCTTCTGAGAAGCCAACTGATCTGGATCTACACTGTCTGCAGGCAGGGTATATCCGGGTTCAGCAGGACAAGGGTTAAAAACTGACAAAACTGCAACAAACAGGTATCCTAATAAATAGTCCAAATACAGGAAGTATATAGAAGATATTTTTGTTACTTTTTCAACAAATCACATCTTGTGGGTATTGGAATCACCTTCCAAAAGCAATTCAAATGCCTGAAGGAAGAACTGAGACAATAAGAACTAAAAAGGGTAGACCCAGTTCAGATGCTGCAGAATACACTATCTGATGAGGGTCTACACAGTGTTTGCCACCAGCAATTTTTAGATATACCAGTAGGTAGAAAAATAGACATTCAAATTTCAGGACAAATATGGTAAAGAGGTAAAATGTCTCAATATTTAGGACAAGAGGGCCAAGATGGCCCTGTATCACTCACCAGAGTACCAGAAAAGTTTCAATTGATTGTGTTGGGGTTTAACGACACGTCAACCCTTGAGGGTCATTTTGTGTCGTCTCCCAGAGAAAGGGAGAAAAGAGACAGAAGAGAGAGTAGAGGAGATGAAAGAGAGGGACAGGGAAGAAAGAGGAACAGGAATGAAAGTGAAGAAACAGAAGAAATAAAAACATTCCCCCTCTACCCTTACCCACTACAAGGATAGCAGGCCTTGCCCAACTGTAAGCCAATATCAGTTGGACACCCCAGTGATGTAAGATACACAGCACCTTCGCACCACCCGACCACCCCCTAGAAAAGTTTCAAATCAATTGGCCTTTTGATTCAGGAGAAGAAATTAAAAATAGATTTTCAAAATGGCGGCTGTGGCAGCCATCTTGGACTTATAATCGAAACGATTTAAACTATTTTTGCTTTACAAATCATCCCTAACTTCCTACCAAGTTTCCAGTCAATTGACCTTTTGGTTCAGAAGAAGTTGAAATTAGATTTGCAAGATAGCAGCCATGTAGCATTTCTCATCGAAATGATTTTAGCTGTTTTTGATCTACAAGTCACCCCGATACTTCCTACCAAGTTTCCAGTCAATTGGCCTTTTGATTCAAGATAAGAAGTTTAAAATAGATTTTCAAGATGGTGGCCATCTTGGATTTCCAATCTGAACATTTTTTGCTATTTTTTTATCTACAAAGTACCTCAATACTCCCTACCAAGTTTTGAATCAATTAACTTTTCTGTTCAGGGGAAGAAGTGCCAAATAAAAGTCATACCGATACTTCCTATCAAGTTTCAAGTCAAGTGGCCTCTCGAATTAGCAGAAGAAATTCAAAATAGATTTTCAAAATGGTAGCCGTTGTGGCCATTTTGGATGTTTGATCGGAATGACGCTCACTATTTTTTTTTATCTACAAGTCACACCGATACTGCCTATCAAGCTACAAGTCAATTGGCCTTTCAGTTCAGGAGAAGAAGTTCAAAACAGATTTTCCAAATGGTGGCCACGATGACCGTCTTGGATTTCAAATCAGAATGATGTTAGCCATTTCTGATCTACAGGCCACCCTGAGCTTACTACCAAGTTTCAAGTCAAGTCAGGAAAACAAATTCAAAATAGATTTTCAAAATGGTGGTTGAGGCAGCCATCTAGTGATCGAAATGATTTTAGCTATTTTTTATCTTTAAAATCACTCTTATACTTCCTACCAAGTTTCGAGTTAACTGGCCTTTCTATTCAGAAGAAGTTCAAATCAAAACAGACTTTCAAGATGGCAGCCATCTTGGATATCCGATCAGAATGATTTTAACTATATTTCATCTACAGATCACCCCAATACTTCCTACCAAGTTTCAAGTCAATTCAAGAGAAGAAATTCAAAACAGATTTACAAGATGGCAGCCATCTTGAATTTCCGATCTGAGCAATTTTAGCTATTTTTGATCTACAAGTAACCCAGATACTTCCTATCATATTTCAAGTTTTAACTGTTTTTTTTTTATCTACAAGTCACCCTGATATTTCATACCAAGTTTCGAGTCAGTTGGATTTTGGTCAGGAGAAGCTCAAAATAGATTTTCAAGACAGTGGCCATGGCAGCTATCTTGGATTTCAGACTGGAACGACTTTAGCTAATTTTGCTCCACATGTAGCCCCAATACTTCTATCAAGTTTCAAGCCAATTGGCCTTTTGGTTCAGAAGAAGCGCAAAATACATTTTCAAAATGGGTGGGAGGGGGGGGAGGGGGGGGGGAGCGTCGGGTGGCCATCTTGTATTTCTGATCAAAATGATTTTAGCTATTTTTGATCTACAAGTTGTCCCAATAATTCCTACCAAGTTTCGAGTCAATTAACCTTTCGGGTCAGAAGAAGAAGCGCAAAATAATTTTTCAAGATGGTGGCCATCTTGGATTTCTGAATGGAATGATTTTACCTATTTTGGTAGAGAGTCACCTAGGCAACATTCATGTGAAGTTAAGTTGAAATTGGTCCAGGGGTTTAAGAGGAGTTCTCATTTAAAGCAAATTGTTGATGCTGCATGACTGACCATCATGAAAACATGCCTATATAATTTTGACCCCATTAAACCCCACTTTTATATAGTAAAACTGGGGTTTACAGGGGTATACTTTATTTTTCTTATTTCTGCTTAAAAACATAGATTGTGGGTACTCGTTTGAACTGCTTCATTGAGGCAGTTCTAACGAGTACCCACAATCTATGTTTTGAGCTGAAATATGACAAATATTAGGATTTTTTTATCTAAAAATTTTCATTTTTTCATGGTAAAATTTTCAGTATATTTGAACAGGCATGTTTTTGTAATGGACGGACATTGACTGAGCACAATGGCTCACCTTGAACACTTTGTAAGTGCAATAATTCAAGAAAAAATGTCTTTAATCATCCAGCACCTCACAACACTGCAAAACACAAACTCCATCAGACAAATAGGCAGAGTGGTCACTGTCTGTGACGTGTCGTCATCCAACAAGCCAGACATCCTCTGTTCAAATCTTGCTCAGTTTGTGGGAATTTTTCGTATCACTAGTATAACTAGCTCATTCGCAATATGCCTTGGGTTGAGTAAAAAGTGGACAGGGAGGTGCTTTGCGACAGAGGCAGACATTAAGTAGGCACCAGTGACCTATGAAAGCAATGTTGTACAATGCACATACATACACAAATTGCCTTCTGATATAACTGAAATACTATTGAAAGGTAAGTAAAACTGTAGAACACAAGCACCATCTATCAGACAAAAAACGGCCAAAGCACACATATAACCTGAAAATGTAAGAGGACTGGATACACTTTCAAGGGAGACTACTCCGTCAAAAAAAGCCCAGATCCCAATGGGAGCAAATTCTTTCCTTTTAATTTAACCCTTATCCTGCTGAACCCGGATATACCCTGTCTTTTCAAACTGTGTAGATCTAGATCAGTTGGCTTCTAAAGAAGCCAACTGATCTGGATCTGCACTGTTTGTCATTAAGCATGACTTTGTATAAATAACCTGGATCAAGTAATGTGACTGGCAAAAAATTAGAAGTAAGTGTTGCATCTTAATTTATTCAGCAGGACAAGGGTTTAGAGTAGATCTGTTTTCATAAAGGGGCCTGGTGCACAGGAAAGCATGTAGTATGTCACAATTGTCTCACCTGTAATAAATGGCTGAAAATCTACCAGGTGTATCGAGTCCCCTTAAGATTCTGGTCAGACTGCGCAAATGGCCCAGATTAACCTGAACATCCAAGCAGTGTCAAGCATAGCTTCAGAGAAGTAGGGATCCAGGTAATCCCTTTTCATATTTCTCCACAAAAATGTTTTATTGAGGCACTTTAATTAGTACCTATAATACAAATGTATTATGTAATAAAGTTTTTGTAAAGAAAGAACAACAAATATTTTAGCTTCCTGCCTGAAAAAAAAATGGATCTTATCTGCAGCTACATGATGAAGTCATATTAGTGTGTGTTTGCTCTTAATTTTCGAAATGATGCTGTTCAGTTTGCACCAGGCCTCATTTAACCCATTGTAGACTGAATAGACTCCCTCATACTATATACTGGGAGAGGCCAATTTCAATTTTAGGTATGTCAGGTCATGTAATTTAGATATTTGTAGAGAACTAGAAATGTATCAATATGACACAGATGCCCCCGCCCAGGGCCATCCTCACCCACACGCAGGTATTTTGCAAAAAATGAAGTTGAAAAATGGGCCATAACTGTCATAATAATTGGCAGATTTTACCCTAAATCAAACTTGACCTTTATTTTATGATTATATACCTGTGTATAAAATATGAATCCAATACACCAATCTTTTTTAAAAAAATATCGAAAAGAAAACATTTTTTGAAGGTGAAAAAGGGCCATAACTCCCGTAATAATGGGTGGATTTTACCCTAAATCGAAATTGACTTCTATTTTATGATTATATACCTGTGTATTAAACATGAATCCAACACACTAATGTTTTCACAATATATCGAACAGAAACTATTTTTCAACCTTGAAAAAGGGCCATAACTCCAAAAATAATAGGTGGATACTACCCTAAATCAAACTTGACCTTCATTTTATGATTATATACCTGTGTATAAAGTTTGAATCCAATACACTAATCTTTCAAAAGATATCACAGAGAAATCATTTTTCAAAGCTGAAAATTTTTCAAAGTTGAAAAAGGGCCTTAACTCCCAAAATAATTGACTCCTCCGACCACGCCCATGCGTAAATCCTTAGACAAACAATATCCCGATACCTGTATTTGTCAATGAAAACTGCATTCATACCTGTATTTATCAATGAAAAAGTATGTAGGTAATATTGTTTGTCTAAGCAATAACATTAACTGTTAACTGGTAAGCTAGTTTGGTTCGTCAGATTTTGGTGTCATTTACTGGTCAGGTGATTTCACGGAGGACTAAATTGGTGGATTTTACCCTAAATCAAACCTGACCTACATTTTATGATTATATACATGTGTATAAAATTTCAATCCAATACACCAACCTTTTCAAAAGATATCGCACAGAAACCGTAAGGGACGGACAGGATGGACGGACGGACGGACGGGATGGACAGACTAGACGGAGGGGACGGATGTACATACGGACAGCGGTGATACTATATGCCCCCCCACATTGAAAATGGCGGGGGCATAAAAATGGCTTAACTACCTGTGGCATTCTGCGGCGTCTGATCTGGGTCTGCACTGTTTGCCGATTATCCTTTTAAGGGTTTCCAGACTACAATGTGTTAAGGGGAATTGATAAACTTTCAGGGGGAGGCAACTCTGTCCAAACTGTTTTGCCTACCTTCTGAAAAGGTGTCTAACCTAAATGGAAATGATAATGATTTGGTGTGTACACCCCTTTAAACATTATTTAAGTAATATCTAGATGATTGAAGTATGATAGTGAAAGGCTCTATGCAGTGTAGCAACATACAGTCATTCATGAGCTGAATTCTGCCTCCAGCACAACCTGTGACCTTGTGGTCCTGAGATGGGAGCACTAACCACTGAAGCACCAAGATGCATCTAACCTAAATGCAAAAATACTTTGCTTCCAAGGGAAGTAAATTCTTTCCTATTAGAGAAGACCCTTTCCAGAGGGGACCTCATGTGCAGGAAAGCAAGCATGACATCATAAAAGTTGTCTGCTTTATAAAACAAGAGGGCCATGATTTGCTCACCTGAGTAAAACAGCCATTGCATATCTGCAGAAGCCACGCAACATTCTTCCAGTATGCAGATGCAATATACCAAGATTCAGCCTTAAAGCTTTCTTGGTTCTGGAGAAGAAGATTTTTAAGTGTTTATTTTACTATATGGCCATCTTGTTCAATAGTGCAGAACCAGACCAAATTTTTGACAATACCCCTTCAACAGAAGGCCTGATGTGAAATCTGGTGAAAATTGGTAGAGTGATTTCAATAAAGGAGACATTTAAAGTTTACACAATTTAATACAAGGGCAAGGCAGATAATCCACAAGGATAAACTTCTGGGCCCAGTTGTTCAAAGCATCTTTAGCTTAACAAGCTCATTAAGGGTCATTTAGTTAACTGTTTTAGCGGATTCAATATACAATATTCTGATATTTTTTGCTGAAAAAATGTGAGTAGCTTTTGCACTGCATTTTTTCAGCAAAAAATTTCAGCATATTTGCGTATCACTTGATGTAAATTTTAATGAATCGTTAATTAACGACATCATTAGCTTTGAACAACTGGGCCCTGACTGTAATCGTTTTACTATCATACACTGTAAATTTCAGCCATTAGTCTAATACATTTTGAGAAAATGATTTTTCAATATTTTCTTCAAACAAAAGTATGGGGAAACAAATTTGATCTTGCCATAAAAAGGTCAATGGTCATCCTAGTATCATGGCTTGAATATTCTTGGGAGATATTGAGTCCTGATGCTATATACCAAGTTTCAGCCTCAAAGCTTTCTTGGTTCTTGAGAAGAGAATTTTAAGTTGTTTTTTTTTTTTACCATCTTGTTCAATGGTGCAGAACCATTTGAACAAATTGATAATACCCCTTCAACAGAAGGCTCCATGTGAAATCTGATGAAAAATGGTCATGCTGTTTCAGAGAACACAGAGAAAGATTACACAATTTTACACATGTATATAGGCCAGGGGCAAGGGCAGCTAGCCCCCCGGGACAAAATTCTGATTGTAATTAAAAGGGTTTGCTACTTTGATCATACCTTATAAGTTTCAGCCATTTAATACATTTTGAGAAAATGATTTTTCAGTATTTTTCCCATACAAATGCATAGTGACGCAAATTTGACATTGCCATAAAAAAGTCAAATGTCAATCTAGGGTCATCATTTGAATAAACTTGGTAGTCTTGAGTCCCTGATGCTATATGCCAAGATTCAGCCTCAAAGCTTTCTTGCTTCTGGAGAAGAAGATTTTTAAGTGTTTTTATCACATATGGGCATGGTGGTCATCTTACCTTTCAAGCCATAACGATTTGTACAAATTTTTAATCCCCATTTGACAGAAAGCTCTACATGAAGTTTGAAAAAAATCGGCCTAGAGGTTTCAGAGGAGAAGTCATTCAAAGGTGCAGACAGATGAATGACGGACAGGGAATGATCACAATAGCTCATCCTGAGCCTTTAGCTCAGGTGAGCTAAAAAAATAGTGAAAAGTATCCAATGTATCCAAGTCCCCTTCTCAGTTAAACTATAGCTCCAGACAAAGCATTTTTTCAACCAAAAAGTACTGGGCCCAGTTGTTCATAGTATTGTTAGCTTAACGAGCTCATTAAGGGTCATTTTGTTAACTGTTTTAGAGGATTCAATATACAATAAACTGATATTTTTTGCTGAAAAAATGTGAGTAGCAGTGCAAAAGCTACTCACATTTTTTCAGAAAAAATTTCAGCATATTTGCATATCACTCGATGTAAATTTTAACAAATCGTTAACTAACGACATCGTTAGTTTCGAACAACTGGGCCCTGATATTTTTCTTATTTCTCCATAAAAACACGTTGTTGGTACTCATTAGAAGCACCTTGGTAAGGCACTTTTAATGAGTACCCACAGCATATGTTTTCATGAAGAAAAAAGAAAAAAATATTAAGTGGATACCCTATTTTGTGGGCTGGGTGGCTTAGTGGTTAGTGCACTTGACTTTCAAGCAGGATATTGTGGGTTTGAATCTGGCTCGGGTCGAGACAATTTTCAGACCATCAGTATGCCGAACTCATATAGACATGCCCTGGGTTGAGTATAAAGTGGACAGGAATGTGCTTGCTGACAGACAGCAGCACCAAGCATGCATGGGTGATCCATGTAAGCAAGGCTGTACAAATGCATGTAAATCACACAATCGTCACTGCCTCCCTGTGCCTCAGATGCCTGCTAGCGTTACAAAGCTGCACAATAACAATACCCCATTTTATCTGGAGCTACTTGAATGTTATTGTCTCTCAGAATTCTCCAAGGGAGAGCACTCCAACAGAAAAGAATATGCATCTCCAGTACATGAATCTATTCTCAAAGGTGGTGCTACTCTTAAAGGGAAGTATTTGCTATTCACTTCCAGTCAGACGGCAATTATCATTCAAGATTAGCCCCTGCCAACAGCCCCTTTGAAAAGGGAGGTCAATACTTTCAGATCAGATTGACCTCCATTGAAGGTCTATCGATTCATCTTAAGCATTAGTTCAAGTGTGTCGTGTTTTTTTATTTGAAAAAAGTGGGTCTTACAATATATATGAACAACAAAATATTCAGTTCTATAGAATCAAATGGCACACAGGAAGGATTCTTTGATGAACTAGGGATGTGCAGTCTGATCTGGGCTTTCACAATTTATATATGATGCAGAAAATAAGAAAAGACCCTTATGCCATATTACAGAGTCTGATTACTGTCATCATTCTTCAATACCAAATTACCAAACAAACTGATACATGTACTGTAGAGTACAGTCGACTCTCCTTATCTAGACTTCACTTATCTCGAATAACCGCTTTTCTCAAACTGAAAATCTAGTCCCTGAGTTAGACATGTAAATCTAACAGCAGGTTACAAAATATTGTGAAAAAGAGGAGAAATTGCTCCTTAGGAGCAATTTCTTCTCTTTTCTACAATATTTCCAATATATCTCTAACTTCAGGAGTCAAATTATATATTTGTGAAATGTGGTTGTTCGACTGACTTTTTCCTCAATTCTGCAAACCTGATACGACTTAGTATGGATATCTTGAAGTATTTTAGAGAGTCCCTTGCACTTCAAGATAACGAAAGTCTACTATATATCTACACACATAGAAGGCCCAAATCAGACCCCACAATTTTTCTGGATACCCCTCTTATCTGAAGTGCTAAATTTCTGGCAAGCAAGTCGAAAATGACAAGTAACATCAAAGAATATGACAAAAGTCTTAAGGACAAGCCAACAATACAAGAAGCTTAAGCACCAGACTAGTTAATTTTCTTTTCTTTTCAAAGCTTTTGTTAATATAACATGTAATATCCAGCTTATTTTAATTACTTGATCAGATAGAGCCTGTGAAATAAAATTAAAGCAATTGTCAAGAGGCTTCCATGAATATAAAATCACTTATCCCATAAAATGGGCCAATAATTTCTTCTCTTAGTACAAAATTATTTCACACTGGTTTTATATTTGTGCTGAAATGGTTCTCAGTTCTTTTTACAAAAGAAATATAGAGCTTTAAAGATACTTTATCATCTGTCTTCTATGGAGACATAGAGTGACTTAAGCACCCATGCAATGTAACCTGGTCATATGCCATTCATTGTACAGTTCTACAGTCCACTCTCATTACCTCAAACTCCAAGTGATCAGATTCTATGGTCTGATATGATTAGTTTAAAATAACAGGAGATGAAATGTAAAAAAACATTATAACAAATTAAAGCAATATTGCCCTAAACAGCAGTTTGAGTTACAAGTAACAAGAGTCAACTGTATATAAATCATAGCTCTTAATTCAACCATAAAGAATAGATACATGGATAGTTAGTTTTCTTACTTCTCCAGATAACATACAAGATTTTTTTTACTGAGAAATAGGTAAAAAATTATTTCCCTAGATACACTCTAATTTGGGGCTTTGTATATATTATAAGAACCGGATCTAGATGCAATGTATAAAATATTCCAAGACCTTGATCAACCTATAAAAATAAAGGCTTATCTCAATTCTGGCATTTCACATCATGGACGAAGTACTATTTTACCAGTTGTGACTCGTATATTTGTGAAATTCTATTCCGCTGTTATTCTTGCACTTAAATCATTTTCAGTGGAGTCTGATATATTTAAGTTTAAATTACTGTGAAAATAATACAAGAAATTAGACTTGCTCAGAAAATAATGCTGTCTACAACAGCCACTTTATAGAAGATTTACTCATAAAATAGTTGTCTATAGTAGCTACTCTGCATAAGATTTTCTCATGCTGCCTACAGCTCGTACTTTGTAGGAGATTTTATCAGAAAATAATGTTTCCTTCAGTAGGTACTTTGTAGGAAATTTACTTAGAAAATAATGCTGCCTACAGCAGGTAGTTTGCGGTAGATTATTCAGGAAACTAGAGCAAGTGCCCAGAAGGCCATGAATACACACCGGCCGGCACCATTTCTTAATCATAAAAATAATTTGTCTATGACAATGACATAAGGCAAAATCAATGGTTCATGAAATATAGGTCACTGACCCACATATAGTTTACAAGGTCCATATTTGAGTGACACTGATCCATTATCCCAACTACAAATAGTCTTCAAGATATGAAGCAATATTGCTGGACCATAAAATATAGGTCACTGAATTAGATATACTTGATAAGGTCAATCTGATGTGTCACACTGATCCATTATACCAAATATGATATTAATTCATCAAATAATCTAGAAGATATTAAGCAAAATCACTAGTCAATGAAATATAGGTCATGTTAACTTATTTTTACTTTGAGGTCAAAGTTTGGGTCAAACTGTCTCATTATCTGAAAATATGACACTCATTCATCTAATAGTGTTGGTTATTTAAGACAAAATCACTGGGCCATGACAAATAGGTCACAAAGACCTACATTTATTTTGAGGCCAAATGCCATGTCATGTTCGTTTGTTTGTTTGTGTTGAGGTTCTACGGCCAAGTCAACCCAATGGGGTCATGTCAAGCGTGGTCAGTTTACCTAACCACATGTTTACTGGGCAGGCTTAGTCCTCTAAGTGGTTAACCAGTACTGTGCACATTCTTTTGCCAGAACCTTTTTGAATCAGTGGAAGGGAGAGAATGACCATAGAAAATATTTCGTGATCAATCTCCATGAAAGAATGTTGCCTACCTCGGCGGGGGTTGAACCCGCGACCTCCTGGTCTCCAGTCGTGTCATACTGACTCACAATCCAAAAGTACGATGTTCATACATAAACTGACTTCAAGGTGTAAATCACTGGACCATGAAATATAGGTCAAAGTGACCTACATCTACTTTGAGGGCAAACATCGGGTCATACTAATTCTTAATCCCAAATAAGAATGTTTATACATCAAATAACATTCAAGATATAAGGGAAATCACTGAACCAAGAAATATAGGTCACAGTGACCTACATTTATTTTCAGGTCAAATCTCGGGTCATACAGATTAATAATCCCGAAGTATGATGTACATACATTACCATGAAACATAGGTCACAGTGATCTACATTTCTTTTGAGGTCAAACCTCGGGTCATACAAATTCATAATCCTGAAGTTTGATGTCCATACATGAAAGACTTCAAGACATGAGACAAAATCACTGAACCGTAAAATATAGGTCATTCACTGATATTCACTTTATGACCCACAAGTCCATGCCTGACCAACTAACTACATAAGTTGTTTCCAAGTTAAAGTTAAAATAGATTCTTAAACAAAACTCTTAAGCTTGCTAAAATTACCCAAAGTTATAAGTCTGTGACCTTGTACTTGAGGTCATGGGCAGGGTTGGGGATAGTAATGAATAAAACTTTAGACCAGTATCTATCATTATACTAAAGATAAACCAAATCCATCGTACAGCTTGGAAAACATAAGTTCTTAAAAACTTAAATGCAAAACTCTGACGTAGGTGTTAACTAAAGGACAGATGAACATACATACAAACAAACAAACAAACGGAAAGACGAAAACTATATATCCTCGACATACTTCGTATACCAGGGATATAACGATGTTGCCTACAGTAGGTACTTTGTAATAGATTTACTCAGAAAACAATACTGCCTACAGCAGGTACTTTGTAGGAGATTTACTTAGAAAAAAAATGCTATTTACAGACGGTACTTTGTAGGAGATTTACTCAGAAAATAATGCTGCCTTCATTAGGTACTTTGCAGAAGATTCATGCAGAAAAAATAATGCTGCTTACAGTAGGTACTTTGTAGCAGATTTACTCAGCCAATAATGCTGCCAACAGTAGGTAATTTGTAGGAGATTTACTTGGAATATAATGCTGCCTTCAGTGGTTTATTTGCATTAGATTATTCAGAAAGTAATGTTGCCTACAGAAAGTACTTTGTAGGTGATTTACCTAGAAAATAAAGCTGCCTACAGCAGGTACTGGGTAAGAAATTTACTCAGAAAATAATGCCACCTACTATAGGTACTTTGTAGTAGATTTACTCTGAAAACAGTGCTGCCTTCAGTATGTACTTTGTAGAAGATTTACACAGGAAATAATGCTGCTTGCAGTAAGAACTTTGAAGTAAATTTACTCTGACAGAAAATAATGCTGCCTACAGTAGGTACTTCATAGTAGATTTACTCAGACAATAATGCTACCTATAGTACATAGTTTGTAGCAGATTTACTCAGAAAGTAATGCTGCATACCGAAAGAACTTTGTAGATGTACTACGAAAATAATGCTGCCAACAGTAGGAACTTTGTAGTAGATTTACTCAAAAATACAGCCTCATAAATCTGTTTTTTCGTAAAGTTTTATTGTGTTTGGATTTAATGACACGTCAGCCCTTGTGGACCATTTTTGTGTCATCTCCCAGAGAAAGGGAGAAAATAGATAGAAGAGATAGTAGAAGAGATGAAAGAGAGGGACAGGGAAGAAAGAGGAACAGGAATGAAAGTGAAGAAACAGAAGAAATAAAAACAGTCTCCCTCTACCCTTACCTGCTACAAGGATAGCAGGCCTTGCCCAACTATAAGCAAATATCAGCTGGATGCCCCAGTGACATAAGCTACGCGACACCTTCGCATCACTCAACCACTCCCTTTTTTCTTAAAGATGAAAAGTGTTTGTCAGAATACTTACCATACCTTACAGAGAATGCTTGCTCATTATGTGAAACAAAACAAACATTACCAGTAAAGATAGCATCTACATATACTTACAGGAAGAAATACAGCATTGATGAAATCATTGTAATTATCCACCGGTGTGAAGAGATGAGGCCGGAATCTGTCAGCTGGAAAACACAAATGAACAACAGTATACCTGTTTGCAAAAACAAAAATGTCTGACAACTAAAACATATTGTGTTCTCACTAAAGTAATTACTTTGCTAAATCATGTTGAAAAATGTTGTCTAAACCACTGGTCGAGGGTTGAGCGCAAGACTGTAGTAACTCAAACGTATTTTTGAAACCCTTGTTTAGGGGCAACTTTGACCCCTTTGTAAACAATGCAAATTTAGGTGCCAATGATAAATGAAAGACACCTTTTCTCTCAGTTATATCCATAACCAGGCTGCAACAAAAAGAAAAGTTACATTACAACTTTGATGTTTCAAAGTCCAGAGGGTAGCCATTTTAGTTTGCATTATCAGGAATTTGAATTATCCTGGGTCAAACTCTATACATTTACACAAGGGGCTTTAAAATTACTTCAGCTTATCCATGAGTTTGAATTGATTGAGCTGAGGTTTTACGGCCCAGTCAGCCCATGAGGGTCATGTTGAGTACGGACAGTCTACCTTACCACACTTTTCCTGGGCAGGCTTAGTCCTCTAAGCCGTTAACCAGTACTTGTGCAAAGATCCACATTCTACTGTACATCTATATTCAAGAATATTTTCATAAAATTAATTCAGGTATAAATCTTTCGGACAAAATAATAATACTGGTAGTGTTCAGGTGCTTACATGTAGTATTGCAAACAGCCTTTTAAAATTCAAAGCTGTAGATAACGATATATGTGTAACCTGTACAAAAATTACCTTTCAAATACACTTTATCTGGAGTAGCATATTTAAGTATAGCTAAATTGAGCCCTACATCATGTATGTAAACAGGTTAGGCCCAGACTAACCTTGATATCTGTGCAGTCTGGTCATAGCTTTCCCTGTTATCACATGATAAAAATAAAAACTTTGAAACTTTAAGGACTAAATAACAGTCTCATTTCAAGAAATCCTACCTGGCAGTATATTCCTAAATCTACTCTTAGTCATATTTTCTGGGTCTACAGCTGCCTTGCATTCCTCTCTCTCTATGACCGGGGATAACATCTGTAGAGTCTGCAAAACAAGACAATTAGAAACTTGAGTATCTTTGGTGTAACACTGCAAATCACAAACATCCACAGCATATAATTTTGTGGAGAAATACCACTCTTTTACCTATAGCTACAAGTGCAGCTTATACAGCATTCAACTATGACTCATGTAAAGAATGAAAAATCACTGCACTGTGAGATGTAGATCATGGTAAAAAAGTAACACCAGTGTTCGAGTCTGTAAAAGGGGGACTTGTAAGACAGGTTTGATGGTGGTAGATCATATATTAATCAGAAATGGTGCTAAGTGCTAAGTTTAATGCAGGAAATGACAAAGGCCTTAGACCATGAAATATACAACAGGGTCATGAAACAATACTCCTGTGTTTGATACCTGTTTGGGAATCACTAGGGTTGACATAAAAAAAGTGCAAGTCATTAGACTGTGAAATATATGTCTGGGTATAAACTTACACAGCAGTAACTGAGTCCATGTTACAAAGAAAGCTTATGCCAAGTTGGATGATTACATGTGTTACAATTAATTGGAAACAAGAGCCAAATCCACCAGTTTACATTCAAATTGGAAAAATAGGTCATGGTCATAAAATGATACTTTGTTTGTGTTGAGGTTTTACGGCCCAGTCAACCCAATGGTGTCATGTCGAGCGCGGTCAGTTTACCTAACCACACGTTTACTGGGCAGGCTTAGTCCTCTAAGCGGTTAACCAGTATTGTGCACATTCTTTCGCCAGAAACTGACAACTGCCCTTCTTGAATCAGCGGAAGGGAGAGAATGACCGTAGAAAATATTTCATGATCAATCTCCACGAAAGAATGTTGCCGACCTCGGCGGGGGTTGAACCCGCGACCTCCTGGTCTCCAGTCGGACGGCGCATCCAACTGAGCCACCGAGGCCGGCATAAAATGATACTGCATTCCATGATAGGCAGAAAGTGTATTTCAAGTAAGATGACTGTTTGTTTGTTTGTGTTGAGGTTTTATGGCCCAGTCAAGTCGAGCGCGGTCAGTTTACCTAACCACACGTTTACTGGGCAGGCTTAGTCCTCTAAGGGGTTAACCAGTATTGTGCACATTCTTTCGCCAGAAACTGACAACTGCCCTTCTTGAATCAGCGGAAGGGAGAGAATGACCGTAGAAAATATTTCATGATCAATCTCCACGAAAGAATGTTGCCGATCTCGGTAGGGGTTGAACCCGCGACCTCCTGGTCTCCAGTCGGACGGCGCATCCAATTGAGCCACCGAGGCCGGCTGGTAAGATGACTGTAGCTGTGAAAACAATTCAGAAATGGACCTAAACACCAGGGTTGATACAAATGTTGACAGATGAATAGACAAATGGAAAGAAAACCAAACCCTATATCATATCTGCCTAAGCAAGCAGATGCGATATAGGGGTTTGGTTTTCTATTATAAAAAAATCTTCTGAATGCTCCTCTTGTCTGTCAGAGTTTTGACAGAGTCGAGGTAAACCAAAGTATGAGGGAATGCAGCAAAACTAATAAAAGCTATTACAGAGGACTTGTGAAGCTTGAGTATTTGGTGAACCTTGTCAATGTGCTTCTAATGAGCAACCAAAACATATCTAATTACCGCACCATGCGCTTAGGTTTTTCAAAACTACTGGGAAAACTTGTGGTAAAATACGTACCTACCGATACTAAGGGTATAAAAAAAAGATAAGCAAAGCACTTCACATGATGCTTATGCCATGTTTTCCTGTTTTTTTTTCTGTTTGTTTGTGTTGAGGTTTTACGGCCCAGTCAACCCAATGGGGTCATGTCAAGCACGGTCAGTTTACCTAACCACACGTTTACTGGGCAGGCTTTGTCCTCTAAGCGG
Organism: Anodontia alba; assembly: GCA_964016985.1. Taxonomy (NCBI): domain Eukaryota; kingdom Metazoa; phylum Mollusca; class Bivalvia; order Lucinida; family Lucinidae; genus Anodontia; species Anodontia alba. Next base: position 44,613,699 of record OZ024825.1, on the reverse strand, counting down.
TTAACCAGTATTGTGCACATTCTTTCGCCAGAAACTGAACTGCCCTTCTTGAATCAGCGGATTTTCTTTATAAAAGCATATGTTTTTGGTACTCATTTGAATTGCATCGACAAGTCGATGCAATTCAAATGGGTACCCAAAACATATTCCTTTATAAACTTGACAAAGTGCCCAGTGGGGCACGTATACCCCCGACCAGCGCTACTGCCAGTTTTTAAAGAGCACAAAGTATGTAGCTTTGACTCTGGAGATGGCAGTTATATGCTTTATGTTATAACATTGAAAAACTTCAATCACACATAATATGAAGCCCTTGACCTCAAAGATCAGGCACAGGTGCAGAGATTGAGCTTAATAAAACTTTAGCCCTATAACTATCATCATATACTAGTGAAATCAATCAGTCTTTATAATATAAGCAAAAATGACATTTGTATGAAAAGTCTGTGACCTTGACTTAAAAGCCATGCCCCAGCTTGGGGATGGTGCCGAGAAAAACTTTATACCTATATATACCATCATGCTTAATATTAATGAAACCAACAAAAAAGGGTCTTCATAATATAGCTATATAAATTTTAATGAAAATTTTAAGGTCACCTGCCTACTCAATGCCCTCTACATATCGGTAAAGTATCACAAAAATATCTTAAAGAATTTTATTGCCCGCACAAGATTTAAATAACCAAGGGAGAAAACTGCAGAATGGAGTCAGAAAGTCATTCTTGAATGTGATATGCCTACTCAATGTCCTATACATACTGGTGAAGTATCATGAAAATATCTTAACATGTTTTAAAGTTATGGTTTGCACAAAATTTTTACAATTCTGGAGACAAGGGGAGATAACTTATGGACCAAGTCAGTTATAGTTGTCTTTCTTGTACCTGACACACTACCAAATGCCCTCTACAACCTGACAGTTTCCTGAAAATAGCTCAAAGGGTAGTTAGGAGTTATGGGGTGCACAATAATGCATTTATGGACAGACAGATGGATGGATGGATGAATGGATGAATTCCATGCTGACAGCTATATCCCCTAAACCTCTCGGTAGGAGGATAACGAAATTCAACAAAAGGTCTTGATGGTATAGCTATATATAAACTTAGATGCAAATTTTTTTACTTTTATATGAAATTTCTAAGTCTGTGACCTTGACCTCAAGGTCATACCCCGGGATGGGGATGATGTTGAGTAAAACTCTAGACCTATATCTACCAACATGTCAAATAGAGATGAAATTCCTCAAAGGGCTTTGATGGTATAGCTATATAAACTTAAACACAAAAAACTTTGACTTTTTTATAAAAATTCTAAGTCTGTGACCTTGACCCCAAGGTCATCCCCGGGGTGGGGATGGTGCTGATAAAAACTTTAGACCTATATCTACCATCATGCCAAATACGAATGAAATCCATCAAAGGGTCTTCAAAATATGAGGTCTTATAAACTTTAACGCAAAAACTTTGACCCAAAGACAAAAATAAAGTATGAACAAATAATGCTTCAAAGGACGAACGGACAGACAAACAGATTTCTTGCTGATAGCTATATCAGCTCAACCGTTCAGTTGGGGGATAATGAAATTTAATAAAAAGTCTTGATGATATGGCTATCTAAACTTAAACGCAAAAATTTTTACTTTTATATGAAAATTCTAAGTTTGTGACCTTGACCTCGGTCACACTCGTGTGGGGATCATGCAGAGTAAGACGCTAGGCCGATATCTACCAACATGTCAAATATAGATGAAATTCCTCAAGGGTCTTGATGATATGGCTATATAAACTTAAACACAAAACTTTGACTTTTTATGAAAATTCTAAGTCCGTGACCTTGACCCCAAGGTCACCCCAGGGTGGGGATGGTGCTGATAAAAACTTAAGACCTATATCTACCATCATGCCAAATATGAATGAAATCCATCAAAGGGTCTTCAAAATATGAGGTCTTATAAACTTTAACGCAAAAACTTTGACCCTAAGACAAAAATAAAGTATAAACGAATAATACTTCAACGGACTGACGGACAGACAAACAGATTCCTTGCTGATAACTATATCAGCTCAACCGTTCAGTTAGGGGATAATGAAATTTAATAAAAAGTCTTAATGATATGGCTATCTAAACTTAAACACAAAAATTTTTACTTTTATATGAAAATTCTAAGTTCGTGACCTTGACCTCGGTCACATCCAGGGTGGGGATCATGCCGAGTAAGAATCTAGGCCGATATCTACCAACATGTCAAATATAAATGAAATTCCCCAAGGGTCTTGATGAGAGAGCTATATAAACTTAAACACAAAAAACTTTGACTTTTTTCACGAAAATTCTAAGTCCGTAACCTTGACCCCAAGGTCACCCCCGGGGTGGGGATGGTGCCGATAAAAACTTTAGACCTATATCTACCATCATGCCATATACGAACAAAATCCATCAAAGGGTCTTCAAAATATGAGGTCTTATAAACTTTAACACAAAAACTTTGACCCTGCGACTTTTTTATGAAAATTCTGTGACCTTGACCCCAAAGTCACCCCCGGGGTGGGGATGGTGCTGATAAAAACTTTAGACCTATATCTACCATCATGCCAAATATGAACGAAATCCATCAAAGGGCCTTCAAAATATGAGGTCTTATAAACTTTAACACAAAAACTTTGACCCTGTGATGGAAAGACGAATGAACGAACGAATGAATGTATGAACGAATGAACGAACGTACGTACGAACTAACGGATGAACGGAAAAGCGAAAACTATATACCCCCACATACTTCGTATGTCGGGGGTATACAAGTAGACAGAAGGTACAATGGCTGTAATCTGAATTGCTTGACTTTTCGCTTATAGGGGTATGTGTGGTAATTAGGTCGAATATGGTATGTTTTTATGGAGAAATTGAGGAATTATCCCTGAATTATCATCAAATACTCCTCCTTAACAAGTCCTCTGTTATTATAACTTTATTAACTTACATCAAACTGTTCCTCTAGGAGTGTTTTAGTACTACCATGTTGAGCAGCACATATCTCCTCATAACTCTCAACAAATGCTGAGTTCAGGGCAGTGGTCTCCCCTGATAGTAGTGCTTCTTGTAAAGCTTCATAGACAAAACAATACTGTTGCTGTAAAGTAAGGAAACAAAACAGTTACCATACTGACCCTAAAGTGACAGGTCTGAACAAATAGTGAAGACCCAGATCAAACTGCTCCTAAAGGAGCAGTTTGATCAGGGTCTCACTGTTTGCCATTTCATCACATCTTAGCCATATCACCAGGTAGTCAAAAGCATTTCTTCAAGGTATTCATGGTAAGGAGTTAAAGAGAACTCATACACTTCAGGGAAAGGAACTCTATCAAGCTGTTTTTGCCTCCCTACTGAAGCTGACCAGGAACCCTAAAGGATTTATTGAAATTTTAGGTATGTATGGGAAGGAGTTAAGGAAAACTGATACTTCAGCAGGGGAGGTTAGCTATGTTAAACTGGTTTTACCTCCCTTCTGAAGTAGACAAGTAGTCAAATGATTTCTTTTAACTTCCGGGAAGTATGGTTAGTAGTTAAGAAGAACTTATATACTTTCAGTGGAGGCAACTCTGCAAAACTTGTTTGTGTTTTACGGCCCAGTCAACAGGTTGGGCCATGTCAAGTGTTGTCAATTTACCTAACCACATGAATACTGGGCAGGCTTAGTCCTCTAAGCGGTTAACCAGTATTGTGCACATTCTTTCAGCAGAAACTGACAACTGCACTTCTTCTGCCTGCTTTCAGAAAAGGGGTCTACTCTTAGTTTTAGGGCAGACCCCTCTTGAGAAGAGGTTTCAGGTGCAGAAAGGCAAATAGGTATAAAACAGCTGAAAATCTACCAGCTGTATCCAGTCCCCTTAAGTGCCCAAATACTGAAGAGAAATATGCTTAGCCCATTTATGTTAAGTGGACTCTTCTACCTTAACTCTTTGGACAGGTCCATTTCCTATATAAGGGCTGTTTGGTTAGCTTTTATCATTATTATGTTTTGCAGAAATTTCTGAGCTTAAAGCTTCCATATTCCTCAAAAATAGATATTTTAACATCCAAGAAAGGTTAAATAAATTGATATATGGTATTAATACAATCATAAAATATGGCACCTGAGAGCCTGTAAAATTTCAGTTAGTCTCTCATTCTTGAATTGGATCAAACATGGAATGATTTTTTATCATATCTCTGAATTAATGTTGGCAACATTAATTCAGAGATACGATACAAAATCATTTCATTTTTGATCTAGGATAAAACAGAACCCTTTCTGTGGATGTATATGTTGATCTGAGTCTTTGTTGGTCACAAAGGTCTTATTGTCGGTTTTGTCATGTGCTGGCTCAAATACTCTAAAGGGCTTATTACATTTAGGATAATTACACATTTGACACTCGTTATCTTAAAAGGGTACAAAACCTTAAAAGTTATTGTGCTTTAAAGTAAAGAACTTTACAAACAATGAATTTTGATACAAATTTGATCAAAATCAGTGGAAAATTAAGTAAGTTATTGAATATTTTAACATTGGTGGAATGGGCGCCACCATTTTGAATATTTCACGAGGTTACATTAAAATCAAAATTTGTTTCATAAAGGTAGTTATTCTCATAAAGTTGGTTTATTTTGGGGGAAATGATTGCTTGTCACTAGCATTAAAAGATAAAAAAAAATCTGTAGCAAAAATATTAAAAACCCTTTAAAATTTGGTTTTGCATATTTAATTTGGGCTGTGTGACGTCATAAAGCCTACAATACGGCGGCATCCATGACAGCCATTTTAAGTATATTCAAACTACCATAACTTCCTTATTTCTAGGCCGATTTTGAAAACTCTTGCATCAAAATAAATGGCTTCTTAAGCATTTTACTCCAAGATATACTTACAATTTATATTGCGTTCCCCTTTAACTTTGCTTATCTCGATCAAGAAATCTAACAAAAGGTAACAAAATATTGTGGAAAAGTGGAGAAATTGCTCCTAAAGAGTAATTTCTCCTCTTTTCCACAATATTTTCAATACATTTGACTCTCGCTATCTCAAGCACTGATCACTCAAACTGCTGCTTAAGTCAAACTGGACTTTTAATAATGTTGGTTTAGTTTTGCTTTATATATATTCTTTATATTTCAACTCCTGTTATCTAATACTACAGTTATCTCAAACTGAAGTTATGGACACTTGGGGTTTGAGATAACGAGAGTCCACTGTAGTAATTATAGTGGTCTACATGTATGTGAGATACATACCCAGGTCTGTATCATATTCACTCGGAAACTTCTCATCAACTGAGAATACTGTAACAAATCAATTTGTCCTTCAACTTTGGCTTGTTGTAGTAAATAGTCTACTGCTATATATGTTCCTGTCCTCCCTATACCAGCACTGTTAAAAATAAATGAACTATGCCATGATAACATGTGCCTTCAGATATGTGTACACAACAAGTGTTCTGGGCCCAGTTGTTCAAAGCATCGTTAGCTTAACGAGCTTGTTAAGGGTCATTTCATTAACTGTTTTAGCGGATTCAATACACAATATTCTGATATTTTTTGCTGAAAAAATGTGAGTAGCTTTTGCACTGCAAAAGCTACTCACATTTTTTCAGCAAAAAATTTCAGCATATTTGCGTATCGCTCGATGTAAATGTTAACGGATCGTTTACTAACGACATCGTTAGCTTTGAACAACTGGGCCCTGGTCTTTTATATCCCTTTCAACATTATTTAAATTATATCGAGATAATAATAATAATAATAATAATAATAATAATAGCAATACTCATCTATTACAGAGAAGTCATAATGAATATTACTAACATTTTTTACAATAGAGGGTTATTGTATTCTGCATTAACTCCACTGCAGCAATATACTGTGCTTACTGAAATATTAAATGCTCAAATTTAATTTAAAAATTTAAAACCAGTACATTACAATACCTAATACATAGTTCCAGATAGGAGGGAGTAGCCAAACAATACTTTTTCTCATTTCTCCACAAAAACATATTTTGTGGGTATTCATTAGAAGCACTATACCAAAACATTTCCCATGAGTACCCACAAGATATATTTTAATGCAGAAATAAGAAAACTACAGCTATTTTTCTGTTGACAAATAAGTGCATTATCCACAGTAGTGATTAATACATTGGTCTCAATTCAATTATATTAACATAATAATGTATCAAACATAATTTTCTAACCTGCAATGTACTACAATGGGAGCTTGACTATCTGAACTATACTGCTGAACTTTCCTTCTGAAATTTAACAGTGGAGTTGGATAGGTTGGGGCTCCATGATCTGTCCAGGAAGTAAAATGGAACTGTTTGATTATCCTGTAGATCTTACCCTGAAATTAAATTAAGAATACATTTTCAAGGGAGGTAACTCTTGTCAAATCTGTGTTTGTCTCCCTTCTGAAAAGGGGTCTACCCTAAAAGGAAAGAATTTGCTCCCTTGGGGAGCAAATTCTTTCCTTTTAGAGTAGATCTCTTTTCAGAAGTGGTTTTCTATGCAGGAAAGCAAACAGGAAGTTACAAAAGTTATCTCCTTTGAAAAAAATGGCAGAAAAACTACCAGTTTAATAAGTCTCCTTTAAAGAACAAAGATCTATATAAAGGGAGTGGTCAGAGGATAACTTTTACACCAATACATATGCTGTTGGCATTTTAGCCCGTGGATTCTACCATTAGTCACATTATACTACCACCAGTGTCATCAGTGGTGGCTGGACTCCGATTAATTTTGTGATTGACTGTACATTTTGGACAAGTGACTGATGACCTAGGAAACAGTGATGAATGAAATTACTAGTGCTTGTATAAGTATGATACTTTGACAAAGGACTATTTATATATCATGTTTCGCTAAGTGTACATATACATCACAATACACAAAGTTCATTGCAAGCTAAGTAAGAAAACAATGGAATATAGTTTTACTGTTCTTTTAAAGATACTTAGATTAATTTGAAAACAAATACGTACTAGAGTTCCATATTTAGTTCATAACTCAAGATAAAGTGATCATGGCAAAATATGACTTACTACTCACTCAGATGCTTTAAAGAAGCAATGCTCATGTTACCCGATTAATCAGCAAATTACTAACAATCAGTTCTAGTTCTTCCTAATGCTGGGCACCAAGCTAGAGAGCAGCCAGTTCCAATTTTATTTTTTATTTATTTTTTTTTTTTTTTTTCTGTTTTGGGTTTTACAGCCCTTTCAAGTATATTTTACTTATATTGAGCCGATCGTTCATCAAATGTGGGCGAAAACTGGAGAACCCGGGGAAAAACCACCTGACCATCCGTAAGCAGAACTTGGCTTTCCCACATGACCCGAGCAAGCCTCGAACCATAGCGGTGAGAAACCTAATGGATTAAGAGTCAGCTCTCTTATCCACTAGGCTGCGGGGGCCCACAGTTCCAAATTTATAAATTCTTAGATAAAATGTATTACCCAGTTGGGATCCAACTCACAACCTCCAGATTGGAGTGGGGAAAAAATTGGAACCTGCAATACTCAAGTCAAGAATAGGCATTTGAATGTTAGGCCAGCAGGGCCATATGACAGATAGAGAAGTCTCACCTCTGTTATCCGGAATGTTCGAATTGTGTAGTCTGTATATTCTGATATATCAAGAGTCTCCACTGTTATATCACCATAGGCATTCTTCCCCTGGCTGGGCCAATACTGTTCACACTTTTTCTGTGTAGAAAAGATATTTATATTATTACCTGTCTAGTGACACATTACCAGGCATATCAGCTGGAGTACCTCCATACTGGACTGAAGGCCTCTTGGCCTGAAGGCATAAATGGAACTACTGGGCTGATATGCATGGTAATGTAACACTACACTGATTATAACTATTCATGTGGAGCACTGTGGTGCAGTGGTAAAGCATCGTATTCAGGATCAAGAGGTAGCGGGTTTGATCCCCAGGAACATCAAGTGTTGTGTCCTTGAGCAAGACACTTTATCCACATTGCTTAGTACTGGTTTCTACCCAGGAAAGAAAAGAGGGTCACACGGAAGATTAGTATTAGGTTACTAAATGTGTCACCCTCTATAAAAAAAGTTGATTATCTATTATTATTATTATTCTATTACATGACTTACGAAATTTTAATCCCTTAACCCTTAAAGCGCCAAGCAATATTTGTAGCAGATGGCATTTATTTTTATTTTTTTATTTTTGTAATTTTTCAAAGAAAACAAGTTTTGATATTTCATGTGAATTGTCTGCTAGGCAGACAATTCACATGAAATATCAAGACTTGCTTTCTTTGAAAATAAAAAAAGAAAAATTCAAAATGTTGTCTGCTGCAGTTGTGATTGGCGTTTTAAGGGTTAAGAATAAATGTATAAAGCTGTTCAGGTTTAAAATTGCCTTGTTCAAATTTTAAGACAAATATGTCATGAAAGAATCCAGATATTTAATGTAAGTACGATATGCAATCTGCAAAAGTTCTGCTAATGCTGCACAGTAAGGCAGTCTTCTTGTGGCCTTTTTACGCCAAAATATTTTACAGAAGTCAGGCTTTTCCCACATGACCAGTGAAGTGATCAGGCTTATCTGGCCTTCACTGTTTAAATAATAATTATGTTCTATGGTCACCTTTTGTATAATACAACTCAAAGTACGAAAGGTGTTCAGCTTATATTTGAACAAAATTAAAACAATAAAATCATAGTTACAAATGCTCTATATGTGATCCACAACAGTAGTTGATCATCCTACATTGCTTGGGCCATGACTGAAATGTCTTGTTGATCACTGCCTGGTCCAGTCTTTGCCATTCTCCCTTCAGACCCTTTTTAAGCCCTCCTATTGTGTTAATGTTTCTCTTATGCAACTTCCGTTTAAGAATTCCCCAGATTCCATAGTCCATTAGAGCAGCATCTGGTGACTTTGGCATCCACTCATCAGGTGTTACAAAACTCACAGGCCTTGATTTAAGATAGTTAATGTTAGTCTTTGCTGCATGGTTTGATGCACTGTCCTGATGGAACACCATGTTCCTTTTCCAGTTGCTTGGAAACAGCATAGGCACCTCCACGTCCAGAAAAGGCTTCAAAACTTTCTCAATATAAAAGGCTGAGTTGACTTCAGTGCCTTTGTCATTGATCCTTATTTGGGTTTTGCCATTATAACAAACACCTGCCCATGCCATAAACACACCAGCAAAAGCATCATGCTTAACAAACTTCAATCTGTCATCAGCAGTACTGCCATTCCAAAAGCAGCAAAAGTTCTGGCAACCGTAGCTACCACAAAGGTAGAACAGAGCCTCAGCTGACTTAACAAAGTTCTTCCATTTGCCAGTGCTTAACTTCTGGTACAGCTTCCAGGCCTTTTGCCGTCAATTGTTATCTAAACTGTGTTGAGCTGGTGTATTTTTAAACTTTTTCCTCAATCTGCCATGGAGTACATCATGTATAATGTTGTTTACACTCCCAAGAAATATTTTGAACTTTGAAGTCATCTCTCTTTGTGTTAGATGGTTCACTTTGGCAATCATATTAGATATCTTCTTTACCTCGCCAGGAGTCGACTCCATGGAGCATTTAGAAAATCGTCTCGTAACACCATCTTCTGACTTCAAATTGTGTTATAACCAATTTTTTGGTGATGTTGTTTATTGTACCCAGTGACATGTTATATCCAAGATCTTTCAACTTTCTTAATATCTCTATGGATGTAGTTATTCCTCAAAAGTCCTGGAATGATACCTTCCACTTGGTCATTTATTTTCTTCCCCTGAGCCACTTTAGTTTTGTTCGATAACCTACATAGCGCAGAGATGACAAAATTAGTGTACAATGTTTGTTCAAATATAAACTGAACGCCTCCACAGAAACAAATAGGGTGCTGTTTTCATCCCAAAAAATGTTGATATCTTTCTTATTTCTCCATGAAAACATATGTTGTGGGTACTCATTAGAAGTGCCTCGCCAAGGCACTTCTAATGAGTACCCATAAGATATGTTTTCGTGGAGAAATAAGAAAAGTATTATGTGGGTACCCCCTCTGTAGCTATGCACCTCTTTTAGAAGGATACTTTACCTTACAAGTTTCCACAAGGTTTGTCAACATTACAACCTTTGTGACCTTTTCTTGCCAGATCATCTTCCAGAAGTCACCAATCATTGCTTTGTTGGGTCCCTGAGAAGCTATGTAGGCCTTGGGTCTGTTATAACCCTACAATATAACAAAATTTGTACAGGCTATCAGGGTTTTCCCTCTGGGTTTTAGAGTGAGGGCCCCAGGGAGTCCCTTATGTGGAGTTAAGGAGTCCTTTAATAAGATTTAGGGGTTTATTGTTTTAAAGGAGTTAACCCTTTAGCACTTATCGCAACTGAAGCGGACAACACTTTACAGTTCTTTCTTTCAGAGAAAATAAGGCTTGACATTTCATGTGAATTGTCTGCCTAGCAGACAATTCACATGAAATATCAAGTCTTATTTTCTCTGAAAAATAAAATCAATTTTAGAATGTCGTCTGCTTCAATTCGCTTAGTGCTTTGTGGCTTAACTATTGCCCAAATATTGATAATTCTTGGCCTTTAGACCAAAATAGATTAAAATACAAAGCCACAGATAAATAAAATGAATTTTGGATTTGATTATGTATGCATCACTCAGGACCCTTGCGCCCAATTTTTGAGCGTCCCAAACAAGATTTTGGGGGTAAAAACTGCCAAAATGAGAGTCAGGGAAAACCCTGGGCTATGAAAATTATTATTTCAAGGACAAATAGCAAAATTTATTTTCATGTAACACTTTCATGCATTATGTTAATATTGTGCAACTAAGGAAAGAAATAACCACTTAGGTTCTGAATCAAACTAGGGTCAATTCATACATCTACAATTCTAGACAAAAAGCTACTTTAAAAACAGACAGTCCAAGTTAAAAAAAAAAAAATAATAATTGCATTTCAGGTTCCCCTACTGTGATTTTTATTTTGGGGGTCCAAAACTTATAATCCAATTAAGTCTTTCACTGTCCATCTAATTTGGCAGTTTTGATTCTGTTGGGCTATTTGAGTTAATTTCCAAAACTAAGATGGCAACTTATAGACATCATGTATAGCTGTTCTCACATTCAACTATTGCGACCATCTAAAGACAACACAAAAATGGTATCAGTAGAAATGTTAGAGGAATATTCTTACGCATATCATGATGTGATCTATCTACAATATGCCTGAGCAAACAGTGTAGAATGGATCAAACTGCTCCTAAGAGCAGTTTGATCTATGTCTACAATGTTTGCCATTCAGCCAACAATTTCTGGACAAATTAACAAGTAGTCAAATACATCTGCTCAATACTGAATTTCACGAGATGAAGTTAAACCATGAGACTAGGAGCAGTGAAGCCAGCAAAGAACCTTAACCCTTGTCCTGCTGAATAAATTAAGATGCCAAGCCTACTTCTAATTTTCAGCCAATCAGATCTTGATCCTGATTGTTACTATAAATTCACATACTTAATGGCAAAGAGTGCAGTTCCAGATCAGCTGGCTTCTTCAGAAGCCAACTGATCTGGATCTCCACTGTTTGCAACGGCAGGGTATATCCAGGTCCAGCAGGCCAAGGGTTAAAATTCAAGGTTATTATTTCAGTAGTATATCTGTTAATGACAGTACTAAACTTACATCTATATAGTTAGCATTTATGTAATCAGAGTGTGGATCATGCGGGTAAGGTGTCAGAACTACTCGGGAATGGTCATCTGAAATAACAAATATATTAGTTATATCATGCAAAAAGATTTGTTACAGGACAGCAGTAGCTCCGCTAAATTAATGCTTGCCTCTTGCTTGTGACCATGACTTCAAGGTCACCTGGGATGGATGATGGGGAAAGGCTTGCACTGAAATAAGCATTTGAACCAGACTCCAACAATAGTAAAATTATCAACTAAACACATTCAGTGATTAAAGAGACAAGAGTCACTAATGCCAATATGACTACTACAGATTGTCCCATTCTTTCATATAGGTAACCAAAAAAAGCTGCTATAGACAAGTATACAAAAGGCTGGATCAGTTTGTGCACCAGCCTATCTGACTGGGTATTCACTCTTTCGACAGTATCCAGTACGGGACTACCACTGTGCAATTTTACTCATTCTTCACTTTCAGCTTTATTTTATCCTCTTACATCGCATACTGAGAGCAAACCAAACATGTAATACTCAGATTAGGTGGTATGGAATATAAAGAGATAGAAAAATAGTTCCACAACCCACAGAATAAGTTACATAACCAACAAGATTTATACCCATACAGCAGATGTATAAATATAAGCTGACCCTTCTGTATCAAATTCATGCGTTTTTTAACCATTAAAATCAAATATGTCTCATACAGAAAAAGCTTTTACTAGTAGTTGTTATGAACAATACAAACAAAAAATAACTTACAAGCAATGATATCATTATATCTGTTTTTAACTTTATTGTCTTGTTTCAGAGCAGCATTACACAGTGCTAACAGTCCTGTAGGTAAATCCTGAAAGACACACAAAAACATGAAATGTGCAGACCAAAAAAAAATTGTGTCGTAATAATATCCCAGCTGGATCAAAGGATGATGATGATGATGATGATGATGATGATGATGATGAAGACATAGGTCTGCCATTCAGCAAGCAATTTTTACACATACTAACATTTAAGGCACAAACTACAACATCAAGATGAAATTCTATTTTTTTTTAATTATTTTTTTTTAATGTATTTTAGAATGTTGTCTGCTGTTGTTGAAATTGGTTTTTGTTTGTGTTGAGGTTTTACGTCCCGGTCAACCCAATGGGGTCATGTCGAGCGAGGTCAGTTTACCTAACCACACGTTTACTGGGCAGGCTTAGTCCTCTAAGTGATTAACCAGTATTGTGCACATTCTTTCGTCAGAAATTGACAACTGCCCTTCTTGAATCAGCGGAAGGGAGCGAATGACCATAGAAAATATTTCACGATCAATCTCCACGAAAGAATGTTGCCGACCTCGGTGGGGGTTGAACCCACGACGTCCTGGTCTCCAGTCAGATGGTGCATCCAACTGAGCCACTGAGGCCGGCTGTTGAATTTGATACTTTAATGGTTAAGATATAGTCAAATTTACTTATTCAAATTTTAGGATTAGTATCATATGGAGTTAATGTCCGTAGCTCCAAATAAGGCACTTTTTTTCAACCCATATTGTTGATAATTTTCTTATATATCCATGGAAACATATGTCGTGGGTACTCATTGGAAAGGCTTCACTGATGTGCTTCTAATGAGTCCACAACATATACAGGCGACACTCGTTATCTCGAACTTGCTTAACTTGTATAACCGCATATCTCGAAGTAAAAATATGGTCCCTGTTTTCTACATGGAATTCTAACAACAGGTAACAAAATATTGTGGAAAAGTGGAGAAACTGCTCCAAAGGAGCAATTTCTCCTCTTTTCCACAATATTTTCAATGTATCTCTAACTTCAGGTGTCAAATAACATATTCATTTGTGAAATTTGGTTGCTCAATGTATTTTTTCCTCAATTCTGCAAATCTGATATGTCGAAGTATGGATATCTCAAAGTATTTTAGAGAGTCCCTTGGATTTCGAGATAACGAGAGTAGACTGTATTTCTGTGGAGAAATAAGAAACATATTTTCTTGATGCCCCCTTTTATCTGGAGCTACATGTATGAATGACAAACAAATATTTAAGGTCACTGATGTAAACATACCCCATGTTCCCGCTTGATGATGTGATGGTCATTTGCTTTTCCTTTCTGTATAAAATTGTGGAGATCCTTTATCTCAATAGGGTTAGTGAGTTTCTTGGCGTTAATATTAACATAGATTGGTTCCTGGGTGTGGGTCTTATTGTCATCCACATTTGTCTCATCCTCACCTTCTTCTTCTGTAGCATCTAAAGTAGAGAATGGAATAAATACACCCACAAGCACAAAATGTTGAAACGATGTCAATTCAAAATCAATTCAACGTTAAGACATTGAATCAATGTTGAATCAACGCTGTTTCAATGTTGTGTGCCTGCTGGCAGCTCCAGACATGGCACTTTTTTCATTCGAAAAAATACCGGTACTGATCTTTTTCCTATTACTCCACGAAAGCATATGTTGTGGGTACCCGCAACATGTTATACATGCGATTATAACAAGTACAATGATGTATGTTTTGCAGAGAAATATGCGAAAAAACTATCACTTGGAAATTGTTGAATGAAATGAAAGTTTTTGCAAATAACATTGCTGTCATTATTATTATCTCTACATTTTTGAAAACAAAGCGATTGGGCTATTTTGACACCTCCGTACATCTGTCTGTCATGCTATTTCCTCCAAAACCACTTGGGGAAATTTAAACAAAACTTGCTACGTGACTCCCCCACGTGGTAAAGGTGTGCAAGAACAACATTAGCATAGAGCATATGGATTTGTGATGAAGTGCCATTGACTGTGTGATCTAGTTATTATTATTATTGTCTCAATAAAAAAGGAAATTCCCGTTTTTGTTCTTTAATTAGTTCTTTGATTCAAAGGGCAGCCTTTATAAAATTGTTATAAAATTATCTAGAATCATATGTTCAGAATGTCCACCTGGTTCAATATATTTGCATCTGCTAGTAGACCAGTATGCTTGGGACAACCTGTGTAGTTATCTGGAAGCTCCTCATGTCAAGATAAAAGGAAGTATTCAGACGTCTTTTATTACTTTTGCATCAAAACATACACAGTTCCAGATAAGGTGCTTTTATCAACCAAAAGTACTGATATTTTTTCTTAAGTTTCCACTAAAACATAGGTTGTGGTACTCATCAGAAGCACCTTGGAGGGGTGTTTCTAATGAATAACCATAACCATACATTTTTGTGGAGAACTAAGAAAAAAAATCATGCAGATACCCCCTCTTATCTGGAGCTATAACATATCTTGTGGATACTCACTGCAACTGCCTGACCTGAGGCCATTCCAGTGAGTGTTTGATTGCCCATTAAGTACATACAAAATATATTTTATGCAAAGACAGCAGAGTATACCAGATATTCAAAACTGTCTCATAATCTAACCTCATCTGGAGCATTTTTGGACTGTGTTGGGGTTTATCACACCAACTCTTGAGGGTCATTTTGTGTTGCCTCCATGAGAAAGGGAGAAAAGAGATAGAAGAGATAGCAGAAGAGATGAAAGAGAGGGATAGGAAAGAAAGAGGAAACTGAAAGGGAGATGAACAGAAGAAATAAGAACATTCCCCTACCCTTACCTGCAGCAAGGACAGCAGGCCTTCCAATATCAACTGAGCACCCCGGTGATGTAAGACACACAATACCTTTGCCTCAGCCAACCACCCCCATCATCTGGAGCAATGCTAAAAAAGCTCATATCTGTCAACTCTACAATACCTACCTGTTGGACTAGGTGTTGCCAGCAACATGGATGTTTCTTTGAGACTTTCCATTGTTGTATCTGTTGTGGGGAATACTCCACCATTTTCTAAAGAAACTACCAACTTTCTGCGGAACCGCCTCTTTCTGTAAAATTAACCCATTGTAGTCGGGAGACCCGTAAAAGGGTAATTTGCAAACAGTGCAGACCCAGATCAGACACCGCAGAATGTGGTGTCTGATCAGGGTCTCCACTGTTTGCAAAAAATTTAGCCATTTTTCTCTTGGAATATGTAGAGCTAATAGCCAGATGTAGCTAAGATTGAAATTGGACTTTTCAAATATATTGTGTGAGAGAGTCTATTCAGTATACAATGGATTAATGTAGCATGATTATGGAAGGTAATATGTAAATGCCACAAACTGTCAAAAAACTGGACTTTACATTGACTTATTTGCATGTTTACCTTTGCCAAACCTCCAGCGTCTGCAGCGAAACGACAAGGCAATGATCAGACAGATCTGCAATGTCAGGCCGCAAGACATTGTCACCACCAGGTCCAGTGATCTACTTGTGCGACTTGGCATTGAGGATCTGGAACTCATTCTGAAGGAGAGAAGACTTCGATGGTATGGACATGTGGAACACTCCAGTGGTGCAATCAAGACAGCCTTTGACATACAGGTTGATGGAAAGCGTGGGCCTGGGAGGTCCAAAATGACATGGAAGCAGCTGACAGAGAGGGAATGCAGAGAGTGGAAGCTCTCGGCTATCAACCCTCATGACAGACGTACCTGGAGATCTGGTGTGAGATCTGCCATGCATGCAGCAAGCCAGCTATCTGGAAGAGGGCCCACTGATGTGGATGTTGCCCCTGTACCTGCATGTTAATCAAAAATCCGATTATGATGATGATGATAATCATTTAAAATTTATTAAGAATTTACACAGGGCTTCTCCATTTTAACAGCTGATGGGCGAGAGGTAAGGCTGGCTAATCAGAGCTGAAAAGATAACTGATTATCAGTCCTGCCATTGCGATTGATATTCAATTAGTAATCACTGAAGATTTAGTCATAATTATACCTGTCTGCCTGAGCATGACCTTTACCATATGTTGTACTTTATTGTATGTATTTGGTCTGACAGGCCTGAGCAAACAGTATAGACCGCAAACGAGGCGTCACATCAGGGTCTATACACTCTTTGCCACTCATCCAGCTATTTTTAGACACAACATTGGGTAGTAAGTTGTACTTGTTCAAATTTTTGATTAAGTATGGTAAGGGGTTGAAGTGTCTGAATACTAAGGGTAAATATGGTAAAGAAAGAGACACAGAAATTAAATGATAGATTATTAGCAAATCTGTAACGATAATCATTTTTGTGGAATTTATCGATCAATTAATCGATTATCTGATTAATTGTGCCAGCCTTAGCGAGAGGTATATATTTTAGCCACGACCACCCTTATATTTTAATTTGTTAGATACTGTTTTATCCCACCAAGCATAATCTGAGTACTGTAAACAAAACAGCTTACCTGTAGAGCAAAAATAGCACAAGCACAATACCAAGCACCAGCACTGCAACAACACCCGCTATTATCCCACCAACAGCTGATGAGGCAGACTTTACTTCTGCTTCTGCTATAAAAAAATACCGGATAGTCGTTATTTGAGTTGTGGAAGGTAAAAAAATCAGTGGCTTTTGTTCTTCAGTTTTATGAATAAAATATGTTTAAATGCTTTTTTTTAATTTTCTGGAAAAAGTAAGAAAAGCATCACCAGTTTGCCATCATTTTGTTGAGAAAAAATACAAATGGTTATCTAATAACAATGTGTCTCAAATGTCTGGGATATGCCCAGCTTAATGGGGATACAAGCATACTGTAAGACCCTGAATAAAGTGCATTAAGTTATTAAAGTCATATCAGGATGACTAAAAGGTGATAATGAAAGGCTCTGTGCAATGAAGCGCCATACAGTAATGAGCTGAATTCTGCCTTCAGCGGGATTTGAACCAGGAAGCAAATTCTTTCCTTTAAGGGTAGTCCCCTGTGAAGAGGGAGCTAATAAATTCACAAAACAGTTACCGTATTTACCATATGTATTCGGACAGACAGGCCTGAGCAAACAGTATAGACCCAGATGAGACGCCGCAGAACGCGGCGTCTCATCTGGGTCTACACTGTTTGCCACTCATCCAGCAATTTTTAGACACAACATCGGGTAGTGAATTGTACTGGTTCAAATTTTAGAACATATATGAAGGAGTTGAGGTGTCCGAATACTTAGGGTAAATAGGGTACTTTCCTTGAATCTGCAGTAATTTCCCTAATACAAAAGCCCTGACTGTATTCAACGGCTGTGCAGGCTGACCTAGGTTTTCGCTGCTTTCTAAGCATAAATGAGAATGCAAATGCTAATGAAAAATACAAGTAATCATACCTAGAGATAAGAGGGATAACCATGTACTATTTTTCTTATTTCTCCATTTAAATTATATGTTGTGGGTACTCATTTGAAGTGCCTCATTGAGGCGCTTCTTTCTAATGAGTACCCACAACGTATGATTTTGCAGATAAAAGAAGAAATATCAGAGCTTTTTGGTTGAAAAATGAAAAAAAAAAACAAACCTTATCAGGAGATGAAGTGACAAACACAGACTTTCTCTGTGTCAGACTGTAACCAGTCCAATAAGCTCATGAATTCAGTCCAAGTTTTCAAGCTCAGATTTTTTTTTACTATAAATATTTTACTAGGTACCAGATATAAAACTACAATACACTACATCATTAAAAGAGGGTGCTAAAACTAGGCAATTGTTTGGACATCACATCTCCAGGTTAGATGCTAACTGGGGTGATAATTAAGGATTTTTTTTTTATTATTTTTGCAACAAAGCATATTTTGTTGTTACTCACTGCAGTTGACTCATCTGAATACAATGTACTTTTTCAACTTTTACTTCCTTTATTCAGGGTTCACACAAGTCTAGGGCTTCAAAATTCCCTGGTGCTTCCCTGACAAATGTGTTTTCCCTGACATACATTGACTTCATTGCAAGGTCTGCTTCTTTTGCCATATTCATAGTGAGATTGTATGGTCTCTTATTTCAAAATGTTTTTTTAAGAGTAACAGTCACTTTAAAAGACTAGAACACATATAATACATATCACAGAAGGTATGTGGGATTTTGGCCCCATGCCCTCCCCCACCATCCCCAGCAGCTGAAGCAAATTTGGACTAAAACTGTCTTATTTAAGCAATAGAGTACTTGAACTGCAACATCAGTGGGTGTGGGGACATAAGTTTTCTCTAAAAACATTATTCTTGTTATTCTGGCATTTCTAAGAAAGTCTGTAAAGCCAGGGTTTTCCCTAACTCGCATTTTGGCAGTTTCTACCCCAAAACCTTGTTCTGGACTCTCAAAAGTTAGAAGCAAGAGTATATATGATCAATCCAAATTCATTTTATTTGTCTACGGCTTTGTATTTTAATCTATTTGTGATCTAGAGGGCAAGAATTATCAATATTTGGGCAATAGTTAACCCTTAAAGCACTATATTAAAGCAAATTGTAGCAAACAACATTCTAAAAATGGATTTTATTTTTCAGGGAAAATAAGACTTGACATTTCATGTGAATTGTCTGCTAGGCACACAATTCACATGAAATGTCATCTTATTTTTCTAAAAAATAAAGACAAGTACTTCAATGTGTCATCTGCTGTAGTTGTAATTAGCACTTTAAGTTTAACCACTTTAAATCTTATTAAAGGACCCCTTAATTCCAGAAAAGGGAGTCCCTGGGACCCTCAGTTTAAAACCCTGAGGGAAAACCCTAAAAGGGTAGAGTGATGCAGCATGCCAGGACATCCGAGTTATTAGGCCCAGGACTTTCAAATCTGACAGTGAGGACTCGGGACTTCCTGATTCAATAAGTTAGTATAGGTGCTGAGTATATAACTGAACTAAAAATCATAAATTGTATCAGTGGTAATAAGAGTGCCAACCACCTTACAAATTCTGGAATTTCCCTAAAGTCTTTGGGACTAATTCTGGAGATGAACTTCTGACTTGGAATTGTATTTTGCTTCAAAACTCACCTTTCTGCAGACATAACTGATCCACAAAGCCAGCTTCACACCCAAAAATACACTGTCCTGTATATTTATCACAGGGATCACCATTACTGCAATGTCCACATTTGTTGGTACAATTGGACCCATAAAAACCATCAAGACACTCTAAAATATTGTAGAAATTTACATGATCAAAGCTGTTGTTGTTTGAGTTTTACAGCCCAGTCAACACTGTTATGGTCATGTTAAGCAGGTCAGAAACCTACTCTCACTTTTTCTTCAGCAAATCTTAGTCCTCTAAGAAGTTAACCCTTGTCATGCTGAATAAATTAAGATGCCTCGCCTACTTACAATTCTCAGCCAATCAGATTCCTTGATCCAGATTGTTGATACAAATTCATATACTTAATGGGAAACAGTGCAGATCCAGATCAGTTGGCTTCTTCAGAAGCCAACTGATCTGGATCTGCACTGTTTGCAAAGGCAGGGTATATCCACGCTCAGCAGAACAAGGGTTAACCAGTATTCATGCACATGCCTTTGCCATTAGCTGACAACTGCCCTTCTTGAATCAGAAGAAGGGGGAGAATGGCCCTAGAAATGATTTCATGATCACTCCACGAATGTTATGTGGCCAAGCTGATAATGGAACTTGCAACCACTGGATCTGCAGTCAGACATGCTACTGACTGTGCTATGGAGCCCAGTACATACATGATTAACCCATTGTAGACTGAATGAACTCACCCATACTATATATTGGAAGAGTTCAATTTCAATTTTAGGTACATCCAGCTATGAGATTTAGGTATTCCTAGAGAAAAATGGTTGAACTATTTGCAAAATGAGGAGACCCTGATCAGATGCCGAATTCTGCAGCATCTGATCTGGGTCTGCACTGTTTGCCGAATACCCTTTTAGGAGTCTCCAGACTACAATGGGTTAAAGACAGCAATTTGCAACCAACTGGAAACATATGTGTAAGTGGACTCTCCCTTAACCAAATCTACGTAATAGAAATAAACAATTTTGCAGCAATTTAATTGCATCCCTTGTCTAGACTGGTTAAGGGAGATATCAAATGTGGCTACTAATTTGTTTGTGCTGAGGTTTTACGGCCCAGTCAACCAAACTGGGTCATGTCAAGCATGGTCAGTTTGCCTAACCACAATTTTACTGGGCAGACTTAGTCCTCTAAGCAGTTAACCAGTATTGTGTGCATTCTTTCGCTAGAAAAATGTGGCTACTAAACAAAGATGAATGACAGTATTTGGAAATATTTTCTGACTCTATCAGGATAAACCTAGAAGTTAAGCCATACAGTACAAATAATTTCATGACAACCTAACATCATGGGCTGAAGATAAGGGCCTGGGTATATGAAACAGTGTGGTGGATACAAAAAAGAAAAGTAGGTCTCAGCCTTTTTTCTGTGGCATAGTTAATATATTCTATAATATCTTAAACTTTACCAAGCTCTGGGCAAATTCAGCAGATGACAAATTAATGATACGTTTCTTATTTTTCCCAGAAAATAGACTTTGACATTTCATGCAAATTGTCTCCTGAGGAGACAATTTGCATGAAATGTCAAAGGCTACTTTCTGGAAAAATTTTTTTTTTTTCAAAAGGTCTGCTGATTTTTTAGTTAATATCATCTAGTACAGTCCACTTACTCTTTAGCATGTTATCAATGTAACTAGAAGCTGACAAAATTATTGATAACACTTCTTCCTCTCTCCACAGGAAATTATCAATATGAAATTGCAAGCCAAATGAGAAAAATATTCTTAATTGCCATCAGAAGGTTAACAGTTAAGGACGTCATCTCCTTACCTTGATCACAGTGAGGTCCTTTAAATCCTGGGGCACATCCACTCTCACACAGCCCTGTCTCTGGATGGCAAGGACCTCTGTTAAGACAGAAGGGACATCGACCCTCACATCGAAAACCATAATAACCAACCTTACATTCTGAAATTAAATAACTAGAATCAAAAACAGTTTTCCTCTAGAATGACAGATGATGAATTCAGGTTTAATGACACATCAATCCATGAGGGTCATTTGTGTCACCAAAACAGACAGAATATGATAGACAATTACCATGACATTTTCTAATTTCTCCATTGATTGAACATAACTATGGTTAAGACGCTATTTTGTGAAAAATAATTTTTAATGAACCAAGATAATCCTACTTTTTTCTGTCTTATGTTAAAAATGAATAAGAATTACAATGACAGTTTTTTTTTTTTTCATATTTTCATAACGGTAAATAAAATATGCATAATAGTATATTTATCTCTAGTTATCAGTAGTCTCTTACTTTGTTTACAGGTGTCTCCTGTGTATCCAGCTGCACAACCACCATAACAATGTCCTGTTGCTAAGTCACAGTCTCCATAGCGACAATGGCCACACTTTTCCAAACAGTCCATACCATATGTACCCCTCTTACATGCTAAAAGAAGTTAAAAATCAACATACATGTACATTAAATGTCCTAAACATTTTGTACATCAATGTGTCTGACAAAATGACATATGCGAACAGTGCCGACTCAGAAGGGGCAGTCTGATCAGGATATAAACTGTTTGCAATTCAACTAAGTACTTAAGGAAACAACTTCACAAAAAGCAAAAATTAGGCCAAGAAAGTTTGGAATAAAGTGTTCAAGATTTTAGGACATTTGCAGTATCTGTACACAGGTACAGATAAATGAAGTATTCAAAAGGTACTTTTTTATTTTTGCACCAAAACAATTCTTGGAATCCACTCACCCAGACAATTCAAACAAGTACCCACAAGGTATGTTTTGGTGCAAAAACAACAAAATGTTCTCTGAATTCTCCCCTACTAACAGTTAGAACTTTACAATTTATTATTAAGGCCACAGTTGTTGTTTTTTTTGTTTAGTTTTTTTTTTTATTTTTAAGTTTAAAGGAGAGCCTACCCTATGACTTTAGCCCCTCTGAAAAATAAAATTTGCATTTCAATTTTTATTTTTATTTCATGTCACTACCCTTTGCATTTTTACATGTATTTTTGTTGGAAAACTATTTCATTTCATCGACCCAAGCTTTTACACGTTTTTATTTTTATTCCTACCTCTCGACAGCAACTTTTTTAGAAATCTCCCATAAACCTAAAGATAAAAAATACTCTGGCCTAATGAATAACATGCAAAAACCTCTTCCATAACTTTTTCCCCACTAGTGGGGACTTTTGTCATCTGCTGATAACCTCTGCAAACAGTTTGGCTTGACAAAATGTCTGGCCTGATCTGGATCCAAACTGTTTGACATTCTGAGGGTATTCTGGAAAGATTTTTTCAAAAAAGTTAATGTAAATAAAAATCCACAGACAACAAAAAAGCATGCAAAATTATCCAGCATGCAAAGAGTTAACTTAGAGATAGGTTACAATGTGAATGGTATACAGCACACTGTATGCATAGTCAACACAATAGCTGCTGCTAACATTGCTTCTTCCTTTAATTGCATGGCAGTAAGTGGGCCTCAGACTGAGTGAG
Source organism: Anodontia alba (assembly GCA_964016985.1). NCBI lineage: Eukaryota > Metazoa > Mollusca > Bivalvia > Lucinida > Lucinidae > Anodontia > Anodontia alba. Next base: position 44,590,634 of record OZ024825.1, on the reverse strand, counting down.
GCCTCCTTCCTCAGTCTGTTTCAGAAGGTTGGCATGACTAATGCTGTCTATGTTAGACTCTCAATGATTCTACTTGTGGTTTTCTTCTGATCTGGCTTACAGCCTCATTTGTACTTTGTTTCGTCATAATGTCTGTGATTATATGTGTTTTACTGTGTTGTTTCAGTGATGAAATAGGAAACCCCTATGTGGATCATATATTTGTAATTTGGACATAGCAACAGATAAGGCGCTTTTTTCATCCGAAAAATGCTGATATTGTTCTTATTTTTCAATAAAAATATGTTGTGGGTACTCATTAGAAGTGCCTCACAGAGGCGCTTCTAATGAGTACCCACAACATATGTTTTCGTCAAGAAATAAGAAAAATATTATGTGGATACCCCCTCTTACCTGTAGCTATGATTTGGAGCTGCATGAGAATTACGGGCGAGGTTTAGATTGAGTAAAACGTTTTTAATACTTGTCATACTGAATAAATTAAGATGCCACACCCACTTCTAATTTTCAGCCAATCAGATTACTTGATCCAGGTTGTTGATACAAATTCGCAATCTTAATGATAAATAATGTAGATCCAGATCAGTTGGCTTCTTCAGAAGAGAAGCCAACTGATATGGATCTACACTGTTTGCAAAGGCAGGACAAATCCGGGCTCAGCAGGACCAGAGTTAAAGCCTCTACCCCCCCTGGGCTTTTTGCTGTCCATTCTAAGGGATTTTTTATGTTGCAGTTCTTCTCTATTTATGTGCAATATTGCAGTTTTGTCTTGTCATTGTATGTTCATCTCTTCTTCTTTTGGTGCTTTGAGAGGTCTGTGCATCCTGACTGTGTCCTTTCCTGGGTAACATCATTTGTAATTTAACACCCATCTTAACTACAGAAAGCTACCTTTGAGACTGTCTGACTGGTCACAAACATGATATGTATTATGTTATCTTAAATATACAGTCGATTCTCGTTATCTCGAATTCCAAGGGTCTCTCTCAAATACTTAGAGATCTCCGTACCTGGACATATCAGATTTGCAGAATTGAAGAAAATAAATTGAACAACAACATTTAACAAATGTATACGTAATTTGGCTCCTGAAGTTAGATACTGAAAATATTGCAGAAAAGAGGAGAAACTGGTCCCTAGGAGCAATTTCTCTTCCTTTCTACAATATTTTCTTACCTGTTATTAGATTTAAGCAGGGACCAGATTTTCACTTCGAGATAAGCGGTTATTCTCGATAAGCGAGGTCGAGATAACAAGAGTCAACTGTAATATCCCTCTTGAAAGTAAATATTTTCTTTTAAGAGCAGTCCCCATTTTTTAAAGGTTTTAAATACATGGAGACAACTTTCCTTTGCAAAAAATGCAGCAAACGCTTTCATGTGTATCATTCACCTTAACCCTTAAAGCACCAAGAAAAACTGCATCTGAAAATGTTGTCTGTTTATGTTGTCTGCTGAATATTCTTGCAGACTTTTCAAACCTATTTTTGCATACAGGCAAACAGTGTGGACCCTGATCAGACTGCTCCTAAAGGAGCAGTCTGATCTGGGTCCACATTGTTTGCAAAAATGACTTTTAAAATCACAAGCAGATGACAAAGCAGATGACAATAGTTATGACTGGCGCTTTAAGGGTTAAGCTGCAAATACTTACTATTTCTGCAGAATTCTCCATGGGAACCTGGACTACAGCCTTTCAGACATCTTCCTGTCTCTGGGTCACACAAGTTCTGGTAACAATCACCGCAAGTTCCCTGACAGTTATAACCATATCTGTTCTTCGGACATGCTGTCAACAGTAAAAATAATTTATACAGCTACCAATCATAGCACAAGATAAGAGGGGGTATCCACATAATATTTTTCTTATTTCTCCATCAACGCATGTGGGTATTCATTAGAAGCACCTTGAAGAAATATTATTGTTATTTTTTGGTTAAAAAAAAGCACCTTATCTGGAGCACATTCAGCTCTAAAAAAAAAAAGTGATGAGAGGTGATGATTTTGGTGTTTATCGTCTCTTTCAACAATAGTTAAGACACAACAAGACAATGGCAATGAGTGGTTCTGTGCAAAGAAGAGCCAAACAGTCATGTGCCAAAGTCTTTCTCCTTTGGTGCCCAGTACACCACAACCTCTTTATAACACTATTGTTGGGATCCATAGCATAAACCGTGTTAGTTAAACAACCGTGTTATATCCAAACAAAAATGTATAGATTACATTGAAAAACAAGACCTGTCCCCTGACAGGATAGCTCACCGGAAGTCGCGCTTTGACTTAGTTGCGCAAAGGCAAATTTTCAGACCCATAACAGAAACAAAGTCACAGTCATGAGAGCTGATGCTGCTGATAAAATGTTTAGACAAGTATCTCTGACCTCAGCAAGTATGAACTGAATCCATCAAACAGTAAAGAAGAAATGAGCTCCTAAAAACTTTAATGGAAAATCTTTAACATTAAAATTCTAAGTCTGTGACCTTGACCCCAAGGTTATGGTCATGAGAGCTGAGGCTGCTGCTAAAACTTTGAGACCAGTATCTATTACTATACCAAGTATAAACTAAATCCATCCAATGGTAAAGAAGTTATTAGCTCTAAAAAATTAAAAACAAAATTCAAAGTCTGTGACCTTGACCCCAAGGTTATGGTCATGAGAGCTGATGCTGCTAAAAACTTGAGACCAGTATCTATTACCATACAAGTATAAACTAAATCCATCCAAAGGTAAAGAAGTAATGAGCTCCTAAAATCTTTACACAAAATTCTAAGTCTGTGACCCTGACCCCAAGGTCATGGTTATAGGTGCTGATGTTGCTGATAAAAACTTTAAAGCAATATCTTTCACCATACCAAGTCTCCAGTAAATTTATCTGAAGGCAACCAAGTAATGATCTAAAATCTTCAGTGCAAAAACTAACATACAATTTCTTAGTCTGTGACCTTGACCTCAAAGTCACGGTCATGTATGATGATGCTGCTGATAAAAACTTTTGACTAGTATCTATCACCATACTAAGTATGAACTAAATCTATCAAAAGGTAAAGAAGTAATGAGCTCCTAAAAACTTTAACACAAAAACTTTAACATAAGAATTCAAAGTCTGTGACCTTGACCCCAAGGTTATGGTCATGAGAGCTGATGCTGCTGCTAAAAATTTGAAACCAGTATCTATTACCATACCAAGTATAAACTAAATCCATCCAAAGGTAAAGAAGTAATGAGCTCCTAAAAACTTTAACACAAAATCTTTAACATCAAAATTCTAAGTCTGTGACCTTGACCTCAAGGTCACGGTCATGGGTGCTGATACTGCAGATAAAAACTTTAGGCCAGTATCTATCATCATACCAAATATGAACTCAATCCATGTACACATAAAAAAGTAATGAGCTACTAAAAAACTTTAACGCAACAACTTTAACATTTGTGGACGCTGACGCCGTGGGTAGTAGAATAGCTTACCGGAACTTTTTGTTCCAGTGAGCTAGTGACCATTTATGGTCATTTTTCAATATAATCTATACATTTTTGGGATCCATCTTTGAACTGTGTTTTATCCAAAACTGTGTTATAATGAACCGTGTTATAAAGAGGTTGTAGTGTGATAGGGGATTAGTTTTGTTGACTGCCAGTGACTTGTATTTCATATACTGTATCAAAAACAATTAATTGCTTTTGTTAACTTACTTCAAAACCTTTGTTTATTATAGTTCTGATGAGACTTTACCCTCTATTCATGAAATAGAATAAAAGTATCATGTACCGGTAAACTAAAATGGGCATGTTTTAAATGTGACCAAATCATCTCAGAGCATTTAGTTGAAAATAGAGCTGTTTAGAGCAAATGATGTGTCATGACTATCTTAGGGTAACTGCCAAATTTCATAAAAATCCATCAAGTAGTTAAAAAAATACAGTTCAAAATATAACCAAAAACCTCAGGAGTGTAATGCTCAAAGTGTGACATTTTTTTCATTACTTATTTCTTCTTTGCATTTTTACAAAACTGTGCATGCTATCATTCTGATTTTCAGCATTTTTGGTTTGCCTGCCCTCTTGTCTGCAAGAAAATGTAAGATTTTTTTTTATTATTATTATTATTATCCATGAAATTAATTATGGCTTACACAACAGCACTATTCTGACTTCAGTAATACTAAAAAGGGAAGATTTCATTGGAATGGGTTACATTTTTATGGTAGATGGCTTTAGCTCCTATAACATAATCTATCACATTGTCTAATGATACTAGATTATACTGCCAAGTTTCCTGATTCTTTACCTCTATCCATTACAAAAAGTGTTTTGCTTCTTTTAGAGTGCCCTTTGAGTGTAACATCTGACATTTGAAAACCCATTTCTTTATGCAAAGGTATCTTCAGTAAGCTGTCATACCTTGTATGAAAAGTCTTTGACCCAAAATGGTTAATGATAGTCTGAAAGTCCTCTTCTTGCCTTGGTATTTATTTGTTTGTTTGTATTGAGGTTTTATGGCCCAGTCAACCCAATGGGGTCATGTCAAGTGTTGTCAGTTTGCCTAATTTTTACTGGGCAGGCTTAGTCCTCTAAGCGGTTAACTAGTATTGTGCACATTCTCTTGCCAAAAACTAACAACTGCCCTTCTTGAACCAGCGGAGAGAATGACCGTAGAAAATATTTCATGATATTTGTTTGCATTATATGCACCATTAGCGCCACTCAGGAGTGTAATACTTTTTATATAAACACAAAATAGTCAATTTCTTCACCAGAAGTGATACAGTTCCAATTTAATACGGCTTAAACTAAAGACCAAGTCACCTAATTAACACAACTTTAGCTTGTTTGTTTGTGTTGAGGTTTTACAGCCCAGTCAACCCAATGTGGTCATGTTGAGTGCAGTCCATTTAACTAATCACACTTTTACTAGGGGAGGCTTAGTTCTCCAGACAAGGTGAGCTTGGCATCCAACTAAGTATTTTCTAAAAGAGGCACTTCTAAATATAGCAGATAGTGAGCAAAGCTCACATACCCCCGCAATAGCTATCGGAGATATGTTGGACCAATTTTTCCCTTAATATTGCATGGGAGAGATGGGTAAAAGAAATACATCTCAGCATCTTGGTTTTCTCTAACACAACATATGTCACCATTGTCAGGATGTACACAAAATTTGAAGACTCTGCCTCTAATAGCTGGTGAGAAATCTGTGATAGATTTTTATGAGAAAGAAAGGAAAATGGACAAAGGAAATGGTAAGCAGGAAGATCTGATCCTCTCTTAAACAATACAACAAGACAAACCCAATGTTTGTACAAACTTTCAAAATCCAAGGTCTTATAGTTCCTGAGAAATCTTTGACACAAATTAGCCTATGTCTTACATTTGAATGACAGATGGAACAAGAGCTGTCATAGGACAGCGTAGCTCGCCTGCTGGGTACATTTTATATTGTAACATTTTTATCATTAAGCCATATAATATAGGTCACACTGACCTAGATGTATTTGTATGTAAATCATTTTGTCACAAAGATATAATAATCCAGGTATGACAATTCTCCATGAAATAGTAATAAAAATAAAAGGCAAAATCACTGAAGCATGAAATATAGGTCACAATGACCTAGATATAGTAAGTGGTCATTCATTGGGTCACATGGAACTAATATCCCAGGTGTGACATTTATCCAACAAATAGTATTCAAGATATAAGGCAAAATCACTGAACCATGAAATATAGGTCACACCAACAGAGATATATTTTGACGTCAATAATCGGGTCACAAGGAACTAATATCCCAGGTGTGACATTTATCCAACAAATAGTATTCAAGATATAAGGCAAAATCACTGAACCATGAAATATAGGTCATAATGACCTAGATATAGTAAGTGGTCATTCATTGGGTCACATGGAAGTAATATCCCAGGTGTGACATTTATCCAACAAATAGTATTCAAGATATAAGGCAAAATCACTGAACCATGAAATATAGGTCACACCAACAGAGATATATTTTGACGTCAATAATCGGGTCACAAGGAACTAATATCCCAGGTGTGACATTTATCCAACAAATAGTATTCAAGATATAAGGCAAAATCACTGAACCATGAAATATAGGTCACAATGACCTAGATATAGTAAGTGGTCATTCATTGGGTCACATGGAAGTAATATCCCAGGTGTGACATTTATCCAACAAATAGTATTCAAGATATAAGGCAAAATCACTGAACCATGAAATATAGGTCACAATGACCTAGATATAGTAAGTGGTCATTCATTGGGTCACATGGAAGTAATATCCCAGGTGTGACATTTATCCAACAAGTAGTATTCAAGATATAAGGCAAAATCACTGGACCGTGAAATCTAGGTGACCTGGACCGTAAAATGTAGGTCACCATGACCTTCACTCTCTTACACTTAAACCGATGTCACATAGTTAGCTGATGTATAACCAGTTGTGTCTATAACCTGTAGGCATATAGGATTTTACAAATGTGTCCTAGATTTTGACCCCTAGCCCCACTCCAAAGCCCACCCTGAGGTATGAACCCAGCGGTATGTTCTTTTGGAATCTCAGAAGACTCCTCCAGGTACCCAAATTCTAAATATGAATGCTCTATGAGGAGTGAAAGTCAAGATATAAGAATTTGAAAAACTTTAACACAGTATTACAAAGGTGTCCTAGATTCTGACCCCTAGCCCCACCCAGGGGCATGAACCCAGGGGTTTATTCTCTTGGAATCTCAGAAGACCCTCCAAGGTACTTAAGTTCCAAATTTGATGCCTCTGTGAGGAGTGACTGTTGAGATATAAGCATTTGAAAAACTTTAACACAGTGTGACAAGAACGGGAACGCAAACGCAAACGCAAATGCAAACGACCGGGGTGACTACAATAGCTCTCCTTGTACTTCGTACAGGCAAGCTAAAAATGAAAAAAGATGGCAAAATAAATCATAGTAACTTGCTTTTCTTTTACAAATAGAATTCAACCCTCTGTTGGTGTACACAAAATTTGAAGACTCTAGCCATCATAGGAGCTGAGAAATCTGTGACAAAATTTTTATTGGAGAGAAAAAACAAATGGACAATTTACCTAATGTTTGTACCAAGTTCCAAAATCCTAGTTGCAGCAGTTCCTGAGAAATCTTTGACAAAAAAAAGTTTTCAGACAGACAGACAGACACATAGACACAGACAAATGTTGTTAAGAAAAAGACAAAAACTTTATACCCCATGCTGGGGATATAATGAGTACCCAAAACATGTTTTCATAGAGAACATTAAGAATATCAATACATTTGGGGTTTTAGGTCTTTCAACATTACTTACCATATTCGACCTAATTACCACACATACCCCTATAAGCGCACAGTCAAATAATTCCAGTCTTCAGACTAAAGCCAGTGTACTTTTTTGTCTACTTCTTTACAAAGGCATATGTTGTGGGTACCCATTTGAATTGCATCAACTTGTTGATGCAATTCAAATGAGTACCCACAACATATGCTTTTATAAAGAAAATCAGAAAAAAATCGAATAAACATCATCAAGTAAGTCTTTTGCTGATCTTTTTTTTTAAAGTGTACCCTTAGTAGGTAGATACATATTTTACCACAAGTTTTCCCAGTAATTTTGAAAATTCTGAGTGCATAGTGTGGTAATTAGGCCGAATACAGTAAGTCATACTGAGATAATGATTAGTTTGTGTTGAGGTTTTACGGCCCAGTCAACCCAATGGGGTCATGTCAAGCGCGGTCAGTTTACCTAACCACACGTTTACTGGGCAGGCTTAGTCCTCTAAGCAGTTAACCAGTATTGTGCACATTCTTTCGCCAGTAACTGACAACTGCCCTTCTTGAATCAGTGGAAGGGAGACAATGAAGGGGTGATAATGAAAGGCAGAGTGCAATGAAGAATCAAACAGTCATGAGTTCACCTCTAGGAGGATTCGAACTTGGGACCTCATGATCCGAATTCAGGAATACTTATCACTTGGCTATTTGGATGTTTGCCACTTTTGACCGATAAAAAAATTATCAAAAGCTTTGAGCAATAACTCTCAGAAAACTTAAATAGTTTACCATGCTGGCAAGCAATGCCTTTCCATCCTGGAGCGCAAGACATTGATTTGGTACAGTAACCAGTAGTCTTCTCACAGGCTTCTTCAAAGTTGGCACAGTGACATTCACGATCACACAGATTACCGTAAGTCCCATCTGGACACTCTGAAAAGTTGGAACAAAAATTAAATACGCAGTCAACAAATTACCTTTCACTAAGAAAATACCAAGATTTACAAAATATTGTCACCCCTTATGAAAATAATCATGAAAAATGTCAGTATTTTTCAGCTGAAACTAGAATTCCGAGACTCGGATGTGTCTTCTGCTTAACAGGCCAACTTTTTGATATGAAAAAAGAAAAAGACACTATGTTTGTCCTAATAATCCCTATAGGCAAGCCCTCACTACTTTGTCTAAATTTTATTAATTAAGTAAATAAAGGGCTATGATTTGAGTGAAATTTTTCAGGTGATTACCAAAATCAAACTTTACCTCTATACTATGATATACCATTCTGCAATCTTCGTGCATCACTTCAAAAGTTATTGAGGGGAAACAACATCTTTACCCCGTATTTTACACCAACAACAAAAACTAAGTCAAAAAAGGGCAATTATGAATTTGGTCAAAGTTTTGTAGATGATTACCAATACTGAGGTTGACCTGTATGTTATAATGATATATCCTTCTGCAAACTTCCAATGAAATCAATACATCCCTGCAAAAGTTATTGAGAGGAAACCAATATCAACAAAACAACAAAAACTAAGTTGAAAAAGGGCCATAACTCAGCCAACATTTTGTGGATGATTACCAATATCAAATTTGACCTGTATCTTACAATTATATACCCTTCTGCAAACTTCTCATGAAATCACTGCATCCCTTCAAAACTTACCGAACCCACAACAAACACTAAGTCGAAAAAGGGCCATGACTCAGCCAAAATTTGGTGGATGATTACCAATATCAACCTTGACCTGTATTTTACAGTGATATAAACTTCTGCAGACTTCAAATGAAATCAATGCATCCCTTCAGAAGTTACTGAGCGGAAACAAAAAATGTGACTGGGAATTTGGTGATGACACGGAGGACGATGATGACGCCAACGACAACAATGAGGACAACATGATTCCTGTGTGTCTGCCATGAAATATCAAAGCATATTTTCTGGGAAGAATAAAAAAAATAACATTAACCCTTCAAGTGCAAAGCAAAATTTGTAGCAGACAACATTCTTTTTTTTTTTATTTCTCAGAGAAAATAACTCTTGACATTTCAAGTTAATTGTCTGCCAAGCAGAAGATTCACATGAAATGTTGACTAATTTTTTTTTTTTTTTTTTTTTTTTTGAAAAATAAGAAAAAAAATTCAAAATGTCATCTGCTGTAACTGTGATTCTGGTGCTTACAGGGTTAATGCATTGTCAGAATTCATTTAACTCTTTGCAGGCTAGGTAATTTAGCATGCTTTTTTGTTGTCTGTGGAGTTGTTTTTTTTTAAATTAACTTTTTTTCAAAAAAATCTTTTAGGAATACCATCAGAGAGTGTAAACAGTTCGGATCCAGATCAGGCCCGACATTTTGCAAAGGTTATCCAGGGTTCATACAGGCAAGGCCAAGTCAAATTCAAGGACTTTTCAAGGACTTTTTCAGTACCAACTTTAAGTTTTCAAGGACTATAATACTTACACAAATTCGTAAAATCTGGCACTGTCATTCATTGCTTCCACATCCAGTGAAAACATTTGGGTTAAAAAAAAGTGGATAATTTCTGTTAAAATGAACTCTCTTAAAACCAAAAGTATTAAGCTGTGGTTGCAGTTTCTGTTTTAACCTGTGAGAAATTTACGAATGTCCGAGAGATCACTTTTTTCTTGTTTCTTATGCCCCTCTCCCTGCGCCTGTGACCATAATGAGCTTTCACCCATTTGTGTCGATGTCCTTATTACAAGGTTGACAGTGCGCCTTATGTTTACTGTTTGTTTCCTTTACCCAAGAATATCGTTTTTGCCACTCTCTGCTATAAACACACATTTCCATTACGCAGAAATAAATTCGGGGTCCAAAAAAAAACACACTAAAGAACAGCAGACGCCATTTTTGTTTTTTGTTTAGTCTGGTTATTTGAATTGACCTTTTTCAGTGAAATGCCCGAACTGGGAGTCTAAATGACTTTGTTGAACTAGATGAACTTTCTAGACCAGATCATAACTTATTACCTTCCAACTACTTGGAGGACATTATTCTTCCCTCGCGTCACAATGTTGACCAGATAGTAAACGATCAAGGAAAATATTTACTAGATACTTGTATTGAATCAAAACTACGGATCCTCAATGGGAGAATAATTGGTGATTCGTTAGGATATAATACTTACTTTGGTCCAAGGGGAAGTAGCACTATTGATTACTTTATAGTTTCTGAAAATTTGTTTAATGTGTTTGATTTTATAAATGTTCGTCCTCCAACTGAAATGTCTGATCATAGTGTAATATGGTGTGGTATGAAAACTAATGTAACATATACCGAAGTAAATGATGATTTTGAAAATGTTTATGCTAAGTTACCTGGTCAGTTTATTGTCGATGAAACGACAAAGCAGAAGTATATTGAATCTCTGTTAGATAATGACTCTTCTCGTTTACTTCAAAATTTTTTGCGTGATGTCGAAAATGACGCAGTAGATATTGAAACCTTGACATATCAATTCTCTGGAATTGTTAATCTTTCTGCACAAAAGTCTGCAGAGTTCAGAGTATACAGCGGTCATAAAAAGAAGAAAAGGTTCAAAAAGAAGTGGTTTAATAACAATTGTTATATTATGAAAAGAGAACTCAGAAAACTAGGCAGACGACTTCAAATGCACTCTAATAATTTTGACCTAAAATTTGCTTTCCACAAATTAAAGAAAGAATACAACAAAATGCTTAAGATGACTAAGAATCTGTTCTACAAAACAATTATTGAACATCTAGATACATTACATGAAAATGACCCAAAAGCATTCTGGAAAACTTTAAATCATCTACATAACAAATCTTCAGACAGCACTAACCCAATACCACTATCTACTTGGTATGATTATTTGTCAGAGCTTTACTCAGAGAATAATTCGGACTTAGATTTAACTGATCTTGAGACGAATACTGAATGCCCGCTTGATTTTCCATTTACTTGTAAAGAAGTACGCTCTGGAATATTAAAACTTAAAAATAATAAACAGCCAGGAATCGATTTAATTTTGAATGAATTTATGAAATATGGAAAGGATATACTTCTGCTTCCAATTGTTAAACTGTTTAACAGAATTTTAAAATCGGGAACTTTTCCAGATAGGTGGAATGTTTCATTAGTCTCTTTTATACCAAAAAATACTGAACTATATGATTGTGACAACTATCGTTGTTTGAGTTTGACTAGTTGCTTGGGTAAACTGTTTACTTCATTACTCCATACCCGCTTACACAACCACATGGAGAATAATGACTTATATAATAAATTTCAGGCAGGATTTAGACCGGGATATAGAACAACAGATCATATATATACTATTAAAACAATTATCAATAAATATTTATTTAAATGTAAAAGAAGATTGTATGCTTGTTTCGTAGATTTTTCAAAAGCATTTGACACCGTCTGGCGCTCAGGACTATTTCAGAAACTACTAACTCTGGGAATAGGGGGTAATTTTTACAAAGTTGTGAAGTATATGTATTCAAATTCGAAATTTGTCGTGAAAAAAGATAACTTCTTATCTCAAACAGGAAATTATGACAGAGGGGTACGTCAAGGTGATAGCCTTAGTCCCTTAGGTTTTAATGTTTTCATTAATGATATCGGTGAAATATTTGATCAGACCGTTTCTGAACCTGTAGTTTTAAGTTCCACAAAACTTAATTGTTTGATATATGCAGATGACGTGCTCTTACTATCAGAGAGCAAAGAAGGTCTACAATCCTGTCTGAATTCATTGCAAATGTATTGCGACTACTGGAAGCTAAAGATAAATATTGACAAAACAAAAGTTATGATTTTCAGTGCAGGAAAAATAAAAAAAGAAAATATCCAGTTCAAACTGAATGATTCAGTGATCGAAATTGTTGATAAATACAAATACTTAGGTATAGTACTTTTCTATAATGGAAATTTAAAGCATGCTGCTGAACATATGTATCAAAAAAGCTTAAAAGCAATATTTTCACTTAAATCAAAAATTCTTGATTATGATTCAATGAGTAATACTTTAAAGTTGAAACTCTTTGATACTCTTATACGCCCAATTTTAACATATGGTGCTGAAGTTTGGATAGGTGACTACAACATAAGAGAGAAATCTCTCGACACATTGCCTTTTGAGAAAATACAAAATCGATTTTGCAAATACTTATTAGGTGTACATAAGAAAGCTTCGAATTTAGCGTCTAGACTTGAATTTGGTCAAGAACCAGTTCTTAATTATATAGGGTCTCAAACGTTTAAATATTATTCTCGATTGTGTCAGCTTCCAGAAGATCGCTTACTGAAAGAGGTCTTTGAATTAGATAAAACATTGTGTCAAGATGGTTACAAATCATGGTATTCTTGTATACGTATTTTTATGCAGAGGTTTTCAACTACTGAACAGGAAATGCAATCTTGTAACATGTCAGAGATCATTTCTACTAAATATTTATCTGACATGAACAAAGAATTATCTAGACTGAAAAATCATGTTCATGATAACAAATTAAATACTTTTTCAAGCATTTACACACAGTTTTCTATGCAAAATTATCTATCATTTGGCCTTTCAAAAAGTAAAACTAGAGATCTTTCAAAACTTAGGATAAGTGCTCATGATTTACTAATAGAGCGAGGTCCCTACTTTAGACCACGCATTCCTCGTGAGAGTAGAACTTGTACAACTTGCGATACAATAGAAAACGAGGAACATTTTATGCTTCATTGCTCAAAAAATTCTGCTATAAGAAATGATTTATTTCAGAAAATGAAAATTGAATACCCTGGTTTGATTCCCAATACTGATGCATCATTGAAAACTTTGGTGCGTTTAATGAACCCAGAAACTGTAGAGGAGACAAAATATATTTGTGATTTTATAACAGCATCTTTAAACTTTAGATAATTTGAAATGCTCATTATCTCATACCATTTTATCACAATTTTCATTGCATTGTTACAGTATTGTGTATAGTAAACATGTTTTGGAGGACACCGTCTGTTATGTCGGTTATCTAAATAAATCTTGTATCTTGTATCTTGTATCTTGTATCAGTAATAAAAGTTATCAAAATCGCCAAGTACCAGTCTGCAAGGGAGACAATCCAAACATCCAAGTACGAATCATTCGAACCTATGTGTATTCGAACTTTGTTTTCGCGCCCAGCACATTCAAACTCTTTAGTTATGGAACTCCTGCTCATCTGTCTTTACTCGAAACTTGCCGATTTTTTTAGGAACTTTACTTTTGATTCTCACAGAGATTTAAAATTGTCTAGAACACAAGAAAATGTGAAATTCAAGTACTTTTCAAGGTCTATGCCCTATGGTCAGTTTTCAAGGGCTTTTCAAGACAAATTTTGTTTTCAAGGACTTTTCAAGACTGCCCTTCATTTTCAAGTACTTTTCAAGCCTATGCGAACCCTGTTATCAGCAGACGACAAAAGTTGCCACTAGCTGGCAAAGGTTTAAATAGCGAAATTTCCTCTTCAAATAAAAACTGTACATACCTAATAGCATTAGATTGTTACAGAAGCTGAATTGTGGCAGTGTAGTTCCTTTATCTATATAACACCATGGACTGGAGGCATAAGCCCCTGTTTTAGGATCTCTTGGGTTCCTACAGTATGGACCAGGAATCTGGTTGTCAGGAAAGTGCTGGGCCTCATAGCCATTCAGTAGAACTCTATGGTCATTCCAGTTTAGACAAGTGGCATTATCTGATGTTTTACCTATCTTTCCTTGATAATTTTTTCCTTGACTCTCACCATATATAAACCAATCACCTAAAAATACAAAACAAAATACATATTATTTGCATTTCATTTGTATTTTGTTTTTTAAAATAATTAATATTAAGTATATCATCTTCCCTTAGTAATCTTTTCTAGATATAAACAACTACATTTAACATGTCAGCTAAAAACAAGACACGAAAGGTATCTATATTTTTCTTATGTCAGCATGAAAAGATAACTTGTGAATACTCATTATATTTGTTTCCATAAGGTATTTATAGATCCTTTTGTAGCAAAAATCAGAATAAACCTATTAACCCATTGTAGTCAGGAGACCCGTAAAAGGGTAACTGGCAAATAGTGCAGACCCAGATCAGACGCTGCAGAATGCGGCGTCTGATCAGGTTCTCCACTGTTTGCAAATAGTTCAGTCATTTTTCTCTATGAATATGTAAATTCATAGCCGGACATACCTAAAATTGAAATTGGACTCTTCCAATATATAGTGTGGGAGAGTCTATTCAGTACACAATGGGTTAAGCATATTCTGGGTACCTATTAGAACTGCATCATAGTAAAGCAAATTGAATACATAATGTATATATGTGCCCATGTTTTCATGGAGATAAGTGAAATTTTATCTACGGTATATATTGCCCAAAGGATAGGGTTGACTATTGCAGGCCAAAATGACTATTGCGATACTATTTCTATTGCCAAAAGCACTATTGCAATACTTTTACTATTGCAGGTTCCTATTGCAGTACTACTGCGATAATTATTGGGAACATTATTTGCTTAAAAATATCAGAGATATCCATAAAGCTTTAGTTTTGATGACATCCAGTATTGAAAATTCTATTTGAAAGCCACTGTGACTATTGCTGTAATATTTGATGAACTCAGCATATACTGACACCAAAAGTGTTGTATATTTTAGAGTTTTGGTATGCGAATTCCAATACATTCCTCCTTATGGTTATAACATGCATATACATGTATTTTCTATGTATAGACCTATGATTTCTATTTATACATCTAATATTTCTATCTTTAGAAGTAGTGAAACTATTGCAATAGTGAAAAATACTATTGTCGATACTATTACTATTGCCACTTTACTATCACAATAGCACCGTTGCCAAGGTCACTATTGCGATGCATCGATAGTTCGATGTATTGTTACATCCCTACCAAAAGATTTAAGGAGTATTTGATGACTGATTGATTGTGCTGGGGTTTGACAACACATCAACCCTTGTGGGTCATTTTGTGTTGTCTTCCAGAGAAAGGGAGAAAAGAGATAGAAAAGATAGTAGAGGAGACAAAAGAGAGGAACAGGGAAGAAAGAGGAACAGGAATGAAAGTATGAAACAGAAGAAACAAAAACATTCCCCCTCTACCTTTACCCGCTACAAGGATAGCAGGCCTTGCCCAACTGTAAGCCAATATCAGTTGGACGCCCCGAAGTCGTAAGATACACAACACTTTCACACCACCCGACCACCTCCAAGTATTTGATGATAATTCTGAGCTAACTTTTTCCAGTTTTCGCTCAAAACATACATTGTGGATACTCAAAAGGTGCTTTTGAGTATCCATAATGTATGTTTCGAGCGAAAACTGGAAAAATATGTTTTTTTTATAAGAAAAAATCTCACAGAATTGTCATCAAATACTCCTCCTTAGTCAGAGCTATGTCCCCTCTTATACAGAAATATGTTCATTTACAATGTATGCATATAACAATACACCATGGAACCGTTTTATAAGATGGTTCATTTTGTGGTGCAGTGGTAAAGCGTCGGACTCGAGATCGAGAGGTACCGGGTTCGATCCCCACTAACTGCAAGTGTTGTTTCCTTGAGATTTATGGCCCAGTAAACCCAGTGGGGTCATGTAGAGCAGGGTGAGTTTGTTTGTTTGTTTGTGTTGAGGTTTTACGGCCCAGTCAATCCAATGGGGTCATGTCGAGCATGGTCAGTTTACCTATCCACACGTTTACTGGGCAGGCTTAGTCCTCTAAGCGGCTAACCAATATTATGTACATTCTTTCACCAGAAACTGACAACTGCCCTTCTTGAATCAGTGGAAGGGAGAGAATGACCGTAGAAAATATTTCATGATCAATCTCCACGAAAGACTGTTGCCAACCTCGGCGAGGGTTGAACCGGTTTCCTTGAGCAAGAGACTTTATCCACATTGCTTAGTACTGGTTTCTATCCAGGAAAAAAGAGGGCCACATGGAAGATTAGTACTAGATTACTAAATGTGTTACCCTCTATACATAAAGTCGATTATTATTATTATTATTATTATTATTAAGATAGTTTAAGATATAAAATGGTTTAATTTTGGGGGACACTGAAAGTGTTGTATCCTACAAAAATGTATAGATTATATAGAAAAATGACCATTTATGGTCATTTTTCTATCTAATCTATACATTTTTGTTTGGATACAATACGGTTTTTATTCATCTGTGTTGAGATTTTATGGCCCAGTAAACCCAGTGGGGTCATGTAGAGCAGGGTGAGTTTGTTTGTTTGTTTGTGTTGAGGTTTTACGGCCCAGTCAATCCAATGGGGTCATGTCGAGCATGGTCAGTTTACCTATCCACACGTTTACTGGGCAGGCTTAGTCCTCTAAGCGGCTAACCAATATTATGTACATTCTTTCACCAGAAACTGACAACTGCCCTTCTTGAATCAGTGGAAGGGAGAGAATGACCGTAGAAAATATTTCATGATCAATCTCCACGAAAGACTGTTGCCAACCTCGGCGAGGGTTGAACCGGCGACCTCCTGGTCTCCAGTTGGATGGCGCACCCAACTGAGCCAGCGAGGCCGGCGCAGGGAGAATTTACCTAACCGCACTTTTACTGGGCAGACTTAGTCCTCTAAACTGTTAACAAGTATTGTACACATTCTTTCGCCAGAAACTAACAACTGCCCTTCTTGAATCAGTGGAAGGGAGAGAATAACTGTAGAAAATTTTTCATGATCAATCTCCACCAAAGAATGTTGCCGACCCACCGGGGGTCGAACCCACAGGAAACTTTTTGAATCCCAGCGATAGTGTTATAAAGAACATAGGTCTAGATAAGAGTTGGTATCAGGTAAATAATTTTCTTATTTCTCAACGAAAACATATGTTGTGGGTACTCATTAGAAGCGCCTTGGCAAGGTGCTTCTAATGAGTACCCACAACATATGTTTTTGTTGAGAAATAAGAAAAATATAGATACTTTTTTGTTGAAAAAGTGCCTTATCAAGAGATATGAAGAAGTTGTGGTGTAATAATTATTTTTACCAAACTGGCAGCCTATCCCATATCTTCCATCCTCACAGCCACTACCACAGTGTCCCGTCTCCTTATCACAGTCTTCCCCATTTTTACAATGGCATGTAAATTTACATTTCCAACCAAACTTTCCTTCAGTATTACATGGAACAACAACTGAAATAAAAATTCAAAACTTTCCATTTAAATGACACAATGTTATAGTCACATATACAAAACAATGTTTTAAGAGAAAACAGAATGTTTGCCCCCCACCCCCCCACCTGCCCCCTCAGAGAGAATGTTTGGCCCCCATACTACCCCCCACCTGCCCTCTGCCTGAGCCCCACCCTTCCCTGCCCCCCTCCCTGCCCACCCCACTCCCCCAACACACACACCTCCATCAACTTTGTAGATTGCGCGTTTTCACAACTGAAAATGACATTCATATCAAATAAAAGTAATCAAATTGTTTTCTTTGAATAATGTTTGGGTTACTTTCTTTTTAAATAAATCTGCGATGCCTTGCTCAAAATACAATATACTGTAGATCATCTCAATCTTTAGGCAAACTGCTGAAACTAATTTAAAATATTGCAAATTTAAACAAGCTTACTCCATGAAAAATCATTCTCAACATAATCTATTAGGAATTATTACCAGTATGGCAAGGTTCATCTCTCTTCGGATAGCCCGGAGGCTGTAGAAGGCATGTGATCAGTGAAGACTCTGATCTGACTGAACAGATGCGCAAGATGATCTGAATCTTTGCTGGCTGCATGTCTTATTGTAGATCTTGTGTGCTGGCTCAGATTATACATTTTACATAGGAATGACAATGTATTTCATATTTGGTTTATTATATCAACACAAAAAACAGATAAGGAAAGTATATCATATTAATTGTTGATTATTTCAACACAAAAAACTTTCACTATCGTTACAAGGTACATGTACTCATCTAACTTAAAGATATTTAATAATTACCATGGCTATGGCAGAACACATGTTTAGGAGGAGTATTTTGTGATAATTCTGGAATAATTTTCTCCAATTCTCCATAAAAACATATGTTTTTGGTACTCATTAGAAGTGCCTCGCCAAGGCACTTCTAATGAGTACCCCACAACATAATTACATTTTTATGGAGAAATGAGAAAAATTCTCCCAGAATTATCACCAAATACTCCTCTTTAAAAAGTCCTCTGGCTTAAAGGTGATCTAATAAATACCCACAGAAATATGTTTGGTACAGAGATAAGAAAATATGCAAGATTTCCAGTACACAAAATGCTTGGCTTATCTGGGGCTTTTTTGGGAAATTAAATAGCTCCAGACAAGAGGAGAATCCATAAATCGTCTTATTTCTCCATGGAAACTTATGTTGTGGTACTTATCAGAAGCCCCTCAACAAGGCCTGGGGCATTTAATTTAACCCTAGTCTTGCTGAACCCGGATATACCCTGTCTTTGCAAACAGTGTAGATCCAGATCAGTTGGCTTCTGAAGAAGCCAACTGATCTGGATCTGCTCTGTTTGCCATTAAGAAAGTGAATTTGTATCAACAACCTGGATTAAGGGATCTGATTGGCTGAAAATTAGAAGCGGATGTGGCATCTTAATTTATTCACCAGGACAAGCACAACATATATTTTCTGTGGAGAAATAAGAATATACCAGTACTCTTTGACTAGGAAAGAAAAAAAGCACCTTATCTGGAGCTGTAAACATATTTACATTTGTACAAGTCATCCAATGTCTTTATGCAAAAGGTTTCTCAGGTTACAAGATAATAACAAAGTGCAAAACAACTGTTGTCAGAAAAGATTAGGGCCATTAATACAGTTGATATCTACATTAATACCCTAAGGCAAATCTGTCATAATAATTTGGGCTTTTTGAGATTGGTTTTAATGGAGTTTTTTTTGTTTTTTTTCTTTTCTTTTTAACGCTTGGCATGCTGAGAAAAAATTTCAGCAGACGATAATCTGAAATATTTTTTTCTAATTTTTCTGAGAAAAAAAGGCTTTGACATTTCATGCAAACTGTCTCCTAATTTGCAAGAAATGTCACAAAGCCCATTTTCTGGAAAAAATAAATACAAGTCGTGTAAATAAAAAATATAGACTATTTGTCATCTGCTGAATTTGCCTGGGAGAGGTAAAAGTTAAGTCTACTTACAGTACGGCTCAGGTAAAAGAACCAATTTTTTTTTTCATTTCGCGGACCAATTTTACAATCCGCGATTTTCCGCCGAGTGGTTTGGAGTAAACCATTCCGAGTGAAAAAAATTTACTCGAAGTTATGCGCTCGATATTCCGAGGACATTAGCGGACCTCAGTGTACCCATGATATTCGGAGTGTTTACGAGTATTTGCGAGTGGCGACAGATTATTCTGTACAGGTAAGTTTGACCACTCAGATCATTCTCTCACACGACGATAATCAAACAAAAATTGTTACAACTGCGATTATAATACTTACCCTCGTTTACTAGTGCTAGCGGCAGCAGGATCAGACTGCAATATCCACTTACATAAAATGCTTCCGACAACCAACTCTGCGACTGATTTTTTTATGTTTCAGCTGCGGAATGTCAAAGGGTATGGCCGAACAACAGCTGGTAGCCCCAATACGCAAGGCCGGCGACGTATTTGGCCCAAAGCCTCGGATGATTTCTAATCGCCCAGTTTTAGTTTTGGATTAAGGGTGGTGGTCGCCTGAATCTTCCTACATTCATTTTCATGTGACAAGCACTTTTATCCAGGCTGGCCCATTTTTCCCGTGTCACTTTGCACGTGCTGCGGCTGCCAAGAAAATAGTTTGAACCCCTGAAGCACTGCTGAAAATTCTAGAGGAGACGTCGATCTAACTGTTTTAGTATTTTACAGTGAAAATAAGGCTGAACATTTCATGTGAATCGTCTGTCTAGCAGACTATTCACATGTTACGCCACGCTTAATTTACACAGGAAAATAAGAAGAAAAAGAAAATGAAAATGCCGTCTGCTGAATATGCTAAGCGCTTCGAGGGTTAAAGTAGGGATACATTTCATTTGACAAGGGAGACAGAAACGAAGACGCTGGAATGTATCTACACTGCTCGGATCGAGGTCTGGACGGTTGATGACTGGACCAGGATTAAGACTGTCCATTCAAATCACCACTTAATGATGACGGTGACTTGATGTATTATGTCTCTTTCAACAATAACAAAAAATAAAATAAAAGAAATTCTTTGTCATATTGAGATGGTAGAACGCGGCGTCTGGTCAGGGTATTCACTGTTTGCAAAAACAGTTTAGCCGTTTTTCTCTAGGAATATCTAAATCTTATAGCCGGATGTACCTAAAATGGACGAGCCAGAATCTTACATGTTTTGCGAACTCTCTCTCTCTCTCTCTCTCTCTCTCTGGAAAGCTCTTTCTTTTGCTTTCTTTTACCCTCTTGCAAATATTACATGTCTCCTTTCGAGGTAGAAGTTGTTTGCACTGACTTTATTGGAAAAATGATATCGCACCGGCGGGAATCGAACGCGATTCGATCCCCACTTATCATGAAACACATGTATTTGCTACGGTCATTCACTCCTTCCACTGCTTCAAGATTGGCAGTTTCAAGTTTCTGGCGGAATGGGGTTCAGTGTACTGGTTAACCGCTTATTGTATAAGCATGTCCCCCTCTTTACTGGCGCGATTCATAGAAATATGCTGTTCCCATTTCGCATGGTCCATACTGGTAAAGCAATTGCAGTTAACTCCCTTCTGATAGTCAGTTGCAGCAGTTAGCTCCCTTAAAAGAGTAAAAAAACCTGCGATGTGAAGACATTACCCCGCATTTATCAGAGTACAAATGATTATTATGTTATGTTATTCTCTTACAGTATATACATTAATAACATTATCTTTATTGGTTTATAGAGCAATCTTCAAAACTTTTGTTTCCATGTAAAGTGTTCTGTTTTTGTGTCTTCAACATGCGATATGCAAAACCAAGGCCGTAATTTATTAAACGACTAAAA
Source organism: Anodontia alba (assembly GCA_964016985.1). NCBI lineage: Eukaryota > Metazoa > Mollusca > Bivalvia > Lucinida > Lucinidae > Anodontia > Anodontia alba. Next base: position 44,569,306 of record OZ024825.1, on the reverse strand, counting down.
GAGACGCATGTATAAACCTAGCATTGGCGGGAAATAATCTTCAAAATGACATTTGTCCATAATATTTTCATATGCCCTCGCGGACATTCTAGGCAGAGTCTTCCTGGTTATAAACCAATCTTAAGTTATAACACTTGGTGCTCGCAGGTATCGAATTACCACTATCTGGGCTATTTCAGCAGACGACAAAAAAAAAAAAAAAAAAAAAAAAAATCTTTTTTTTTTTTTTTTATTACCAAGAAAACAGGGTTTGACAGTCATGCAATGGAGACAATTTGCATGAAATGCAAATCCTGTTTTCTTGGAAGAATGAGAAAAATGTTTCAAAATGTCGTCAGTTGAAAATTTTACCCAGAATGTTAGGCGTTATGGTCGCGCATTGATCTGTACGGATCAGCCCACACACTCTGAGCCTGCACATCAGTAGTCTGATCTGAGCCTTCGCTAATCGTATGTACCTCCTACAATCTCTAGGTTTAACAAAACGTCTTGTGCGACGAGCGAAGCCTCGTGTCAACCTGCCAACCGTACATTCTGATAAAAGCATTCACTGGTTGTATTTACCTCCGATAGCCGGGCTATCCAAAGCGGGATAAACAGTGCGACTGCAACAGCACATTCTGATCAGACCCTTCGTTGATCGTACAGTATGCACCTTCTTTGGACTCCGAGCTATCCAAGAAGCTTGTTTTATCTAGTGGGTCGATGCAGAGACCGACCCGAGTCTTTGCTGGTCGCACGTACATTGTAGTATTGTACATTTTGTCCGATTCAGTGAAAGTACATTGTAAATCATACTTCAGACATGAGAACTTAGTACCGACGTAATTTTGGTTTGAACTGCAGTTAAACGGCCCAGTCTACACTATTTCGGTCTTGTCGAGCACGCACACTTTTCCAGGGTTGGCTTATTCATAAGCTGTTAATCATTTCAGCAGAAACTGATAACGGCCCTTCTTTTCTTTCATTTTGACGATAGAGCTTATTTTGGAGTTATGGCCCTTTGAAAAGGGAAACTATTTTAGTGGTTTCTGTAATATTTCTTTTCTTTCTTTCTTTTTTCTTTTTTTTTTATTTTTCTTTTTTTTTTTTGTCCGCTCTGTAACTTGAAAACTATTTGAGATATTTTCTTGAAACGTTATTAGTTTATTAACAGAGTCATGGCACTTGCTTGATTTAAGTGCAGTGGCGGGGCATGGTGAAATGTCTGCAGCCCTTTTATTAGATATTTATCAATATGAAATATTGGGAAATTGTGCCTCGGTGGTGTAGTGTGAAGCTTCTCGTCTTGTCACCCAGGGGTCATGAGTTCGATCCCAGGCTTCTCAAGCCTTTCATATTGGACTTTAAATCAAGATCCACATCTCCGTATGACCTAGCTGTTAGTAGGACGTAATAAACTCACTCACTCGTTTGAATTGTCATTAGCCTCGTGTGCGTAAAGTGTGTTTTTGTGTGACAGACACTCTTTTCACATGTGCTGTCTTGTTGATTCAATGCCTCTTTAATAGACGAAGCGCCCCTTTAAGTAAATTCATATTGACACGTGCGGTTGCTGCACGCGAGTGAGAATTTCCCGGTCTTTTTCCACAGTACGTCATTTATATTGAGCGCGTGCGGTTGTTGTATGGGAAAAGGTCGTTACAGGAATACCAAATATAAATACGTAATTCGTCGATTGGGGGAAGATGTTTGATTCTCTTTGTGATCTTTGTGTGTTTGTTTTGTTTTCTACGGCACATTAAATAAAAATGACCATGCCGGACCCACTTGTGTGGCCGGACTAGACTAAGCCAAAGAATCCGGTACATTTTCATATGGAGCTTTGTTGAGGCCCATGATACGTGCTCGAACAATGAAGGGGGTTACCGGGGTTATCTTTGGACCTAGGGAGCACCCAAATATATTAGGGAACAAGGCAGCATTGGTTGATATTTTAAGAAAACAAGGGAATGGACCTAATTTTGGGGGATCGGAATGCGGAAATTTGGAAAACACTTTTGGGACAATAAGACCTTTGTGATCAGTGCACACTCAGATCAACCTGCGCATCCGCATGAGCGCGGACAATATAACCTTCACGCAGACTGTACTATATGATGGAAAAATAAAGATAAAAATAAATAAAAAATATTTTTATTAAAGAAATATCTAAATAACTTTATTAAATAAATAAATAAATATATAAAAAATCGGACAGGTATTTAGTCAAATTACTCCGAGGAATTTCGCATCGCTTCGCGAGAAATATTGCCTCCGGGGTATAATATTTCCATTCCGAGTAACTTCGCATAACTTCGCATAACGCATACATTCGGCGGACTTGCGAGTGGTGTCCGCCGAATATAACGTTTACTCGGTTTGATTCCGAGTGTTTTTGGCAAGTTCGCGAAACGCCGATATTCGGAATAAAGAGTTTTTTGGTTCTTTTACCTGAGCTGTACTGTATTCATGGCTGCTTATTTCCACATGCACAACACCATGTTCTGAAAAGAAAATCGAAAGGAGATCTTCCGGAGGTGGTTGTGGAGAGTCAGTTTAGATAGCGTTGAAGATGGGTGACACTTTGACGCGATCGCCGTTATCCAAAATCGGGCGATGTAATTTAACCTCTTATCTAGTCTCCCATATATGCTCAGACCAGAATATATTATTGTAGTCCTTTAACCCTTGTCCTGCTGAATAAATTAATAAGCCACTCCTACTTCTAATTTTCAGCCAATCAGATTACTTGATCTGGATTATTGCTATAAATTCAGATACTAAATGGCAAACAGTGCAGATCCAGATCAGTTGGCTTCTTCAGAAGCCAACTGATCTGGATCTACACTGTTTGCAAAGGCAGGATATATCCGGGTTCAGCAGGACAAGGGTTAAGCGAATACGGAAGAAAACTTTGTTCTCCTGATGCAAAGGCGGTCAGATTTTGTCGACAGGCATGTAAAACTCCAGTTCTTGGAGATATTACAAATCTCTGGTAAAGTACATCACTGTGGCAGTGATGGTTTAACATGTTATTGCATACATGTAAGTTCGAACTAAAATATATCACATTCTTTTGCCATTGTAGAGAAACTAGGCATTTTATTGATGGGTTGTGTGTACAGACAGCGGTGGCGAGTAAAGATATAGGTGGTGATTAAGAAGACCATGTTTTTTCAACATCGAATTTCATACTACTGGTCGCTTTATACATGTACATGTACTTATGATTTCTGATCCAGTTAAGGCAAATGTGTTCCTAAAGCCTATTTTTCAATTCTAGTGTTATTATTACACTTTTTCTTCTTGTTGAAAAACCATGGTTTTCTTACTCACCACTTATCCCTTTACTCTCCACCGCTCTCCTTAAACACCAGCCATCAATAAAATGCCAAGCTTCTGTCCAATGGAAAAAGAATGCAATATATTTTCCTTTGAACTACTTAGTTACATGTTAACCTTCACTGAAATGGTGATGTTTATTACCAGAGATTTGTAATCTCTCCCAGAACTGGAGTTTTACATGCCTGTCTGTCACCAAAGTGGCAAAATCTGACACCCTTTCATTGGGAGAAAAAGGATGATTCAGATCTGATTATATGGGAGGCTAAATACATGTAAGAGGTTGTATTACATTGTCCAATTTTGAATACCGGCGATCCTGCCAAAATGTCAGCCTTATTTCAACTGACACCTACCTTCAATGCTATCTAAACAGACTCTCCACAACCATCTCCAGATCTCCTTACGATTTTCTTTTAACATTACACGGTGTTGCGCATGTGGAGATAATTAGCAGCCGTGAATAAGTAAACTTAACTTTTACCTCTCCCAGGCAAATTCAGCAGATATTATTTGTCATTCACCAAACCAGGACCAGGTTCAAATAGGTAAGCTCACATACATGTTTGTTTTGCCCTGGATCCCAGCTCCTTTTCTCACTCGTCATTAGGTACAGGAACATGGGTCAAATCATTCTGTTTCACTTTGCATTTCTAAATGCAGCCATGTCTCAAAAATATGTAATAATTACAGAGCTCTAGATAAGAGGGAGTAAAGGGTATTTCAGCATTGATGTTTTGAAAATCAGCATTGGAATCTAAGTTGAGGGGGTGAAAATACTCAATGAAATTTTGTGTTTCAGCACTGAAATTAAGTTTAGTGGGTACTACTGTCAGTGAACTTTACAGCTGCTAAATAAAAAAGAAATTTCCCTCATACTGATTCTTTTGTGAGCAGTAGCAGTACAATAGATCAGAAAGGGTTTAACCCTTAAAGCACTAATGACAAATACATTTCTAGGTGTTTTTCTTTTTTTTTTTTTTTTTTTTCTCAGAGAAAAAAAGCTTGGCATTTGATGTGAATTGTCTGCATAGCAGACAATTCACATCAAATGCCAAGCTTTATTTTCTCTGAAAAAGATAGGATTTTGTATGCTTCACTGACACTTGTTGCTTTAAGAGTTAAGTATTGCAAATGGGCATTTAAGCATTGAACTTAAAAGCAGGGGGTAAAATACTCTTTGCATCAAATCCTTATCTAGAGCACTGTAATAATGTCAAACAGCCTGTGCATTACAGTGCTTGCATTAAGGGAAGTCTGGGAGTCAGACACTCCCAAAAATTGCCCTGGGACTTCCAACAATTCATGCCAGGAAGTCTGGGACTCCAAACTTTCAAGATAATTAGTCATTTATAACAAAAAATTTGAATGAATTTATGTGTTATTTAGCTTAAGAATGGCTGTTTTACTCCATAAATGAGAGTTTAATAATATTGAGGTTGAATTTCTGAAAGTGAGTGAAAAATTTGATCACCAGGACTTCCAGATATTGGAGCTAGGAAGTCCTGGGACTTCCTGATTTTGACAGTTAATGTAAGCACTGGGCATTAATTAAAGTACAGCAATTAATACACTGGCCTCTGGTGCTAGAGATCCCGGGTTTGATCCACACACGATGTGAACTGTCTACTAACCTAAGGAGTGGCATGAAATGTTAAGCTGTATCTGGTATTTTCTTTGAAAGTTATTATACATGTACATTCAGTCATCATGTTCAATGTCAAATGGTACCCAGTAATACCACTAAAAGTTTCAGCAGACAACATATTGAAATATTTTTCTATTTTTTTTCCCAGAAAGCAGGTTTTGACATTTCATGCAAATAATCTCCCATGGAGACAAGTTGCATGAAATGTCAAATCCTGTTTTCTGGGAAAAATATGAAAAACTATCATAAAATTTGTCATCTGCTGAATTTAAGCCCAGAGAGTGGTAAAGCTTAAAGGTGTTAATAAAATCGGTTTATAAAAAAGTTAATGAATGGGAATTAAATGTAACTATAGAAATGGAGTAAAAAAAAAAATGGGAATAAAAACAGTAAACTAAGTGGGAATAGAGGAAATGGGAAGTTGCCATAAAATCTAACCTGCAGCAACTTTTGAAAGAATTCAATGTATAATAATACATACATAAATGTATCAATTAGGGGATAACTGCTTTCAAATTTGGCATTTGGGGAGGTAAATCGGCGGTTTTACGGTCGGAAATTTCGTTTTACGGCGACGCGTCAGTGGAGCCGTAAAACGTAATTTGCGACCGTAAAACCGCCGATTTACCTCCCCAGATGACAAATTTGATGCAGTTATCCCCATTCTAATGCATTTATTCATTTTTTCTATTGAAGAAATGTACTGTTTGCACAAAACGACAAGTGCTGTGAGCTGCGTAAAACCAAATGCCAGCCAATGAGAAGCGACGTTACGTGATGACGTCGGATTTGCGACAGTATATCGCAGAATATACCGTCGCAAATTTTTGACGTTATCCAATCAGACGTCGCGTTACATACGCGAGTGCATTAGAATAAGAAATTGTATTGTGTTGTTCATGCATGCTATTAATTCTTTGCATGCTGACAGCAAAATTAGCAAATGATAAATCAGTGATACATAGAGAATATCTATTTTTCTTATTTTTCCTAGAAAATATGACTTGACATTCATGTGTATCATCTCTGAAGTGGAAGATTCACATAGATGTCAAGACCTGGATTCTGAATTGTAACAATAAGAAAAATATTTTAATCCTAATCCTGCTGACCCCAGATAAATTATACCCTGCCTTTGCAAACAGTGTAGATCTGAAGAAGCCAACTGATCTGGATCTGCACTGTTTGCCATTAGGTATGTGAATTTATATCAACAATCTGGATGAAGTAATCTGATTGGCTGGAAATTTGAAGTTGGCGTGGCATCTTAATTTATTCAGCAAGACAAGGGTTAACCCTAGTCCTGCTGAGCCCGGATATAACCTGTCTTTACAAACAGTGTAGATCCAGATCAGTTGGCTTCTGAAGAAGCCAACTGATCTGGATCTGCACTGTTTGCCATTAAGTACATGTATGTGAATTTGTATCAACAGTCTGGATCAAGTAATCTGATTGGCTGAAAATTAGAAATGGGCATGGCATCTTAAATTATTCAGCAGGACAAGGGTTAAAATGTCATCTGCTGATATTTATGCTTGATGAGTAATGTTAGTATCCTGCGTAATTTGAGACAGTTTGTTTTATAGTTTATTTATGACAAGTATATGACAGTCATCAAAACCTCATTAGAAAATATAGCAGTTATATACCCAACAGTCAAAAATATGTACATGTACTGCTTTATTTTAGCATGCTGGGTAAAATTTTCAGCAGACATTTTGAAAAGTTTCTTTACTTTTACAAGAGGCTTCAACATTTCATGCAAATTGTCTCCTTGGCAAGCCTATTTTCTTGCAAAAATAATAAAAATATGATTTGCAGGACATGTTAAGACAAGATTTGTGCAAGAACCTTACTTTTTGTTTACCTTAACCCTTATCATGCTGAATAAATTAAATTGCCATGCCCACTTCTAATTTTCAGCCTAACAGATTACTTGATCTAAGTTGTTCATACAAAGTCAAATACTTAATGACAAACAGTGCAGATCCAGATCAGTTGGCTTCTGAAGAAGCCAACTGATCTGGATCTACACTGCTTGCAAAGCCAAGGTACATCCGGGTTCAGCAGGGCTGGGATTCATGCTGATGATTTGGTTTTGTGTTGAGGTTTTACGGCCCAGTCAACCCAATGGAGTCATGTCGAGTGCGGTCAGTTTACCTAACCACACATTTACTGGGCAGGCTTAGTCCTCTTAGCGGTTAACCAGTATTGTGCACATTCTTTTGCCAGAAACTGACAACTGCCCTTCTTGAATCAGCAGAAGGGACAGAATGACCGTAGAAAATATTTCATGATCAATCTCCACGAAAGAATGTTGCCGACCTCGGCGGGGGTCGAACCCGCAACCTCCTGGTCTCCAGTCGGACGCGCATCCAACTGAGCCACTGAGGCTGGCCTGATGATTTGGTGTTTTGTGTCTCTTCCATGAATATATTTTAGTCATACTGAGATAATGAAGGGGTGGTAGTAACAGGCAGGAGTTGAACTTTACCTTAAGGGGGATTTAAACCCGGGACCTTGTGATCCAATGTCAGAAGAGGTAACCATTCGGCCAACTGGATGCTTCCCTTTTTTTACCATTATCTCTTGCTTTACGATAAATTACCCAGACTGTATGAAGGCTTGGGACATTAAATGTCACCAAATATAAAATTCCTTGCAGAAATTCTGAATAACAGCAGCCCCTAAAATTGAGCCGGGGCACAGCATTCCCTACAAGACTGCATGTATGCTCTGGTGACTAAAGACCTAGACTCATCTACCCACAGTCGAGTGCCCTACAGAGACTGATCAGACTGTGCAGATACGCAGCCTGGCCCAAGTCTTCGCTGGGTGTACAAGCAATATTGTAGGAAATGCTGTGCCCTATATCTAGCTCAATTATATACATGTATGTCCATGAAGCCATAGATTTTTTTTCTGTATGTCAGATTCATGCAACCTCAGTATCTATTCCATCATTTTTACCGACAATTACATTAGCAAACATGTCAGAGGTATGATAAATGCAAAAACCAGGTCATGAGAAAACTGATCTTATATCAATGCCAAATGTTCCCCATACATGTACATGTGTATGTAGGTACAGGTAACAGGTGTGAAAACTTTTTTTGAGTTCTTGTTTTAACCCTTGTCCTGCTGAATAAATTAAGATGCCATGCCCACTTCTAATTTTCAGCCAATCAGGTTACTTGATCCTGATTGTTGCTATAAATTTGCATACTTGATAGCAAACAGTGCAGATCCAGATCAGTTGGCTTCTTCAGAAGCCAACTGATCTAGATCTACACTGTTTGCAAAACAGGGTATATCTGGGTTCAGCAGGACAAGGGTTAAGACATGTCAGCACTTGTGGGTCATTTTGTGCCATCTCCCAGGAAAAAAGGAGAAAATAGAAAGAAGAGCTAGTAGAGAAGTAAAAAGAAATTAAGGTTGACAGAAAAAGTGAATGACAATGTAGAAACAGAAGAAATACTAACATGCCTTTTTCCCCCACCTGCTGCCAGATAGCAGGCCCTTACTAACTGCCCTACCATGGGGTAACATTATGCAGAAGATACCTTTGTTATATTTTTGCCCCAAAAGATATCATGTTATAAAATATCATATAAACCAAACTATCAATTCACCATAAAAAAATAAAGTGTGAGGCATTATTATAACTGCCTCACCAAGGAAGAAACAGTTCTCACTCTTAACATTTGTCATGGGAAAAATAATCAAAATACATGTACATGTACAGTCGAACCTCAATAGCTCAAACACTCATTTTCGAGACCCAATGAAATTCTTCTGATAGCTCCAGAAAAAATATATTTAAGGAAATTTTTCTTACTTTATCATGAAATTGTATGTTCTGTGTACTCATTAGAATTGCATCATTGAGGCAATTCTAATGAGTACACTCAACACACCATTATTGTGAAGAAGATAAAAAAGACTTCTCTAAATAATATCGCCATTTGCTTTCTGACCTGGCACCATGATTGACCCTCAGTGACTCAATCAAACTACCCATGTCTCGAACAAGTTTCCATGGTCCAAAAGATGTTCAAGCCATTGAAGATTGACTGTATTTATTTGTGGTAATCACTTATCTAGAGCTACTATATTTACCCAAATATTCATACAAATATACCTAAGCAACAATGTACACTAATGGCTCAAACTGCACCATCAGGTGTACTTAGACTGGCTCCAGTCTCTAGTGACTAAATTTATTTCCCTTATAATCTGTTTAATAATCCACTTAAATAAAATCAAAGTAATATCATGACTATAAAGGCTGGTCAATCTAGAGACCAGCCTTTATAGTCGTGATATTTTTTTGGTTTTATTTTAGTGGATTATCAAACAGGATTATGAGAGAAATATTAAGTCCAGGGGACTTGATAAGGAGGAGTATTTAATGATATTTCTGGGATAATTTTCTCCAGTTCTCCATAAAAACATATGTTGTGGGTACTCATTAGAAGCACCTCGGCATATGTTGTGGATACTCATTAGAAGTGCCTCAGTGAGGCGCTTCTAATGAGTACCCACAACATATGATTTTATGGAGAAATAAGAAAAATTATCCCAGAATTATCACCTGATACTCCTCCTTAACAAGTCCTCTGAAGTCAACTGGAGACTGAAGCCAGTCTAAGGTGTACTGTGTAAACTACATTACAATAACCAGTTGTAGACTGAATAGACTCCCCACACTACATGTACATATTGGAAGAGTCCATTTTCAATTTTAGGTATATCGGGCTATGGGATTTAGATACTCCTAGTGAAAAATGGCTAAACTATTTGCAAAGAGTAACGATCGTATTCAGATGCCGTGTTCTGGGATGTCTGATCTGGGTCTGCTCTGTTAGCCAATTACCCTTTTAGGGGTCTTCAGACTACAATGGGTTATCACAACTACATGTACATAAACTTGATATATACATGTACATTTGTATGTCACTTCTAATCCGTGACATTCTAACATAAATGACAGCAAATTGTGCTCATTTTGTCCACTTAGTTAACTCTGTACAATGTAAAATGCTAACGGAAGTTAAAAGAAAATTAATATTAGGCTTACCAACAATAAAACCATGAAACATTACCCCATAATTTATACACCTGTTTTTCACTTTATGTTATGTGGGATATGGGGGTATCAAAGCTCTTGATAAGGCGCTTTTTTTTCAACCAAAAAGTATATACATTTTTCTTATTTCTCGATGAAAACATAGGTTGTGGGTACTCATTAGAAGCGCCTCGCTGAGGCGCTTCTAATGAGTACCCACAACGTATGTTTTTGTTGAGAAATAAGAAAAACATTTACCTAACACCCCCTCTTATCAAGACCTATGGGGTATTCATTGCTTGTTAAAGAAATTATTTGTCATTCAGCCAGACTTTTTTAGACATACAAACATGAGGCACTTTCTTCAACCAAAATTACTGTACAGTAGTTGACCCATATAGTATATACAGTCGAATCTCAACAGCTCGAACACCGATAGCTTGTTCACCATGGCTAATTCGAACTCGTTTTTGAGTCCCTACGAAATTCTTCCAATACAGCAAGAAAACAAATATTTAAGGAAGCTTTCTTATTTCATTATGAAATTGTATGTTGTGTGTACTCATTAGAATTGCCTCTTTGAGGCAATTCTAATGAGTACACTCAACATACAATTATTATGTAGAATATCAATAGATTTCAAATAATTAGTGATAGTTGCTTCCTGACCTGGCGCCATGATTAAACTTCATTGGCTCGAACTACCCATGGCTCGAACAATTTTCCATGGTCCCAAAGGTGTTCGAGCCAATAAAGTTCGACTGTACATGTAAGCGAACAGTCAAGCAATTTCTTAGTCTTCAGATTAATTACAGCCTCTACAGGTGCTTTTATCTACATGTACATGTACTTCTTTCTAAAAGCATATACTGTTGGAACTCATTTAAATTGTCATGACGTGGAGGCAATTCAAATGAGAACCAACATCATATGATTTTAGAAATAAGAAAAAAATACTGCATAAGCATCTTTAAATACGTAATCCTCTCAAGAAACATTCAGCTGATTTTTTTTTTCCTGTTATAAATGCGTGCCTTATTATGTGGTTATTTTAGTGACTTTAGTTTACTAAATGTCTTGTCAGTGATTTTGTCAAACCTAAGCCCAGTGTGGTATTGTATTATTTGGGCTTTATGTCACTTTCAACAATCTTTCAGTCATATAACGATGGTGTCTGGATGTGGCAGGGAGCTCAATGCTCACTTTTAGAGTGCAGCCTCACTGAAATATGCCCCAGACACATGACATGATATTGCATCCAGTCATATTATACTGATACTGAGCTGACCAGTTCTGATTCCTAGCTCTAGCTACTCATAGCTACAGATACATGTAAGAGAGGGCATCCACATAATATTTTTCTTATTTCTCGACGAAAACATATGTTTGGGGTACTCATTAGAAGCACCTCGGCGAGGCGCTTCTAATGAGTACCCACAACATATGTTTTTGTTGAGAAATAAAAAAGATATCAGCATTTATTTTTCGGATGAAAAAAGCGCCTTATCTGTTGCTATGTCTATTTTCTTAATGCTGAGTGCCATTAGTGAAAGAACAGCTACAGTAGTACCATTTTTAAGGTCTTTGGTATGAACTGACCGGGGATCGAACCCGCAACCTCCGTCACAAAGTGGACACTCTACCAACTGAGCCACTGCGCCAGTCCTCGTGCGGTAATTACATTGAATACCGTACTTGTTTGTGTTGGAGTTTTATAGCCCAGTCAACTCAATGGGGTCATGTTGAGCATGGTCAGTTTACCAAACCACATTTTTACTGGGCAAGCTTAGTCCTCTAAGGGGTTAACCAGTATTGTGCACATTCTTTCACCAGAAACTGACAATTGCCCTTCTTGAATCAGCGGAAGGGAGAGAATGACTGTAAAATATATTTCATGATCAATCTCCACGAAAGACGCCGCTGACCCACTGGAGGCCGAACCCGCAACTTCCTGATCACCAGCTGAGGCATATCCAACTGAGCCATCGAGGTTAGCATTCAATACCGTACAGATATTTTCCATATTCCTCCATGAAAACATACGTTGTGGGGACTCATTCATGGGTGAAAGTTCTAAAATTCAAGAATACTGAAATCTGGATTTTCAAATCCTGAAAAGACAATTTTCCCTATACTTTATATAAGAACAAAAATCTTGAAATCCTGAAATCAGAAATAATCCTGAAAACTTTCACCCATGCTCATTAGAAGTGCCTTGGTGAGGCGCTTCTAAAGAGTCCCCACAACATATGTTTTCCTGGAGCAATAAGAAAAACATTTACCTGATACCATCTCTCATGGAGCTATGCACATACATGTACATGGAGTTTTCAAACTGTATGTTAACCCTTGTCCTGCTGAACCGGGATATACATGGTCCCTGCCTTTACAAACAGTGTAGATCAAGATCAGTTAGCTTCTTCATGGCTTCTGAAGAAGCCAACTGATCTGGATCTGCACTGTTTGCCATTAAGTATTTGAATTTATAACAACAATTAGAATCAAGAAATTTGATTGGCTGAAAATTAGATGGGGGCGTGGCATCTTAATTATTCAGCAGGACAAGGTTTAGTATAAGATGCGACAGACTCTCATTATTTATGATTGCAGTATGTAAAAATAAGACTCATTTTCCCATGTCATGACTCACATTTTTACTCAATAATTCTGTCTGTGTTGTCCAGGAATTTATAAAGAATGTATGGCTAGATCAAATAATCACAGACAATATGCAAGATTTGCCAGTAACACCAAATGAAAATGTATCTGAATAATCTTACCATATTTCCCCTCCTAGGCATTGGGACAGACAGGCATGTGCAAACAGTGCAGACCCAGATCAGATGCCAAAGACTGCAGCATCTGTTCAAGTTTTAGACTATTTGCCTTCATTCTGCATGTCTTAGTTATACCAGGATTTGTCCATAGCAACAGATAAGGCGCTTTTTTCATCCGAAAAATGTTGATATTTTTCTTATTTCTCCATGAAAACATATGTTGTGGGTACGCATTAGAAGCGCCTTGCCGAGGCACTTCTAATGAGTACCCACAACATTATGTTTTCATGGAGAAATAAGAAAAATATTATGTGGATACCCGTCTTATCTGTAGCTATGTAATGTCTGCCTGTACCACATGATAATGCGTCTGTCCATCTATTCATCCTGCTATCAGTGATTATCACCTCCTAAACTACTGTGCAAATTCAACGAAACTAGCTACATGTACATCACTTCCCATCATGGTAAGGGTGTGCAAGAGCAACATGTTTATTCCGTTATTGTGGGGTTAAATTTGTTATTGCGGGGATTGAAAATTTGCACTGTGGGGTTAGAAAAGATGAAAGAAAGATCAAAGGGGTAACCTCACAAATTTTTGTTAGAAAAGATCAAAGGGGTAACCTCACAAATTTTTACCGTCTCGTATGTCCGATCAACCAGTTGTCCATCCGTCATGATATCTCCTCCCAAACCACTGGGCAGAATTCTACCAAACTTGCTACATCACTTCCCCTCATGGTAAGGGTGTGCAAGAGCAGATTATATTTCTGTGTGTCCAATAATATTTAACCCTTGGCATGTGCAATAAATTAAGATTCTACTCCCACTTCTAATTTTCAGCCAATCAGATTGATTGAATCTATCATGGGTGTGAGGGGTAGACAGAAAAATTCAGACTTGTCGAGTGATGTAAGACTATGATCTCGAGGGACGGATATTTCGATCTACCTGTCACGCACGAAAGATTCTTTTCTTGCATACTTTGTATCAAATCTGAAGTCAGATCCCTTTGATTGTTGACATCTTCCATATTTTGATAACATTTCTGTGATGCTTAATGACAGCATTAACTTCAGTGATGTTAACCTTAACGATGGTGTACCTCTTGATTCCTATACAACCAGTGCACATCAAAAGCGTGAGAAATCTCAATTTTTATCTTACCCTGGATAACTTTTCATTTTCCGTATGTTTCTATAATCATGAGATTTTTCAGTACATGTATTTAAAAGAACCAGTTTTTGGAGAGTTCTATCACATAAATTCAGGCATTCTAGGCAGGTATACAGGATACATTCTGGGTTGCAGAATGAAGGTCCACAAGTAATTATTTAGATAACCGAATGTATGGTTCTTTAACCTGCACATGGGTACTTGATTTTCCATGCAGAAGCCAGAGAGGGCCCCAGCAAAGACTGCACAGTTATTATGTCATCCCTGCAAATCACAAAGGAAAGCGTGTTCGGATTCCATTTATTTTTTTTTTTTGTTCTCTCGCCAATGGCCGAGATTGAACGTACCTCCAGCACTTGAGGCTGTTGGACTCACCACTGAGCTACCTGCTTTTGTCCGAGTTTAAGGAAGCCTAGTAGGCTGCAAGGGACTATTAATTATGTTGAAAATAAAAGTTGAAAATAATCAGGTTCTTAAGAGAACTTTGCATTTAAAATTACAATTATCTGTAGTTTCTATAAATAAAGATTTCTGTATTTGAAATACCGATATCTGTATTAGAAATACAGGCATCTCTATTTGAACGGCAGATATATTTTATTTGAATAATAATCATAGATATCCGTATTTCAATTAGAGATAGTTGTATTTCAAATAAAGATATTTGTATTTCAAAAACAGTTACCCGAGTTTCTAAAATGTACTTATATCTCACTTAAATAGAAATATCTGCATTTGAAACGCAGACATCTGTAATTAAAATGCAGATATCTATGATTCAAATTCAGACAGGTCCATTAAAGAACCAGAAAGAGATATATGCATTTCAAATAATATAAATACTCTGTATTTGAAATACAGATATGTGCATTTAATGTAGGTAGCTGCATTTAAATGCAGATACCTTTATTTAAATGCAGATATCTGCATTTTAAATATAGATATCTGTATTAAATTGGTTTTAACCCAAACGAGCCACCATAAGAAACAATGAAATGACCTATAAAAAACACTTGTCTAAATGAATTTTAAACTAGTCACAAATTATGGCTATATGTGCAAACCAATCTGTCATTCTGCGAATACAGACAGTTCTTAAGTGATAGCATTATGCTGCATTGAAATAAAACTCATCTGTAGATGAGGGAAGCAGTTAATGACAGTTCCTGGATTCACATGCAAGGTTACTGTATCTCATTTATAACAGAAGTAATCTGTAAGAGAATAAACTAATTCTTTGTAAATAAGAATTTCAACAGTTAAGAATTAGATAAACTCCAGAATTATTATCATAAAATGCTTCTCTTTTCTACAAATTATTTTAGCAAGAGAAAGTGAACAAATATTTTTTTCTTTTTTTTATTCCATAAAAGATTATAGGACTAGACTACTGATGGTGCCAAGTATAAGATAATAAGACATGACGCATGTATAATTCTTTTCGTCATATGAAAGAACCGTTTATAGAAGTCTTTTCCATTGCAGTTAGTGCCTTTTAACACACAGTAATAACTCCAGTGATGAAACCTAATACAAATAAAGTAATTAAACTGTTCAATGGTGATTCTTACAAGAATTATCACAGAACAGTGCTTCCATCCACTGTCATTCTATGAAACAAATAAAAAAAAAAAGAAAAAAAAAAAGAGAACAATAATGGTCTGTAGTGTTCACCTGAGCTTAACAGATTTACATACTTAATTTCGAAGTTTCACAAACTAGACTGTTCAAGATTTTTCTATAAATTTTCTTTTAAAAAGACACATGACGGTTCTAACAAACAACCCCCAGGCTTATAAATTGAAACAATCTTGGTGCAAATCCACTAGAGAAACTCAAACTCATCCAAGGTTTTATGACCGTCCTCATTCCTGCCCGTCTGATGAACAATTTGATAACTAGAAATTGTGTTTAAAAAAGGACACTATGCCCCCCCCCCCCCCCCCCCCCCCCCCCCCCCCCCCCCCCCCGAAACCATATGCTTGCCTCTAAAGATAATACAAGGTAAAAATGGCCCAATCTACACAGGGTCATAATTCCTTAAACATTTTTAAAAGTAATTAGGTCAACTTCTAATCACTACGAATCTATTCATCAAGTTATGAGGCGCTAGCTTCAATAGTTTTTGAGATCTTTTGCTGACAAGGGAAAAAGTTTGAGAGATATTTTGCTGGCAAGGAAAAAATGCCCAGTTACAAAGGGCCATTACTCATGAAATATTTTTAAAATTTATTCAAAAGAATCAGGTTATCTACTCATAATTATCAATCAATTTAATAAGTTTCAATGCTCTAGCTCCAACATTTTTTTAAATATTCTGCTGACAAGGTAAAAATGTCCAAAATTACAAAGGACCATAACTCATGAAGTAATTTTTTAAAATTATTTCAAAAGTTTATCAGATCGTCTACTCATCACTACCAGTCTATTCATCAGGTTTCAAAGCTCTAGCTTCAATAGTTTTTGAGATACATGTAGTTTAATGAAGTCTCTGTCAGCCAGACTATATTTTTGCCATATTACATCTCTGGGAGTCTGAAAGAGCAGGTAACGCATGCAAGTGGTCTGATCTGGTTGAAAACTTGTGCAAGATTTATGTCCAGCTTCATTAATAGCAAGTTTGATATAGATCTGATCATAAAACAAAGTCGCTGTTACACGCTGCTTTGACAACATTTTCACCACAATGTGTATGGGACTTTTTAGTTGCTATAGCATCCAAGGTTTTCATTGAGTTACCATGAAAAGTGAAGCTCCACCAAAGGCATGCTATAGATGAGAAATGATTTAGATTGGCCTGCAGACTGCAGATATAACTGATTAAAGGTACTGACGGATGACTGATGGATGAAGAATGGACTATGACCCTATAAGCTCCCCATGAGCCTTCAGTCCAGGTGAGCTAAAAACCAAAAAAAAAAAAAAAAAAAATCTGCAGTTCTACAAAGTTTCATCACTGGACTATCTCTTGTTATATTATTCAGGTCTCAAAATTTTTTCTTGAACTAACTCCTCCTGTAGGGCAAGTGGCCTCAAATTGTTACTTGCCCTTAAGCTGTACTCATCCTTAGTCTTATATTTGGTACTAAAAACAAACCTGTCCATAAAGTCATGGAATTTAGTTCACGTAGTGAAGCCGGGTTTACTGTTGCTGTTTTGCTGCGGAATAGTAAACTCTAACAGACACCTTCCAGAATTGAAATTTTAACTTGTCAGCAGATTTTGACATCTTTTTGTGACATTTTGGAGTGACGTTTAGAACTTTGTAATTATGCTAGGTAATTCAAATTTTTCACTATATACCCTTACTGCGAAAAAACATACCTGTCCTGTTGGCAAGCTGTTTGATTTTTTTTTCACTTGCCCTTAAAGAACATCTACTCATAAATATGAGCTGACAAGTGCAAATTTCAAGACCTAGTTATTACATGTAACAATGACACTTTCTGCAATGAAAAGATTTCATATAAACAGTTCTTTCATTTGACAAAAGAATGTCATAAGTTAGCAGTCTCACTTCAGTGAATATAGTTTTTACAATGGTAGTTCACCTACAATGTCTTTGAAGTAGGTCCATTAATATGTTGAAACCCTGCATCAGAGTTAAGCCAATGGCTTATTGAGCTCTTTCAGAGTGGCCACCCTCAGTCAGAATCAAAATTCCCCAACATTTCACTGACTCTTCCCTGACCCAATTCTATTTTTCCCTGACCAAAATGCTGAAAATTTAATGAGCTTTTTCTCATCTTGCAGAAAATAAATGATACATTCTATTTTAACACATATAAATATACCTCCCTAATTGTTCAGTAAAAAAAAATAAAACATTGTCAAAATTTTGGGCATTCATTTTCTAGAATGAGCATTAATTTGTAGCAATGCAGAGTGAGCGAAAAAAAAAAATACAAGACTTTCAGTCACTCAAAATGGATAAAATACCTGCCACAGCCTAACAAGTTTGGGCCAAAATTAGGAATTTCCCTGACTTTCTTAGTATTTAAAATTTCCCTGATCATTTCGCAAAATTCCCCGACTTTTCCCTGACCTTGGAAGAAAAAGTAAGATTTCCCTGACCAGTGGGCACCCTGTATTTGGATTGAACTCATCAGGTCCGGTCCAGTAGTAGCCAAGTTCATTAACATACACAAAGACAGTTCTGCTCATTATTTGTAATTCTGTTCATTTTATCAATACAGTAATAATTATACTGCTGTTGGATTAACTCATCCTGGTCCGCATGTAAAATGTCTTTTAGATGTTGGTGCAGAGTGCACAAATCCAATTCCCATATCTAGAGAGGCTGGTTTTATCACTAACTAACAGCTGGTACTGGAAAGCAGAAAAAACACCTCTGGGGCTCCACTTTGAAGAAGGAAAACCTGCAATTAAAAAGAATATGTTTTTCTTATTAGTCTGTTGTTCATATACATGTAGGGCGAGACCTTTCAAAGATGGGGTGTACTGTTAAAGGAAAAAAAAAATGCTCCAGTGGGTAAAAGCAATTTCTTTCCTTTAAGAGTAATCCCCCACTGAAAGGGAGGAAACACTTCAATGGCAGGGTGATGTCTTTTGGATGTATCCATTCACCTATAGGGATAAAACAGCAAAGCTTCAGGTTTTTCACTATTATATGCATAATGTTAAACTATAATACCCCACCATAAAAGTGCTGTGGGCAGATAACTGTCAAACACTGACAAAATTTGCCCATTAGCAATCCCAAACCAGGGCTCCTTAATACCAATACATGAACCAAGTTTGTTAAGTCCCCTGACATTGACATGTTATTGTCAGGAAACGGAAATATGGGCGTGTCTCGGGCAGATAACTCTGTCGAAGTTTGATGAAATTTGCACATTAGCAATCCCAAACCAGAGCTCTACAATATCAATACACATACCAAGTTTTGTGAAAATCCACTGATGTTTACTCAAGAAATCATCTGGACACTAAATATGGATGAACGGACGGACGTGTGACAGAAGGTTGTTATAAAAAATGGATAGTTATGTGGCTACCATCACTATTTTAGCATACTTATGTGGCTAAAAAATGGCCACCTAACAGTAAAAAAGCCACATAAAAGACTGATTTAATATTTGTTTGTGTTGAGGTTTTACGGCCCAGTCAACCCAATGGGGTTATGTCGAGCGTGGTCAGTTTACCTAACCACACGTTTACTGGGCAGGCTTAGTCTTCTAAGCGGTTAACCTGTACTGTGCACATTCTTTCGCCAGAAACTGACAACTGCCCTTCTTGAATCAGCGGAAGGGAGAGAATGACCGTAGAAAATATTTCACGATCAATCTCCACGAAAGAATGTTGCCGACCACGGCAGGGGTTGAACCCGCGACCTCCTGGTCTCCAGTCGGACGGCGCATCCAACTGAGCCACCGAGGCCGGCGACTGATTTTATGTGGCCGACAGAATAAATCCCATTGAAATACATTGCAATTGTCCATAATTCTTAGCCATCTAACTACCCATTTGTGGGTGCGCAGACAGACACACTGACGTCCAACGTGAAACCATAAAACCCCGCCATTATCGTGTGGCGGTGTCTAAAAAGTGATGCATGGTTCATTTTATAAAATCATAAAGTGAAAAGGGATTTACATATAAGATATTTCTGCTTACCATTCCTGAACAAAACTGAGCATGTCATCAATGATCTATGTGATGGTCTTTTCTGGCATATCCCCTTTCAGTTCCAGTGTCTTGAAGGTCTTCAGTGGCTCGCTGTAGGCCGAATAGAATTCCTGAAAAATATCACCACACATAAATTAAATGTCACCTTATGTCAGTTGAATCCTTTTAACATGATAAACATGGTGGCTTGAAGTTAAATTTTGCTTAACATATTAAGATACTTAAACTGTGTTGTTAATTATATGTACAGTTGACTCTCGTTATCTCAAATTCCAAGGGACTCTTTGAAATACTTTGAGATATCCGTAGCTCGACATATCAGATTTGCTGAAGTGAGGAAAACATAATTCCAACAACCACATTTAGCAAATTTATATGTAACTGGACTTTTTAGTTTAGATATTATGGAAATTGTGGACCAATTTCTCCTCTTTTCAACAATATTTTTTAACCTGTTGTAAGATTTTCATGTTTAGCCAGGGACAAGATTTTCACTTGGAGATAAGCGGTTATTCGAGATAAGCAAGGTCCAGATAACGATCAACTGTACTGCAATGCTAATGCCGGCAGACCTATACTGACCTTTCACATATGGTACTATTTGCATAAGTTATGTACTATGCACATACTTTGGTATGTGTTGAGCAATATATTCTAGTATGTGCTGTGCACATATTCTGGAATGCTTTGCACATATTTTGTTATAATTTATGTGCTGTGCATAGGACTGGCTAATCAGAGTTGAAAAGATGATTAACAAACATGATAATCAGTCCTGCCATTGTGATCGATAATCGATTAGTAATCACTGAAGATTTGGTCATAATTTTACCTGTCGTCTCAGCATGACTTTACCTTGCCCTGACAGGCCTGAGCAAACAGTGTAGACCCAGATGAAAATGTGGTGTCTCATCAGGGTATACACTGTTTGCCACTCATTCAGCTATTATTAGATACAACATTGTAGAGGCATAACAATTCATTAAAATTGTATCGTATCACGATACTTTTTCTCATGATACAAGTATTGTATCATGGG
Source organism: Anodontia alba (assembly GCA_964016985.1). Classification (NCBI taxonomy): domain Eukaryota; kingdom Metazoa; phylum Mollusca; class Bivalvia; order Lucinida; family Lucinidae; genus Anodontia; species Anodontia alba. Next base: position 44,548,625 of record OZ024825.1, on the reverse strand, counting down.
GCTAGTATCGCAATACCTGACGATACGCCCAAAAGTACAATTTCTAAAGAAAATAGTAGCTTTAACATATTTGAAGACCATTTTTATAACAAATTACAAAGCTCTAAACTGTTACTGAAATACACTGATCACTTATATGACAAAATGGGTCATCTTACACAGGCATTTTTACACAATAATGAACCTCTGAGATGGTTTTGAACCTGTTTTCCATGAGTATCAAAACTTTCAACCTCTGACTTATGCATGAAAGTAGTATCATGATATGTATCGAATCGTTAGCCAAGTATCGCGATACATATCATATCGTGAGCTGACTGTATCGTTACAGCCATACAACATTGGGTAGTAAGTTGTACTTGTTCAAATTTTAGTTAAGTATGGTAAGGAGTTGAGGTGTCTGAATACTATGGGTAAATACTGTAATGTAACAGAAACAGAAATGAAATGATATTTCTTTGTCCCAACTTGCTTTTTCTAAATTGTAAATACTGTTAAATGTGGCTTTAAATCTTAGCACTCTGGGTAAAATTAAAGCAGACATTTTAAAATATTTTTCTTATTTTCCCAGAAAACAGGTTTAGACAATTTGCATGTAATGTCAAAACCTGCTTTACAGGAAAAGTAAGAAAAATATTGTTATTGCCTTTGGAAAAGAAATTGCAAAACTTCTGCAACAATGCCTCAGGTTCAGCCAATTAAAGAAAAATTTTCCAACTTGCTAGAGTTAGCAAGTGATGGAAATTGCAGCTTGCTTTTTGATCAAATTAACCAGCATTTAGCAAGTTAGCAAGTGCTAAAATTGATCCCTGCTGGCGTATCAGTCAGTAACCTTGAGTATAGTGATCTGTCACATGGAGAGTATACCAGAATATTGGTCAGCGACAGAGTAAACCCAGACCTATGGCATGTTCTCGTAATTCCGTTCACCTTCTTAGAATAATATGAAAACAAATCTTTCTTAAATTTATGCCACATTAAAATTAATAAGAAATGACTAACATTACAGCTGATTTTCAAGAAAATCAGTTTTCACTTACAATTTTATGCATAAAAATCAAAATTTGTCACAAAATGCTAAATATCTGGAGTATCATTCAGTGAATTAGTCAATGATGTAGGGTATGGAAGGTCTGCGAAGTTTATGCTAGAGTATCAACATATTTATAAGTATGGCCTGAAACATTATTGTGGAAAGTCATGTTAAGTGATGATTGTTTAAAAAAAAAAAAAAATCTGTGTGTTAGTTAAAAGTACTTGGTTTGTTTGTGTTGAGGTTTTACGGCCCTGTCAACCCAATGGGGTCATGTCGAGCGCGGTCAGTTTACCTAACCACACGTTTACTGGGCAGGCTTAGTCCTCTAAGCGGTTAACAAGTATTGTGTACATTCTTTTGCCAGAAAAAGTACTTGGATTGAATAAGATCAAGGTCTACTGATAATGGTGAATCTGACAGCTGGAATGCCCCCCCAACCACCCTCCCCTCTGCGGGCCCCCGTAGCCTAGTGGATAAGAGAACCCACTCTTAATCCATTAGGTTTCTCACTGCTGCGGTTTGAGCCTCCCTTGGGTCATATGTGGGAAAGCCAAATTCTGATTATGGATGGTCAGCTGTTTTTTTTTTTTTTTTTCTTTCTGCAGGTTCTCCGGTTTTCGCCCAATTTTGATGAACGATCAGCTCGATTTAAGTGAAATATTCTTGAAAGGGTCGTAAAACCCAAATCCTCCCTCAAATTACCGTTAAGAACTATTTGGAAAGTCTATTATTTTCACTCTAGATATGCGATAATGCTCAGATATCAGTGGAGCTTTTTCTACTTTCGTTTCAACCGGATGTCACGTTGCGCGCGCGCAAGGTATACGTTCTTCTGGAACACCACCGAATACTGACAAAACAATTGTGTGTTTTATTCTTACCTTAAAATCTCGCCTATGCCTGATTTTTATTTGTTTTTAGCATGGAAACGTGATATCTGTTAAGTTTAACAGTTGCTGTCACCGGGTGATTGTAAACAAACGCTGAAAACGGAAGTGACGTATTTAAAGGTTCATATTCACAATTTCCGGTTACACAAAAAAATCAGCCTTAGTATAGCAATTTTTGAATAGAACAGAATACTACCATAAAGCAACCAACTCTCGTTGTTGCTGCTTCGCGGCAACAACTCGTTGGTTGGTTGCTATCAACTTTGTGTTGTGAATGTCCTCAGAGCAAATTAGGCTTGTTGTTTCATGTGAACTGTCTGCTAAGCAGACAGTTCACATGTATGTCAATCCTGATTTTTGCTGAAGTAGAAAAATACTTTGAAAATGCTGTCTGCTTAATATGCTTAGCTTGTGAAGGTTTAACCCATGACACGGGGGCAACATCTTTTGCTGCCATGTAGATGCATTTTACTACCTACTTTCAGACCAGGTAGCAACTACTTGCTACTTATGAAAAAAAGTTAATTTCTAACACTGCAAATTCACATACCAGTACTTAATGACAAACAGTGTAGATACAGATCAGTTGGCAGAAGCCAACTGATCTGGATCTGCACTGTCTGCATAGGGATAGCATACCTTGGTTCATCAGGGCCAGGTTAAGTAATTATATATATACATGAACAGGGCTGCAACCTCTACCAACTGTTTATAACAGCTGGATCTATATTTATGATCTGAACAAAGCAAGGAACATAGCTCCAGATAAGAGGGGGTATCCAAATAATGTTTTTCTATATCTTCATGAAAACATACTGTTGTGGGTACTCATTAGAAGCATCTCAACAAATGGCTTCTGACGAGTACATGTACATCAACAGTTCTTTTTTTTTGGTGAAATTAGACAAATGTCTGATCTCAAAAACTTTTCTGTGGAAAAAAGTGCCTTATCTGGAAATATGAAGGATGTAGGTCAAAAAAATCTATTATCTTTGAATCAAAATTTCTTCATCTTAGAATAGCTGATAGATGAATGGCTAAGTAATGTATCACACATAGCTCTAGATAAGAGGGTAGCCAGATAAAATGAGCCAGTACAGTTCAAAAGTAACAAAATATGTGCCCAGTTGTGTAGATCAGTCTTTGCAGTCTTCATGAAGAAAGCTTGGGTCCTTAGTTACCCATTCACGGCATAGAGTGCAAACGGAAAACTATGATCAGACTGGACAGATGCCCATGCTGATCTGAGTCTTTGCTGGGTGCACATACAATTTTGTTGGTTTTGTCATGCGCTGGCTAAAATGAAAATGACATTTCTTGCTGCATAAATGCAACATGCGATCATAGTGTTGGTACTCAGTAAAAGCATCTCTGTGAGGCATTTATGTTTATATGGTGAAATAAGGAAACAAGGAAAGTACAAAATAGATTTTGGTTGAAAAAAAGGTGCATTATCCCCATATACCTGCTGTAAAAGCAGACTTGTTATTTATTTTGAAAAATGCACTCAGGGTGGACGGTAACATGAGAAACATAAAAATGTACTAAAAAATTGTAAAAGCTGGGAAAATATCAAAATGACAGCATTTCTTTAAACTGCTTGGACATTATTTAAAGATACACTGCTGTCGGCCTATTCAGCACACCTAAGGATTTGAGCTGAATTTAAAAAATGTTTGCTTGACCAGTTTTAATTTTCATATGTACTAGAACGAAAAATAATTTATTAAAAATAAACAAGTTTATTTTCATTTAACTTCTTCTTCAAATTTAGCAGATAATAATCCCTCAACTTCATCACCCCCCTTGTTTGTGTGTCATAAAAAAATGTCTGCCAATGTCGCGCACCTGTTAGAATTTTGCCTGTTGCCTTGGACATAAAGAACAGTGTTAGAAATTAACTTTTTTCGCAAGTAGCAAGTAGTTGCTACCTGATCTGAAATTAAGTAGCAAAATGCATCTACATGACAGCAAAACGTGTTGCTCCCGTGTCATGGGTTAAACCTTCAAGCGCTAAGCATATTCAGCAGATAGCAATTTCAAAGTATTTTTCTTATTTTAGCAAAAATGAGGCTTGACATTACATGTGATTTGTCTGCTTGGCAGACAGGTCACATGAAATGTCGTCTAATTTGCACTGAAGACATTCACAACACTTAAAGTTGATAGTGTTCAGGGCACTTTATCAGGTAGCAACTTTTTGCTACCAACAGTTTGACCAGGTAGCAAACTGAATTTTCAGACAGCAAATTTGCTACTTGCTACTGTTAATTTCGAACCCTGAAGAATGTTTTTAGATTAAAGATGCATTTCTATGATCACTAATCAATTCAGAATATATGTGTGCCATTTTCATTGTTCACACTGACAAAACCACGTTTTAAATTTCACGTTTAGGGAAAAGGTCCTTTGGTTTTAGTGAAAACAACATTTTCCTAATTAGTTTGAAATAAACTCCTGATTCCACATGCAAATTATAATGGCCATGTACCATTTGATATGTTTCATCACATATGCCCACAAAATGATACTTAGGGATTTCTTTGGGAGAAAATATTTGAGTGAGCAGCATTGGCAGATGCGCCACATTAGTCTACACTGCTGTACTGAAAGCTGAGACAGAACAGTGCAGTCGGCCAATCCTGCGCACTTAAGCTATTGTGTAGGTCATAATTTCAACACAGACAAATAAATAAAATTCATTTTAGTGACACTTAAGAGCCTTGCCAATGTACAGCCAACTGGATGTCACTTTTTCATGTCTAGATTTAATTTTTGTCAGTGTAGGCCATCAAACGTCGCTACCGTTGTGTATTTGAGACATTAAAAATTTTCTGCTATTTCTGTGAAGCTGGAGTAAATCCTTTCCTTATTTTATAATACTACCATGATCTGTTTATTCAGAGTAGGCCAGATGAAATGTAAATAATAAAAGTTCATATTTTCTTCTGACAGTCTTTTTGAAAACTGATTGCGATTTTCACACAGTCCTGTGTTATTTTTCAAACAAACGTGTTTTCGCAATCATTTTACAAAATATTTTGAATTTGCCATCTTGAAAATGATTTTTATACTTTGTCCATCAGTATATCAAAATGATGTACCATAGTGAAATGGGTTTGATGTTTGTTCAAAACTATTTGAATGAGCAGGATTAGCTGATGTGCAGAATTAGCCTGTATGGCTGAAATAGTTCGAGTTCGATTTCCTATTGACAGAAGGAAATACTAGGTAAAGTTACATTTAGGTGAACGATAACTGCATATATTTGTTGTGCAGGATTCTGGCTGCCCGCTGTTTCTAATACTATACTATATGTATCAGTACCAACAGTGTCTATAAAAGGCGTAATGTTTCGCATTGCACTGTCAGATGCCAAAAATATTTACCCCACCCACTGTAAAATTTAGATACAAGCTTAGATTATTAGCAGCCTTGGTGCTGTTTGTATTACAAATAATATTTCAGTTGATAGAGTATTTTATTTTTACCTGTACACAGAATAAAATAATTTCCAGCGAGCAAACAAGCAAAAATTATTGAATAGAGAACTTTGTTTTCAGTCGCCATCGTCCAACATTTTTTTTCAGCACCAATCCAATAACAATTGAAACGAAACGAGCGGAAATAGGTAGGTATAGCTAAAGTGCGAAAGGAACATTTCTTCTCGAGAACTAGGTCTGTCTCGATACAAGTCGACCAATTTTCTAATTGAGCAAATCAGTGCTAATGCATCTCTCTCTCTCTCTCTCTCTCTCTCTCTCTCTCTCTCTCTCTCTCTCCGTCTGTCTGTCTGTACCGTCCGCCTGCCCGCCTATCTATCTATCTATCTATCTATCTATCTATCTATCTATCTATCTATCTATCTATCTATCTATCTATCCGATCTATCTATCTATCTATCTATCTATCTATCTATCTATCTATCTATCTATCTATCGTTGTGTATACACCTACCTACCTACCATTATACCTACTTACTATTATATACATATATCCATCCGTGCGTCCATGCGTCCATCCATTCATCCACCCATCAACCTTCCCTCCTATCTATCTATCTATCTATCTATCTATCTATCTATCTATCTATCTATCTATCTATCTATCTATCTATCGCTGTGTGTACACCTACCTACCTACCATTATACCTACTTACCATTATATACATATATCCATCCGTGCGTCCATGCGTCCGTCCATTCATCCACGCACCAACCTCCCCTCCTATCTATCTATCTATCTATCTATCTATCTATCTATCTATCTATCTATCTATCTAGCATGCTAACGTTTGGCCAACGTTGAATAATGGTTGTCCATTTCGTTGGCCCAACGTATGATGCCAACCGATTTTTTCCCTGTGAAATGGGCTGTTCTGACAGCAAATCAACATGTGAGTGTAATTTTGTTATATATTCGTTTCTACTTTAGGCAGCAATAACGAATTGCATGAGGCGGATATGAAAGCCTCTTATCACTGTGCAGTTATGTAAAACTGAGTCTTTGCTGGGTGCACATGTGACATTATAGGTTTTGCTGTGCTCTGGCTCTGGCTCACTTGTGATTTTGACATTCTTACAGCACAGTACTATGTTTTATGACTGTAAAACAGTATTTCACTAAATAGCAGTGGTTTTACAATAAAATATATATTTTTTATAAACTGACGTAGCTTTTTTCTCTCCTAAGTGCTCTAGGAGGAATCTGATTAGGTTCTACACTGTTTTCCGTGAACGTGTTTTGGACCCATTACTCTAGTAAAACAATGTTTGTGCTGTAAGACTGTCAAAATCACAAATGAGCCAGAGAACAGCAAACCCTACAATGTAGCAGGAGCATCCAACAAAGACTCAGATCAGCCTGCACAACTGCACAGTCTGATAAGAGGCTTTCATATTCACCGCATGCAGTTCATTATTTTTGCCTAAATTAGAAACGAACACATAATATAATTATACTCACATGTTTAAAAATCTTAATCCTTCTTCTTTAAATCACATCTTGATACCTTTATTGGTGCATTCAGTCAGAGAGTCAGTACTCATATGGTCTAAAAGCTAGCTTTTTAGTAGTCTAAACTCTAAAGCATATAAAACATTTGGAAGATGGTAGCAATAATGAACAAGATTACTCCAAGGCATTGGATTACAAATTAATATAGCAAGTTTTATTGGTCACCTTGGTGCTGGACCAAGAGGCCAGTAATAAAGATTGCTTCATGCCGTGTTTGTTGTTTGTGCTTTATGCAACAGCATAATGGTACATTAATATGCTAATTAAATTGGTATCTTGTATTAACTGACCTGCAATTTGTTTGACAAAAGATTTTGTTGTTTTTTTGTTGTTGTTTTTTGTTTTTGTTTTTTTTTTATGTTTTTTTTTTTATGTTTTTTTTTTTTTTTTGTTTTGTTTTTTTGTTTTGTTTTTTTTTTACATATTTTTCATGATACAACTATATATATCTTATCCTTTTCTCCAACGGATTTAATAAATTCAGTGATGCATGAGCACTCATATATAAGATCCTTTATGTATTCTTATTATTCCGGGTATGTTGGGCCAACGTTGGCACAACGTTGATCCGACATTTAACTCTTTGGATTTACAGCCTTAGTTATTGATCCACACCACCAACTTAATTTGGATTTAAAACATGGAAATCAAAATAATAAATACCGGTTGGTATATGAAATCACATTTTGGCAACTTTTCTGTCACTTTAGCAGAATCAGCAATAAAGAAATTGCTGACGTTGGCCCAACGTTGGCCCAACATTGCACAAAGGAGTGCATGATTTGCATATTTTGGTAACGCTGGGCCAACCTTACACCACATATCAAATAAAACTGTTTATTTCCAGTATTTTGCATAACGTTGGCCAATTATTGTGCCA